>CM029020.1:66768146-67368146 GCA_016801055.1 Panax notoginseng | reverse complement strand
GCTATGAGTGGGCTATTGAGTGAGCCCATGCCCGCTGATGTGAGAGTCAGGGATTGCATTCTTCGGCGATTGTTCCTGGTTATCATCAGGGGTTGTTTCATAGCAGATAACTCTTCTACGGTGTCATTCGCTTTGACCAGCGCCACGCGAGAGGTGGACCGTATCGGAGAGTATGATTGGGGTTCCTACACCTTTACCTACTTCCTCAGGGGAATGCGCATACATTCGTAGGGCTTGACCGAGGCTTGGTTAGGATTTTACCCGTTTCTGTTGGTGAGTATTTCTCTTTTGATTTCCCATGTAAAGGTTAAGAATATTCACTGGCAGCAGGTGTTTTGCCTTTGTGTTAGCAGTTTTGGGCCTATGAGAGGCTTCCATATTTGCGTCCTGTGAGCGTGTTAGGTTTAAACACCTATCCACGAGGACGGCGGTAGCATCACTCCATTTTATCAGAGGTTCCTGTAGCGGAGGGTTTCACCCATTGTCGCTTACAGTTGGAGCTGTTGACATCCGATGTCATCACTTGGGTTCCCTACTCTGGGGAACATTTGACTGTTGGATTTGAGGATGGATTCCCGACTGTTATCGAGCACGTGATATCCACTCGTAGGATTCCTCTCTTCATAGATGGAGGATGGGAGCTCTATTTAGGAGAGCGTGTTATTAGGAGCACCACAGGAGAGATACGTATACTTATCTTGCCTCCTGGTAGGCGTTATTGGTATGTTACATAGTCGCCCGTCATTGATATCCCATTGTTGGGTGTTGATGGTTTTACACTGTTAAGAGTCCCTACACTTAGGAGATATTCCAGCATTAGTGGTCCCCTCATACTATTGAAGCCCAGACCCGCGCCACTCAGTTTATGGGGGATATGGTTCCTAAATCTGTGATGATGATGGATTAGCTGACTTGTGTCTGAGATCCGACTCATGTGACACAGATTGATCATTTGACCCGACAGTTGGACCGGGCACATTTTTTCATCCGGCGCTTGGGTAGAGATCCTTCAGAGGCAGATACTTTTGATCCTTCCAGCTCAGGCGCTGGCCCCTCAGGTTACCCATATGGCTTTACTGGTACAGATCCTCCCTTGTATAGGCCTGACATCCCTGTTGATAGAGATTCAGTGACTCAGGAGGAGTTACATCAGGTGGACAAGATTGATGATGTAGATATTGATACTATTGTCTTCTTCTGATGTGTATTCTCGTTATCTCTTTTGATAGGCCTCTGTTAGATATTGGGTAGCTGTGCCCTATTCTCGCTATATCTTTTGATAGGCCTCTGTTAATAGTAGGGCGTCTGTGCCCCATTTTCCTGTATTTTTAGCTGTACAGAGATGATGTATGTAGATGATGATGTACTTAGGAATGTATGTACTATTTTCCATTCCCTACATCATATTGCCATCTATTATCTGTCATGCATGTATCATATTATGCATATGTATGTATGTCCAGAGATATTCAACATTGACCCCTGAATGGTATTATGATACATCCTACACAGATGTCTTCTTTGACAGTCAGCCGCATAGATCACACCCTACCAGTGTTGGTAGCCTCCCGTCTGAGGTCGTGGTATGATAGTATGTCACCTACAGATAGGGTGACTGTAGATCAGCTATTACAACATTCTATGACCCTCTTGATGTTTCAGGTTCTCACAGGCTTTGTAGAGGGTATGCTGGAGCATTGGATACCGGAGAGACAAGTTTTTCGATTTGGTACCTAGGAGTTGACTCCTACATTGGAGGAGTACGCGCGGTTGACGACCCTGCCCTTAGACAGACCTTGTGCTCATATGGCTGTCAGAGATATGCGTCGACAGTTCATAACCCTCACTGTGTTACGGCGTAGAGTAGTAAAGGATGAGATTACATTTGGCCATGTATTGCCCCAGTGTTTCCTGATAGACAGGTTTGGCTCGGTGGACAGCTATGCACGACATTCTGGGGATTTCACCTCACCAGAGGATCAGTGGCAGTTGGCTAGAGTGGATGTACTCGTGATGTGCGTGGTGGCGTATGTGTACATGCCACGGTATATGGACGAGATGGACATAGGTGTCATCATGGCAGTGAGAGCTCTCAGGGAGGGTCATACCATCATCCCGATGATCGTGGCGGAGACATTGAGGTCGACCACGTTCTGTAGTACCTACCCTGAATGGGTCTTTACAGGTACTTCGGTCATGTTATACGTGTGGTTTATATCACACTTGAGACCGATTGGCATTTTTCGCCGACACGGGTACTACTTCACCCATGATATAGCTATGTCTTACTCCTTTCAGCCATCGGAGTGTACAGATGCTATGTCATGGTCGATCTTCTTGGCAGGGATCAGAGATCCATTTGGCATCCTGCTGTGCTCAGGGCTCAGCTCACCCTATAGCTTCATTACTCACTCTCCTGGCATGGATTATCTACCTTTGGCTGGTTTGAGGGGCATGACTACCTACCACCTACTGGCCGTGATGTCACAGTTTAACCAGTTCCAGGACTTTCATCCTTTTGAGGGGGCATTAGGTCAGCGTTTAGCTTCTCGCCATCTATCAGCGGAGGACCGATCCCGGGTGTATGCTTGTTGGGATCAGCGGGAGATCACTACTTTTTCTGTTAGCCATCCGGGCTGTTCGCTAGAGTATTCTGTGTGGATGGAGACAGAGACTTCATCAGCTGCGATAGTATCCATAGTGCCGAGTATTGATTTAGATGGTGGAGAGCCCATGAAGGATGCTAATTTCCACACCGAGGATGAGTCATTCCCTAGGTTAGCAGTAGCTCTTTTAGATTCTCTCAGTACTAGCACTGTTGTGATCCAGCATTCGACACAGTACTTTGAGCAGAGTCTTCATCTGATGACCTTTGAGAGGGATCAGGCTAGAGCCCTGATGTTGACCGCTCTTGATGGGAGAGATGTCGCTCTACTAGAGAGACACGATACCTTAGCACATAGAGATGCCGCTATTGAGGAGCGGGATGAGGCCAGATCAGCCAGAGATGTCGTGATAGTTGAGCGGGATGTTGCTATATCTGCCCAGGATGTAGCCGTTACAGATAGTACCACAGTGAGGTCCCTTACTACTGGCATGATTGCAGAGATGAGTGCATACATTGATGAGCATAGCGTCACCATGCAGATGGCTGTAGATCTGTTAACTCGTGTGGATACCCTTGTGTAGGAGACCACATCACTACCTCATTCTTCTGAGAGAGATGCCATGTTGGGGTTAATAGCTCGGATATACACTGATTTGTAGATGAGCTTTTATTTTCCTGCACAGATTAGCTGAGCCATTTTATCATGTACAGTTCATATTATATATATCAAACAACATTATATATAGCAGGGATATATATTTTTGATCACTTCCACTTTAGTTATGCCTTGTTGCCTGCTTGACATTTACCTGTTTCTTCAGGGCTTGTGATCTTGATGTATTCTAAATTCCTCCTTAATGGATGGACATTAAGTTGTCTCAGAATATTTTAGAATGGATCATTGATCTGTGTGTTTTCCCTACCATTTTTGGTGTCTTGGGACTGGTTTCTATATGGAAATGTGGAGAGGAGTGTGACTTTCCTTTTCGAGATCGACCGCACCACAGATGGTCGCCAGTACTCCTATTTAAGAGGAGCCCAATTAGTTCCATCTTTTATGGATTGGTGTTTTCCTTTGAGGAACAACCGCAACTTAGATGGTCACCGATCCTCCCATTTAGGGGGAGGTCAGGTAGTTCCATCCCTTTGGTTTGAAGCTGATGAAATGTGACAGATTGAAGGTTGATCCCAGTACCGCTGACAAGTGTTTGTGTTTCGGTAGGGGGTTAGACCGAACCATGACTGGCTGCCTACGTACTCCTGTTGAAGAGGAGATCAGGTCTACGTAGTTCAAACCCGGTGTAAGAGGTTCAACGCTGTATGTGGCCAAAAGGGTGTAGGAATGTGTTTGTAGAAAAGGGTGTAGAAATGTTTTTGTTGTTTTGTTTTATTACGACCAAACCATATAAAATATGGCTGCCTACGTACTCCCGTGTATCAAGGATATCAGGTCGGCGTAGTTCGCACCATGTTCAGGACGGTTTGCAGCCAATGAAAAGTTTGATCCCATGTTCAGGACAAACTGCGGGTGAGAAAGTTTAATCCCATGTACAGGACAAACTGCGGGTGTGAAAAGTCTTATCCCTAGTGGGGTAAAACTGCGGGTATGAAAGGTTCAAGCCCTGGAGGGATAACCGAAGGTGAGTAAGGGTTCAAAACCAAGTGAAGAGAAGGATCTAGCGATTCGCAACCGGGCTGCTGGTTAGAAAATGTATGTCCCTGATGGGGCAGATGAGTGTGAAGAGAAGTTATATGTAGTGAAGGGTTAGAAAACCTGAAATGACTGAGGATCTGGTGATCCAAAACCAGGATGTTTGCTTGATGGTAACCTCAGACATAGTACCATTTCACGGTATCTGAGTTGATAAGTTGTGGAAATTCATCGCCATCCATTCTCTGTAATCTGAGAGCACCCCCTGTCAATACCTCCTTGACAATAAACGGGCCTTCCCAGTTCGGGGCAAATTTTCCCTTAGACTGATCTTGGTTGTCAATGATCTTCTTTAAAACCAAGTCGTGTTGTTTAAACTGCCGTAACCGGACTTTTCTGTTGTAGGACCTGGCGATCCTTTGTTTATATAACTGATCGTGGAAGATAGCAGCGGCTCGCCTTTCATCTAGTAGAGACAATTGGTGATACCTATCTCGTACCCATTGGTCTTCATCCAGCTGAGCGTCTATCAACACTCTGAGGAATTCCATTTCCACTTCTATGGGGAGCACTGCTTCCATCCCATAGGTTAATGTATAGGGGGTTGCCCTAGTTGAAGTGCGCATTGATGTTCTGTAGGCTAACAAAGTCAGAGACAATAAGTCAGGCCAGCCTTTGTGGTTGGCAGACATCTTCTGCATGATCTTCTTGATATTTTTGTTACCTACTTCAACAACACCATTCATCTTTGGACGGTAGATGACGGAGTTGAGATGTTTGATGTGGAATTTCCTGCACAACTCCTCCATCATTTTGTTGTTGAGGTTCTTAGCATTGTCTGATACAATCACCTCTGGTTGTCCATATCAACAAATGACATTGTTTCTGATGAAAGCAATGATGACTTCTTTGGTAACCATGGGGAAGGAGGCTGTTTCTACCCACTTGGTGAAGTAGTCGATCATGGTGAAGATAAACTGATGCCCATTAATGGCTTTGGACTCGATGGGCCTGATCACGACCATTCCCCACATTGAGAAGGGCCAAGGTGAACTCATATTGTGGAGCTCCCTCGGAGGGGCATGGATAGCATTCCCATGAATCTGGCACTGATAACATCTCCTTATGTGATCTTCACAGTCAACCTTGAGAAAGAGCCAGTAATGCACTGTTCTGAGGATCTTCTTTACAAATAGAGGGCCGCTCATGTGTGGGCCACATACTCCACCATGGATCTTATCCATGAGCCTCTGAGCTTAGTCCTTGTCCAGACATTTGAGGAGACCTAATCCTGCATCTCTTTTATAGAATGCATCCCCGCTCAGGTAGAATTTCATAGCCAGTCGATGGATCCGCCTTCTTTCAGTCGGGCTTGCCTCAGCGGGTGTAGATCCATCTTGCAGGTATTCTTTGATATGCTAATACCAAGGGTGTTGGATGGGAGGTAGCTCATCCGATACTTCTCCAATATAATTCCCATAGGCTGGTGCCTTTTGTTGGGCAACTGTGAGAGTTGGCATGTTTTCCTTGTCATATATGTTGATCAAGGAGGCCAAGGTTGCTAGCGCATTCGCAAAATCATTCCTATTTCGAGGAATATGGGGGAAGGAGATTTCTTCGAACTCCGAAGCCATCTGTAGAACCTACAAATGGTAAGGCAGCAAATGTAGACCTTTGGTGTGACAGATTCCTATGGTTTGTCTGATTACCAACTCGGAATCTCCAAAGACAGTTAACCATCTGATGCCCATGGATCAGGGAAGTTTTAGCCCCATGATACAACCTTCATACTCAGCTGTGTTGTTGGTGTTGGCAAACTTCATTTTGACGGCGACGGGATGCTGCTCCCCCGTAACAGATACTAGAACTGCTCCCACTCCAGAACCTTCCACATTTACACCTTCATCAAAATATATCCTCCATGATTAGCATGCACCGTACTGATGGTGTTACTGAATTTCCATTACCCCTTCATCGGGAAAGTATGTTTCCAAGGGTTTGAAATCTCCTGAAGGTGCTATGGCCAGTTGATCCGTAATTCCTTGACCTTTAATGGACTTTTGCATCACGTAGATGATGTCAAATTGCTATAGGATCAACTGCCATATGGACAATCGGCAATTTAGTATGGGTTTACTGAACACGTACTTGAGAGGATCCACGCGGGATATGAGATGGGTTGTGTGATCACGGAGGTAATGTTGTAACCTTATAGAAGCCCATGCTAAAGTACAATAAGTCTTCTCAATCAGAGTGTACTTGTGTTCACTACTGCTGAATCTTTTGCTGAGGTAATAGATAGCTCGCTCTTGGCCTCTATCATCTTTCTGTCCCAGCATGTAGCCCATGGCATTGTCACATATAGACAGGTACATGAAGAGGGGAACATCATCCCTGGGTGGTACCAAAACAGGAGCTTTGACTAGCTGCTCTTTGATTGTAAGGAAGGCCTTTTGGCACTCATCATTCCATTTCATGGAGGAGTTCTTCCTTAACAACTTGAAAATAAGCTCACAGGTTGCTGTGAGTTAGGAGATGAACCTGCTAATGAAGTTGATTCTTCCCAAAAATCCTCGTATTTCCTTCTCTGTCTGAGGAATGGACATTTCCGTAATGGCCTGTATTTTGGTGGGATCCAACTCAATCCCCTTGTGGCTGACTAGGAATCCTAGCAACTTGCCTGATTTAACGCCAAAGGCGCACTTGACTTGATTCAACTTCAAGTTGTATTTACGCAACCTGTTAAAGAGCTTTTTGAGATGGTCTATGTGGTCTTCCTCCCTCCGGGACTTGACAATGATATCATCCATATAGATCTCTATCTCCTTATGCATTAGATCGTGAAAAAGAGCCATCATGGCTTGCTAGTAGGTAGCTCTGGCATTGATGAGGCCGAATGACAACCGTCTATAACAAAAGGTTTCCCAAGGCGTGATGAATGCAGTTTTCTCACAATCCTCCTCTGCAACCATGATTTGATGGTACCCTGCGATGCAATCAGCAAAGAAGTACATGTCGTATTGAGCAGTATTGTCAATGAGAATGTGGATAAATGGCACGAGAAAGCTATCTTTAAGGCAAGCTTTATTCAGATCCCGGTAATCCACGTAAACTCGCACCTTTCCTCCTGGTTTAGGCATGGAGACTATGTTTGACAGCCATTCAGGGTATGTAGACACCATGACGATGCCTGCTTGAAATTGTTTCACAATTTCCTCTTTAACCTTTAAACTCTACTCAGATTTTAATCGCCTAAGCTTCTGTTTGACTGGCTTAAATCCCTCTTTGATGGGGAGGCGATGAATGACAATGTCAGTGGACAAACCCATCATGTCTTTTTGAGACCATGCAAACACATCCTAAAATTGGGTTAATAGTGTAACCATGTCATTCCGTTGGTTTGGAGTGAGGTCTGTACCAACTGGATTAGTTTAGGGCTTTCTAAGGTTCCGAGATTGAAGGAAGTGTTTTGATCAAGGTTGGGTTTTGGGTTTGTCTTCAACCCATTCTTTGATTTCCTGAGGTATCTCAATGTCCTCTTGTATTTCCATTAAGTCTGAGTCCAACTTTTCATCAAAGTTACAATCCTTGTGGAGAAAAGGCACCTTATCAGCAAGATTAGGCACATCTAAATTCAGAGTCCTGAAACAAAATATGCTTTCACTTAATATATAAAAAACTATTCAATCATACAAAGTGTTAGCATGTACTGACAAAACAACTGCTAATACTGTACAGAAAAGTAAGCAGTTTTTATTATCTACAGGGCAGAAGGAGTTTCTGCCCGTTTTACCCTTGTCGACCAATGAAAGGAGTGCTGCTCCAATTATCAAGGGTGAAATCCTGATGGACTGCAGTGATGGATGGGCTATCATCGTCCTCCTTCTCCCGAATGATGACCATTACGTCTGGGTAATCATCGTCTGGGGTGTATCTATTTGTATGTTCATCATGGACAATGATGTGTATGTTTGACATCATCCGGGCGATGTCCTGTTTACGTCTCCGTTCCTCTTCTTCCACTTTGGGATCTGGAACTAGGACTTCTTTCTCCTTTATCGGTATCAGTTTAGGAAATAACATGGCCATTACATGGGCCGACACCTTTACCGGAGACCGTACAGGCTCAGGAACTGTAGGTGGAGATAATCGCCGTGTGGCTGAAGTTGAAGGAATCTGCTTGTGCTTATGAGGATTCCTGCGACTGGAACTAGCAGTATAGACTTGTCCGGTTGTCCCTGTTTGACTGGGACATTGAATGGGATGCTTGATGCCCTGATTGTTTTTGCCCAACCCTTGTCCAGGTTAATACCCCAATGACATCATTTCTTGAGTGACCGACATTACTTCGACAGAAATCTGGGGTATGAGGGGTGGCGCCCCAACAGGATGGCAGTGAGTGTTGCTCACCTCCAGGGCATGAAAACTAACCGGCTCAACTTCTGAATTGAAGCTGATGAGTGGTATGTCACCTTGTTCAGGACATTCTGGCTCAGCGTCGACGGTGACTAGGCTATTGTTGATAATGTATTTAAATTGTTGGTAAAGAGTGGAAGGGACTGCCTCTTCAAGAACAGCTGAACATACGAGTTGGCATGCGAAATCTCTAGCTAAAGATGGAGAACTAAATCATCTCACAGATGGGCAGGCTTGAAAAGAATTCAACTTAGCACATCCTGGGATTGTCCACCGATGAGGCTTGGATTGTCCACCAATGGTTTCAACCCATTTGGCCACTCAGTTGTTCCGTACTCATGTTGGTCTGTGATTGTTACTCCGTACAACTTGCCTCCATGGATGTGTATGAAACAGCCATACTTATTTCTTTCACTCGTGGTTCCTGGTCCTAAGAGTCCTGGAAGGAACTTAGATGTTTACTTTAGACCTCTTATAGATGAGTTGAATGTATTATGGGAGGATGGAGTACATACTTGGGATGTTGCAACAAAAATAAATTTTAACCTTAGGGCAGCGGTTATATGGACTATAAGTGACTTCCCAGCTTATGGTATATTAGCTGGATGGAGTGCACATGGGAAGTTGGCTTGTCCATATTGTATGGAGCATAAAAAGTCTTTCAATCTATCAAAAGGTCGAAAGCCTTGCTGGTTTGACTATCATCGTCGGTTCTTGCCGGTAGATCACCCATTTCGAAGAAATAGAGAACACTTCAGGAAAGGGAAAGTAGACAATGATATGCTTGCACCACGATTGAATGGAACAGAGATGCAAGACCGTGTGATGAGATTGCCGGTCATCCCATTTGGTAAGATTGATGTCACAAACATAATTAATGGGTTTGGCGAATCTCATAACTGGGTTCAGAGAAGCATCTTTTGGGAACTACCTTATTGGTCCACAAATTTAATTCGTCATAATCTAGATGTGATGTATATTGAGAAGAATGTGTTCGAAAATGTGTTTAACACCGTGATGAATGTTACGGGGAAGACAAAAGATAATGATAAGGAACGTTTGGACATGAAAGATATTTGTAAACGTCCTGGATTAGAACTTTATGAATCTTCTAATGGTAAGATTGTCAAACCGTATGCAAGGTACACATTGTTCAAAAAGAAAGTTGAAGATGTGTACACATGGGTTAAGTCTCTGAAACTACCAGATGGATATGTGTCAAACATTGCAAGGTGTGTTACGGGTGGAAAATTGCAAGGGATGAAGAGTCATGACTGTCATGTGTTCATTGAGAGACTCATGCCTATAGCATTTTGGGATCTGCCTGATAAACCAATATGGGGATGCTTTGACGGATCTTAGTCGTTTCTTCAAAAACTTATGTTCAAAAACATTAAATGAGAAGGAAATATCTGTACTTGAGAAGAACATCATAGAGATCACGTGTAAACTGGAAAAACTATTCGCACCTGGTTTTTTTGACTCCATAGAGCATTTACAAATCCATCTTCCCTATGAAGCTCGTGTTGGGGGTCCAGTTCAATATAGATGGATGCACCCTTTCGAGAGGGTGATGGGAAACCTTATGAGGAAGGTTAAGAATAGAGCTTATGTCGAGGGGTCGATATATGAGGCATACAATTTTGATGAGATATCTACGTTTGTCTCAGACTATTTTTCGGATGAAGTCTTGACATAGGCCAATCGAGTCTCGAGACATGATGATGGGAGAAATGTTGAACTAAATGGTTGGCTTTTTGTATTTGGTCTATCGGGCCGCACTTATGGAAAAGGGAAGCGCATATTACTCCATGAGCAAGAATTACATGCTGCACATACTTACATTCTTCTTAATTGTGAGGAGATTGACGAATTTGTGAGGTACACATGTAAACTTGAAAATTTATCCCTTAACTTTCAATGACATATAATATACATTCCAATATGTTAATGTTTATAACATTGTATAGATTGTACGATGATGAGTTAAAAGTGAAGCATCCCAACATAACTGATAAAGATATTCAAATCAATCGTGATAAAAAATTTGCACTTTGGCTAAAGAACAAAGTAAGTTCAATTTCTTAAGCACGACATATATATATATATATATATATATATATATATATATATATATATATATATATATATATACTCCATATTAACTATGACTTCATTTAATAAGATGGAGTTTTTGTAGGCTTTGACTAAGGGATTAACGATTCCGGCTAATGTACAAGTCCTAGCTATAGGACCAGACAGGGACCAAGTCAGTTGCAATGGTTACAAAATAAATGGTTGTGAATTTCATACAAAGGCATATGGGCGCGATAAAAGAACAACAAACTCTGAAGTGTGTGTCCAAGGAAATTGTTACAATGAGCTTGGTCGTGCCTTTTATGGGGAGTTGGACAAAATTGTAGAGTTGTCGTACAAGGGCACGTACGGGGTCATATTAACTTGTTCAAGTGTCGTTGGTTTGATTCAGAAAAAGGGATACGTGCTGACAGACATGGAATCGTCAATATTGACCTCCATAGGTCTGCGTACTCCAACGAACCGTTTGTTTTACCAACTCAAATAGTACAAGTATACTACACTCCTAGTACTATTAGGAAAAGGGATAGACCGCCTACACATTGGCAAGTTATAATTCATACTCCCGCGCGCAGTCGTGTAGAAGTAGTTGACGGGGAGATTTACCAAGAGCAGATGCTTCATGCTCAAACTATAATAAATGTGGAGGACGACAATGAAGTAATCCAGTTAGATGGTGGAGATGAACCACATGAATTAGATCCTGAGTCAATACTTGTGTCAGATGATATTGATACTGAGGAGGAAGAGTTATTGACTGAATCTAACACTGAATTTAAAGCAGATGATGGTTATGAATATGCAATACATATACAATATGATTCTAAATCAGACATTGACACTTGAACAAATGAAATGTATGTTTAACATTACATGTTTAGCATTTCATCCCATTATTGTCACTTTATATTCATATATATACATGTAATCAAATATAACTCATACTAACATCTTTATGTCACTGTCATGTTTATGTACTTAACTATTTAAATGCAATTTTCTGTCATTACTGTCATTTTATATTCATATATACATGTAATCAAAATATAACTCATACTAACATCTTTATATCACTGTCATATTTATGTACTTAACTATTTAAATGTAATTTCCTGTCATTTTATATTCATATATACATGTAATCAAATATAACTCATATTAACATCTTGAAATATTTAATATATAGATGGCTTCTGAAGCAGCGCAGAAAAAGTGCGGCTTGGGTAGGGGACCTAATCATGTTCCCAAGGCCCCTACTAATCCGGATGATCGGATTCTTATTCAGATTCGTCCTCCTCCGAATAGCACGTACATCCCGCATCATTTATATATAAGCATTTTAGATTCTATTTATACAAGATATATAATTAATTTAAATTGCTTTAATATATCTACTTATCTTTGATGTAAATTGTTGTATATTATAGTAATTTTTCAGATAATAAGATTGTCAAGTGCATATCACAGCTGTGGTTACAGAATTGGCCCACACCTGTGATTACGTGGGCGAGCACACCTATCGCCCACAAGGATGCAATTTGGGCTGAATTTCAGGTATGTTTTTTTTAATTATAACAGATAATATAATATTCTAAGGATAATTATTTATTAGTGTTGGATTATATGTTAAAAGTACCATTTTAATATTATTATTGTTATTTTATTTACAGAAAAGGTATAGATGAGAGAACGCGCAGGCTTCAGTGATACATACATTATTCTGGCAGAAGTGCGCCATCCGCACCAAAGACAATTTGAACAAAGAACGACAAAAAGCTTTTCACAATGCATCGATCGACCATCCAGGCCAGGGAGAGGATTACATGCATGAGCATAGCCCCTGGTGGTGCACCCAGTCCATATGGGCTGAGATGTGTGCCCAATAGAGTGCTGAGAGCTGGGTCAAAAGACGCAAGACTGTCGCCACTAACAGATCCGCAGGTATACCTAATGGTGAAAAGGCTAAAGGAACCTACAGGGGCAGCAATATTTCACAGTTGCAGCATATCACTGCTAGGGTACATATAAATAGTTTTAATATATTTACAATCATGAATTGTAGAATATATATCACATTTTAACTTAGTAATATTGGCATCCCATTTGTATAGGAGTCTCAGTCTCAAGGTCAGCCTATCCATTGGCTGGATGTGTACGTGGCCACCTGTGACGGTCTGCCTGATGCTCTCTAGAAAGCGATAATAAGTTTTAACAATTTGATCTTGTTTATTAAGTTTTACGTCATTCTTTAGAATTTTACCAATTTATTTTTAACTATTTAATTGTTAACATGATGACAGAATACTTATAAGCGTTTATTGAATGAGCGCTATCCTGAAGGCACCCCACGTCCGCCAATTAATCAAGAATTGTGGGAGAGGGCGTCTGTTATGAAGAAGAACTACGTCAAAGGTCAAGGACAACGACGACGCCCATCCTTCAGTGGCTCAGGTAGCTCTGCTACCCAGTCTTCACAGTCATCGAGTCATCCAGCTATTCATACTCCTGCTGACTGTGTGAGAGCTATATGTCGAGATTACGATCTTCTAAAGATACTGGGCGGGCATCTGGCGGCTCTGAGTGCTGATGAGTTAGCTGATGCAGTGGCAGTAGCAGCAGCATCATAGCATGGGGATGTCGACGAGGTAATCGATCTTATTTATTACAATCAAAGTAGTGACTTATATATATATATATATATATATATATATATATATATATATATATATATATATATATATTGGTGTGTTTAAAAATAACTGTATATTGTCGTAACACCAGTACCGACATATATACTATATATGTAACTTGTTTTATTATTTTGTTAATTACAGGGTGATCAAGATCAAGGAGAAACTAATTTGGACAATGATGCTTGACGACTGATTTACTTGTAGTTATTTGAGAATCTTGTACTTTTATATTCATTCTTTGGATGTATGTATGTTACTTAAAGATTAGATTTGTTTATATTTATTCAATTCATATTGGTTTTTAAAGGTTTATATACTAGTTTGGTGTATGTGTCGGTATATTGACGATGGATGTTATATTGTTGTGTATGTTTATATGTGTTGGGATAAAGCAGGTACAAAACAAGTACAATTTTTTGGGAATTCTGTAAAACAGAAAAAATTTGGTTTCCAGGTTTTTTTACATCAGCGACCGCATGCGGTCGCTGATAAGTATTAGCGACTATTAATCAAATGGGGCTATTAGCGATAGTACGCGATCGCTACGATTGCTGATTGCAGTCACTGCGATTGCTGATTGCAGTTGCTATGATTGTTGATTGTAGTCGCTGACACGTGGCCCACATCAGCCTGTGGCCCTGAACCATGCTGACTCATCTTAGCGACCGAAATCATCATTTCGGTTGCTAATATCGGTTGCAGATAGGTCTGTCGCTAATAGTGGTCGCTAATATGCATTCTACGTGACCATATTTTATGCGACGCCTATCAGCGACCGCATTCGGTCGCAGATGATCATCAACGACTGAATGCGGTCGCTGATAGGCTTTTTTCTTGTAGTGTTAACATACATCTACAGTAGAGTTAAAAATGCATGATCATTCAATGTCTAGACTCGTTAACAAAATTTTGCCAGAGTCTCCTTTATAAAAAAGGACTATCCACATGCGCGTAGGCATGACTATGTGGCCATTCAGTAGCACACCAACTCACAGTCATAAACATCCTATATGCATGAAATTATCAAAATCATAATCCACAAGGGTAGCCTAATTACCAGGATTACTTTGTTTCAAAACCTTTGCTTGTTTGTCCTCAAATAAGATGAAAAAATAGCAAAAAAAGGTGCCAAAATGACTGTTTCAAAAGTCAATTTTTTTCACATCAATACGTTCAGCATAGTTAAATACTAGCATTTACTGTGTTGAATAATTTTTATCAAGTCATATGAGTATGCATATTCACTACTATGTGTTTAGAAGCATTTCATGTGATAACTCACTTTCCAACGGACAAAACTGGAAAAGAAGACATGTATACGTTACCAAGATAGTGCAGAACACTTGTACCGTGTCGGATTTTGCAGAAAACAGCCTAAACTCAGTAGATCTGAAGAAGAACTCTCGGATTCTCTGTGTGGCTTCAGGTGAAAATGACTTGTGAAAGGGAAAGGCCAAGCAAGATAAAACTACTGATGGCCGCGGGTGTACCTGCGGCTACCGCGGATCCACATGCAAAAATTCTAGGTGGTCCCCACCCCCCTGGCTCTATCAAATTTGAGTTGCAAAGGAGGTCCCACAAGCTAAAAAGTCAAATCAGGAAAAAAGACGCTACGCGATTAAGCGGAAAAGCCTAAAATCCTGATTTTTAGAGACCAAACTGCGGGTCTACATATCAATCATTGGTATTCGCCCAAACACAGGGTATACAAAGTCGGTGATCAAAGCTGTGGAAAGATTCCCTTGGCAATACCTCCCAAAGGTCTGATGCCATCACAAGGGTTATAATTGCAATCAAAAGCTTACGTCTCATCAGAAATCCATTCCCCATCGGAGATTTCATACCTCTTTAGCCGTTGAAGGACATTTCAATGAAGATCAGGCAACCCTGATATCATCAGTCGTTGGCAATTAAAACTAGTAAATCATCGGAGATGATTCAATGATGTTAGCCGTTGAAGAACATTTCAGCAAAAATCAGGTAACCCTGATATTATCAGCCATTGGAAATTAAATCCAGAAAAGCAACGGAGATGATCTGATGATGTTAGCCATTGAAGAACATTTCAGCAAAGATCAGGCAACCATTGTGATGCCCCCAAAATAGGTATACATCACCTATTCTGAGTCGCCAAATACATGGTACAGAATACAAATATAATCTGAAATATACAACAAGAACTGTGAGTTTTAATACAAATATTATCTACTAGACAATATCCACTTTCAGAATAAGTCCTCATTACAATTACTATCACACTATTTCATAGAATAGTGAGGACTACTAATGCTATCATCTGAACCGTCACTCCGTTCCCCACCTAGTTCCTGCTACGTTCTCATTTCCTAAAGAGAACAATGAAAGCAAAAGGGTGAGCTCAACTAGCCCACTAAGAAATATTATGACTAAGATAATGCAGAATAAATTATCATTAGTCTTTAACAATGTTAAACCGATAAAATAAAATAGACATCAAGTTTAAGTGCAGCAAAACAAGCAATCCATTAGAAGAGTCAAGTAGAGAATAAAATCTACTATCTTCTATGATTTAAAAGGTTTTTCATTACTTTTATCGCTGAGACTCAGCTTAATAAATAATCCACATCATCAAATCATCCCTGCACTACAGGCCAAGGATATTCTTTAGTATCACGACCACGAATTATCCATGCACTACGGGCCAAAGATAATCGTGTTTTCATCAACGGTCCTGATCATGCCATAAAATAATTCATCTTTGAACCATTGGTCGAAGAGAATCCATAGCCATAATCATACCAAAAACTGTCCATCAATGCACTACGGGCCAATGAGGACTTTTTCCACATCATTTGTAACATTACGGTCATGATTATACCGAATAATCCCTGGTCATAATCATACCAAGTCCATCTATGCACTACAGGCCACAGATGACTTTCAACATAATATAAGCATGAGGATGATGACAATGACATAATAATTCAATAAAACAAGTTCAAAAATTAATTTATCCAGGAACCAATAATGTCCAAAATTGTCAACATGATACTGCTTTGTAGAGTAAAATTCAAGAATGCTCAGAAGAATATTTCTATGGAAAGAAACTGGATGAAGCGCAAATATCAAGGATATTCCACTAATTTCATGGAGTATAGAAGCCAAAACTTTAACCAACTAAGTATAATAGAATATATGAAACTGCAAACGGATTTTCGCCCGCCATTCGGTAATCTACATAGACAGATCATTTCCACAATTTAATAAGGAATGAATACAAAGGATCATTCACCATGCATGTGGTAATCCACATAGACAGGTTATTCCAACAGAATAATAAATAATGGAATAACAGAAGAATTCACCATGCATGTGATAGACCGCACAGACAGGTTATTCCAACAGAGTAATAAATAATGGAACCAGGTCATGCGTAAACGCACAGACAGGATATTCCGACATAATAATAAAGAATGAAACCAGGTCATGCGTAAACGTACAGACAGGATATTCCGACAGAATAATAAAGAATAGAATAACAACATAATTCACCATGCATGCGATACTTCGCATATACAGGTTATTCCAACATAATAATAAGGAATGGAATAACATAAGTTCTCTTCATGAATACGAAAGAAATAATACCCCTTACGAGTACAACAAATAATATCTCTTACGAATATTGAACGAAGATAATATTTCTTACGAATACAAAAAATAATATCGTAAGTGAATATGAAATAAATAACACCCCTTACGAATACAACAAATAATATCCCTTACGAATATTGAACGAAGATAATATTTCTTACGAATACGAAAAATTATATCGTAAGTGAATATGAAATAAATAACACCCCTTACCTTAGAAGAAACTGGATATAGGAGTAGTGAAGTAGCAGAATACTTTTCTTCTTTCTCTCCATAGTTTCTCTCTCTAGAGTTTCAGTGAATTCATAAAAAATAATGAAGGAATAAGCTTCTATTTATAGGAGAATAGACTGAATAGTAATTAATTCA
The DNA here is from genome assembly GCA_016801055.1 of Panax notoginseng. NCBI lineage: Eukaryota > Viridiplantae > Streptophyta > Magnoliopsida > Apiales > Araliaceae > Panax > Panax notoginseng. The sequence continues at coordinate 67,350,679 of CM029020.1, read as the reverse complement.
TGAACGGTCCAAATTGATTTACTTTTAAACGGGCGGTCCATATTGATTTACTATGCAGTATTAATAAAATATTCTAATAAAACAAAATATTTTAAATAAAATATAATATATTCTATTTATAATCTAATAAAACGAATAACTTTATAAAAGTATTCTGTTTTATATAAAAAGATTTTACTATACAAATACTATACAGGTACTATGCAAACACTATGTATAATAGAATATTATATATTTTATTTATAGTTTAATAAAATAAATAACTTTATAAAAGCATTATGTTTTATATAAAAAGTTTTCTGTTTTATTACATTTATAATAATAATAAAACAAAACTTATCACCTTTATTATAATTCACAATATTAATCGACCAGGTCGTTTCTCTATTGGCGCTCAATTAGGTGACCAAATCTCTCCTTGGCAGAACTTCTAGACATCGTTAATATTGCAAATAATAATATGAATAACTTTGTTGTCTCAATTATTGATTTAATAACATAACATATTATACAGATGCTACTGTGACAATAATTGAATCAATAATATGAGAGATATGATGCAGCAATTACTGTAGCAATAATTGAGTATAACTGAGTGACTTCTTACGTAAGCATCAATAATCAATACCGTGTACTACTATGCAACCACGCGTATTACTGTACTTTTACTACCGAGTAGTTCAACAGTTTTAACGGTAACACTTTCGCCGTTATTTTTATAAAAAAATAATTCCATCGTTTTCTTACTACGACAATACTTTCGTTGTGGGGCCCACCAATGATTATGCCGTCGTACGGATATTCCCCGACAAAAAGAATATTTTCCGACCAAACGAATATTATATAACAACTTGTATACTTTGCAAAATTTATAAATACTACCCAAAACTATAACACTATCTCAAATCCACACCATAATATTAAAAAAAATATTTCGAGAAAATTAAATCTTTATTCATAAAATTTGGGGTCTCACAATCTCCCCTCCTTATGAAATTTTGCCCTCGAAATTTACGTACGTACCTGGTATGCCGAATAGGTGAGGATACCTTAACTTCATTTCAAATTCTATCTCTTGAGGTATAACCTTTGAGTGTCGATTATAATCCTTCTTATCCATGATTTTAACACGTATCTCCTCATACGTTATATCTTCTGCTATCTCGTCTAGTTCTAATTCAATAATGTGGTTCGGGCGTCCACATATTTACGTAACATCGATACGTAAAAAAGAACGTTATAAACACGCGATAAACTTGGCGATAAAACGAGTCTATAGGCCACAGTTCCTACTCGATCAAGGATTTCAAATGGGCCAATAAAATCGAGGGTTGAAATTTCCTCTCTTCATCAATTCGTGCTTCTAGAATAACGCCCTCTTGAACCTTCTTCTTCACATTCATCAGCTCTGAGTATGTAGCTTGAGCGGCTTTAACTTAATCGATTAAAGTCGATTCTAATCGTATATTTGTTATCTTCACGTGGGTCCCTAGAGTCTTTAACTCTATCTTCATCATTTGTAAGTTATACGAAATGGATTTTTGTGTTAACACCATCGCACTCGTAAACGCATACGATCTTCTATTCAACGTGTCAGCTATCACTTTCGCTCTTCCACGATGATATTGAATGGTATGGTCGTAATCTTCAACAGCTCGAGCCAACGTCTTTGGCGCATAATACGTTCGTTCTAGGTGAAGAAATATTTAAGGGTTTTAGAAATGGGTTTTGTACTGGGGTCAATACAAAATTCGATTTCACGCTCTAGGGGTAGGCTAGGAAGTCTTCAAGAATACGTTAGGAAATTTATTAATAATAGAAATATCATTCAAAACTGTGACTCTCATCCAAGACTTGGATAGTACGTCACATTGATACTTATCAACTTGCCATCGTCATTCACAACATCCCCTACGGAAAGTCTGGCTTTTGTGCATTCCACATAAGGAAGTCAACAACGAAAGGACCGGGGCTCTTTACTTATGGCTTGATATGACAATGATTGACTTTAGTGGTTTGGTTGCTTGAATTCGCATAACAAGTTGGTTAGGAATATGAAAGCTAACCACCTTACGAAAAGCTTGATGAGTAGTTTCCTAAAATCGCATCAAAGGTAAGTATTTTCAAAGAGATAAGATCGACAAGTTACGTGAAAGTGTCGATTTAAATCAACAAGATTTATAAACAGTGGAGGTAACGAAGGTTTTTCTAAACGGAGTTTCAACAGATAAGTCAAAGTCTAATTTCTCTGGAGTCAAATTTAAATGTTGAGCACAAGCAAGAGAGATAAAAGAATAGGTAGAACCGGTATCGAATAAGGTATAAATTTCGCAAGAGCTTATAATTAACTTACCCGTAATAACCTCGTTCAGGTTCCTTGATAAACGCTCTCACTTAAACTATCGGCTTTGACTTGTCTGAGACATCCTTTGGCATCACTATCCCAGCTGGACTTGACTTCTCTACACGACAAAATCGAGCTAGGTGACCTTCTCATTCGTAATTAAAATACGCTTTGGATTGCTGCGTACAGTTTGGACGAATGTATCCCTCCTGTCTGCATTTGAAACATACAACCGGTGGTCGTTCTTCTTCCTTTGAACCGGGTGCTGCTGCTGCTGTCTTTCCATCATTATTGAACCTTCTCTTCTTGAAATTTTTACTTCTATTATCTTGGCCATGATTACCATCGAAGTGGCTACCATTCTTGGCATGATAATTTCCCCCACAATGGTCATCATTGTTTCGATGGCCGTTTCCACCGGTACGATTATTATCGTGTTGTTGCTCGTTATCCTTTCGTTGGACTGGCTCATTATCGCACTCCAATAACTGAGCCCTATTCACAACATCAGAATATAAATAAAGTTTATGAGAAATGAGGTATTGACGTATATCGAGTTTCAAACCTCTTAGAAACATTCGCGACATTCGCTCCTCATTACCGACCAAATGGGATGCAAACCGGGATAACTCCGCAAATTTAGCCTCGTATTACGACACGATTATATTGTTTTGCTCCAACTTGATGAATTCCACCTCTTTCATGTGACTAATACTTTCAGGAAAGTACTTATCGTTGAACAACTCTTGGAACTTCTCCCAAGACATCTTGAGTGCGTCAGGCTGGGTACGTTTTACAGATTCCCACCAGTAATCTGCTTCTTCACGCAGCATAAAGGTGGCAAAGGGAACCTTTTGCTCCTCGAAGCATCCCAAGACATCAAATATCTTGGTGATCTACTTTAACCACGTCTCCGCCTTAAGTGGTTCTGGCTTTCCCAAAAACTCTGATAGCCCCAGCTCCTTGAACTGCTTAGCGGTGACCGACCGTGGGTTACCATTATTTTCACCTATATTTTGAACAGGAGTCTCTCTTACCTAATGTTGCATGAATTGCATAAAGCCTTTAAACATTCCATCGTTCATCATTTGGTTAATGTTGTTATTTACCTGAGGATTATTGTCTTCCTGTTGCACATTATCATGGGTATTGATCGTTGGTGACTCAACGGTCTCATGTGCTTCATTGCTTATCTCAACATTTTCGGATGCCATTTTCAAATACTGCCACAAAAAAGGGTTAATTAACATATCACATATTATCCCTATACTCTGACCGACCAATTAAATACCAAACAAACTTAGGTAGGTCATACTAGCGAAGGAATTCCCCGTCTCTCCCCTCCTAGTTCTTATCTTACCTCTCAGCCAGGGATCATATCCCTAAGCTTTGATACCAACTGTGACGCCCCCAAAATAGGTATACATCACCTATTCTGAGTCGCCAAATATATGGTACAGAATACAAATACAATCTTAAATATACAACAAGAACTGTGAGTTTTAATACAAATATTGTCTACTAGACAATATCCACTCTCAGAATAAGTCTTCAATACAATTACTATCACACTATTTCATAGAATAGTGAGGACTACTAATGCTATCATCTGGACCGTCACTCCATTCTCCGACTAGTCCCTGCTACGTTCTCATTTCCTGAAGAGAACAATGAAAGCAAAAGGGTGAGCTCAACTAGCCCAGTAAGAAATATTATGACTAAGATAATGCAGAATAAATTATCATTAGTCTTCAACAATGTTAAACTGATAAAATACAATAGACATTAAGTTTAACTGCAGCGGAACAAGCAATCCATTAGAAGAGTCAAGTAGAGAATAAAATCTACTATCTTCTATGATTTAAAAAGTTTTTTTTATCGCTGAGACTCAGCTTAATAAATAATCCACATCATCAAATCATCCCTGCACTACAGGCCAAGGATATTCTTTAGTATCACGACCACAAATTATCCATGCACTACAGGCCAAAGATAATCGTGTTTTCATCAACGGTCCTGATTATGCCATAAAATAATTCATCTTTGAACCATTGGCCGAAGAGAATCCATAGCCATAATCATACCAAAAATTGTTCATCAATGCACTACGAGCCAATGAGGACTTTTTCCACATCATTTGTAACACTACGGTCATGATTATACCGAATAATCCCTGGTCATAATCATACCAAGTCCATCTATGCACTACAGGCCACAGATGACTTTCAACATAATATAAACATGAGGATGATGACAATGACATAATAATTCAATAAAACAAGTTCAAAAATTAATTTATCCAGGAACCAATAATGTCCAAATTGTCAACATGATATTGCTTTGTAAAGTAAAATTCAAGAATGCTCAGAAGAATATTTTCATAAAAAATATACTGGATGAAGCGCAAATATCAAGGATATTCCACTGAGTGTAATAGAATATATGAAACTGCAAACGGATTTTTGCCCGCCATGCGGTAATCCACGTAGACGGATCATTTCCATAATTTAATAAGGAATGAATATGAAGGATCATTCACCATGCATGTGGTAATCCACATAGACAGGTTATTCCAACAGAATAATAAAGAATAGAATAACAAAAGAATTCACCATGCATGTGATAGACCGCACAGACAAGTTATTTGTGAAGCCCCCAAAATAGGTATACAACACCCATTCTGAGTCGCCAAATACATGGTACAAAAAGCAAACTACAACTTCAATAATACAATTGTCGTGCAAAATACGACAACACATACTGTGAGTTTAAATACAAATATTATCTTCTAGACAATATCCACACTCAAATAAGTCCTCATTACAATTATTCCAACACTATTTTACATAAATAGTGAGGACAATTAAAACATCTTTCTAGAACCATCACTCCATACCCCGACTAGATCCTGCTATGTTCTCACCTCCTGAGAAGAAAAATAGAACAAAAAGGAAAAGGGTGAGCTCAACTAGCCCAGTAAAGAATATTATGACTAAGATAATATACAACAAATTATCATTAGTATTCAACAAGGAAAAATCTGATAGAATATAATCGACAACAAGTTTTAGATCAACAACTGCAGCGGAAACAGCAAACCATTAGAAGAGTCAAGTTGAGAAAGAATTCTACTATCTTCTAAGATTTAAAAGTCCATCATCAATATTTTATCCATGTAACATCAATCAATATACATCTTGAATCAAATATTCATCTTTGCACTACAGGCCAAAGATATTCATTTGTAACACCAGTCGGTCATGTTCATCTCAACACCTGTTCATCTTTGCACTACAGGCCAAAGATATTCATCAGGTAATCATACATCTTTGTACTACAGGCCAAAAATATTCAGTAATATCATCATTCAAGACTGAGGATGATGAAAAATATCTTAAAGAAAACTAATCCAGTGAGACAGAAGGACAAATAGTAGGGATTCGTATAACAGTTTATCCAAGATCAATAATACTTCATAATAATCAATTGTGAAGTAGAAATCAAAAATAAAGATCAAAACATGGATACAATCAATGATAGTAACCATAATAGACATCTTGGACAAAAAAAAAATTTTATTTTTCGGTGAATAGTGTCGTATTCGTGAATAGTGCCGTATACGTGAATAGTGCTGTATACGTGAATAATAACCCCGACACAAAAAGTTCCAAATTTGATAAAAAGTTTATATCAATATTTCGGCATGATAATATTGAAAAAAATAATATCATTTAAGAAGAAAATAATATCCCTTACCTTAAAATAACTGTACTTCTGATTGAATTTTGGGTATAGTGCTGACAGAAATTTGTACCGTATAGCAGCACTCAAAGTATACTCACAAGAATATGCTCGATAATATAGAGAAAGAAAGAGAAAAAACTTATGAATTCTGGTGTGATTTTCAATTCTAACTTAGCCATCTATTTATAGGAAAATGTTAGCACGCCGAAGCAGACTTAACCTGCAACCTGATGGCTTTACCTGCTACTATTCCCACCCACCACATTTGAATAAAAATCTCAGCACATTTCTTCACCAACCAAGAGTGGGGCCCACCAATTCTAGAATTTTCCACCAAAATGATTAACTCCCAAAATTCAACAATTTCTGGACCAGTCATCTCGTAAAATTTATAACAAATCATACGTTCATTTTTAACGGTTCAAAATTTATGGACATATACTCAACTTATATATGAATAACACATCCAAAAATTACCACGATCTAACGGTCGAATTAAAAATTATAATCCCCGCAATATTTCTCAAAAACCCTGATTTGATTTTTAATACCTCCATTCCGATAAAAATACTGATAAAACACCTCAATATTAACTCCTTCATTTTTAACCACAATAAATATATCCAACATTTATATCCACATAAAATAAATATTTTCTTATCATATGAATCAATAATTAATTAGTCACAAATAATATTACAGAATCACATTTATGACAACCAGGCCGTTCCTAGGAAAGATGGGACTTTTCAATAAGGATTTCTCCTTACTAGCGCGTAATTAGATGACCAAACCTCTCCTTAGACAGAACTTTCTAGACATTGCCAATAATGTTATCTAATAATATTATTTAAATAATACTCCCTCCGTTCCAAATTATCTGCTGTTCTAGAGTTCCACACAGATACCAATATGTGTGATAAAAATACTAAAATACCCTTATTAGTGGAATTATGAAAAAGGTATTTAAAAAAGAGTGCATGAAATAGTATGTAGAAAGAGAAAGAGAGAGAAAGTATGAGTGCATTAAATAGACAAATAGTCTAAAGAGAGAGAATGTATGAGTGTATATATATGTGTGGAGAGAGGAAGAGAGAGAAAGTATGAGTGTATTAAATAGACAAATAGTATGCAGAGAGAGAAAGTATGAGTGCATATATATGTATGGAGAGAGGATGGGAGTAATGACTATCAATAATTAGGTAAAGGGGTAAACTTGAAAAATAAAGGAAAAAAATGCATTGAAATCTTGAAAAAGTAGATATTGTAGGACAAATTTTTTTTGCTAAAACAGCAGATAATTTGGGACAGAGGGAGTATGAATTATTGATCTGATAATAAAAAATACTGTGCAGCAACAATTATTGAAACAACAGTAATATAAAATATCAACGCATCAATTACTGAATCAATAAAATAAAATATTGAACAGTAACTACTGTAACAATTATTGAGTAGTGCCTTCCTTCGTAAGAATCAATAATTCTAAAATACTGTGCAATCTGTGTGCTACTGTGTAACCACGCGTATTACTGTATTTTAACCGCCGGGTATTCCAACAGTGTTAACGGTAACAACTACGCCGTTATTTATAAAAATTCAATTTTTGTCGTTATCTTCATCCAATCATTTTTCGTTATGGGGCCCACAAATAGCTGCGCCGTCATACGAATATTCCCCGACAGAATATTCTACGACCACACGAGTATCCACCGACCAAAAATGAATATTTAATAACCACTTGCTTATTTGAAATATTTACGTATTTTACCCATAACTAACCACATTAATCAAATCAACCCTTTCTATTTCAAAATAATAAATAGAGGAAATTTAATTTCATTTATTAATAAGTTGGGGTCTTACATTATTCCAACAGAATAATAAATAATGGAACCAGGTCATGCATAAACGCACAGACAGGATATTTCGACAGAATAATAAAGTATGGAACTAGGTCATGCGTAAATGCACAGACAGGATATTTCGATAGAATAATAAAGAATGGAACAGCAACAGAATTCACCATGCATGCGATACTTCGCATATACAAGTTATTCCAACATAATAATAAGGAATGGAATAACAGAAGTTCTCTTCATGAATACGAAAGAAATAATACCCCTTATGAGTACAACAAATAATATCTCTTACGAATATTGAACGAAGATAATATTTCTTACGAATACGAAAAATAATATCGTAAGTGAATATGAAATAAATAACACCCCTTACTAATACAACAAATAATATCCCTTACGAATATTGAACGAAGATAATATTTCTTACGAATACGAAAAATAATATCGTAAGTGAATATGAAATAAATAACACCCCTTACGAATACAACAAATAATATCCCTTACGAATATTGAACGAAGATAATATTTCTTACGAATACGAAAAATAATATCGTAAGTGAATATGAAATAAATAAGACCCCTTACCTCAGAAGAAACTGGATATAGGAGTAGTGAAGTAGCAGAATACTTTTTTTTCTTTCTCTCTATAGTTTCTTTCTCTATAGTTTCAGTGAATTCGTAAGAAATAATGAAGGAATGAGGTTCTATTTATAGGAGAATGGACTGAATAGTAACTAATTCCTGAACGGTCCAGATTGATTTATTTTTAAACGGACGGTCCATATTGATTTACTATGCAGTATTAATAAGATATTCTAATAAAACAAAATCTTTTAAATAAAATATAATATATTCTATTTATAATCTAATAAAACGAATAAGTTTATAAAAGTATTATGTTTTATATAAAAAGATTTTACTATGCAAATACTATGCAGGCACTATGCAAATACTATGCATAATAGAATATTATATATTCTATTTATAGTCTAATAAAACAAATAACTTTATAAAAGTATTCTGTTTTATGTAAAAAGTTTTCTGTTTTATTTCATTTATAATAATAATAAAATAAAATTTATCACCTTTATTATAATTCACAATATTAATCGACCAGGTCATTCCCAGGAAAGAGGGGGATTTCCAATAAGGATTTCTCTTTATTGGCGGGCAATTAGATGACCAAACTTCTCTTTGGCAGAACTTCTAGACATCGTTAATATTGCAAATAATAATATGAATAATTTTGCCGTCTCAATTATTGATTTAATAACATAACATATTATACAGATGCTATTGTAACAATAATTGAATCAATAATATGAGAGAAATGATGCAGCAATTACTGTAGCAATAACTGAGTGACTTCTTACGTAAGCATCAATAATCAATACCGTGTGCTACTATACAACCACGCGTATTACTGTACTTTTACTACCGAGTAGTTCAACAGTTTTAACGGTAACACTTTCGCCGTTATTTTTATAAAAAAAATAATTTCGTCGTTTTCTTACTACGACAATACTTTCGTTGTGGGGTTCACCAATGATTATGCCGTCGTACGGATATTCCCCGACAAAAAGAATATTTCCCGACCAAACGAATATTATATAACAACTTGCATACTTTGCAAAATTTATAAATACTACCCACAACTATAATATTATCTCAAATCCACACCATAATATTAAAAAACATATTTTGAGAAAATTAAATCTTTATTCATAAAATTTGGGGTCTCACAACCATAATATCATCAGCCGTTAGCAATTAAATTCAACGAAGCATCGGAGGGGGTTCGATGATGTTAGCCGTTGAAGGACATTTTAGCGAAGGTCAGGCAGCCCTGACGTTATCAGCCGTTGGCAGTAAATCCAACGAAGCATCGGAGGTGGTACGATCATTTTAGCCGTTGAAAACCATGTTAGCGAGGGTCAAGCAGCCTTGACATCATCAGTCGTTGACAATTAAATCCAGCGAAGCATCGGAGGTGGTCCGATGATCTCAGCCGTTGAAGGACATTTCAATGAAGGTCAGCAGTAATTCCAACGAAGCATCAGAAAGACCTGACGAGGCAGATCGTGGAAAACCATCCTCATTGAGGAGAACCGATGATAAAATCTGTTATACAGATCCTCAGCAATTAAAGCACAATTCCCCAAGAGTGTCTCGTACATGAGAAAAACATTTTTGGTGGAAAACCTGTACAACAGATTAAGGACTTTGGTGATAACCCCAACATCAACATCCCATGGTTTCAATCATGGAAATTTCTGTGAGCTTTGGAAACTACCGATCGAGTAGACATCCAAGCAGTTCAACAGGGTTATCAGTAATAACTCCATCCCTCAACAGAAGTGGTCGGAGCAGGAAGTTATCATATCCCATTGGAAAACGGTCCAACAAACAACATTCATTGCATTTGCATCATGCTGCATTATATTGCATCATGTTTATCTTGTCACATTTCAAGTGTCTAGAAATCTTTATTATAACGCCCCGAAATTCGATCTATTTTACATCTGGATTACATACGTCACTATTCCATCTCCTTCCAAACATACATCATTATATAGATAAATATAACAACATACATTCTCAAATCCCAGGTTCTAATACCTTATAACCTCATTCATTACAAATAATGATAATTACATTATTCTTTACATCTTATAAGAGTGACTTTTATCCGTCACCAAGGATACATATCAGTTCATTAAACTAGTCTATAGTTTAATTAAACTATTTTACATTACAAGTTTTTTCTTGATCATCACGCACATTCACATACTAAATGGCACTTCGTCTGGATACCGATCAGCTTGATATTTACGGGATCCTTAAGTTCTTTCTAACATCGTACGCTGAAAATGTTTTTATTTAAAGCAAGTGCGAGAATTCAATTGCTCAGCAAGTCATAGTAGTTGAATAAACAACTTCAATAATTTAAACATTCTTTTAAGACTTCAATAATCGAACAAAGGTTATGAAGTAGCTTGAATAATAGGAATAATCTCGATTCCTATCATTTTAAAACTTTAGTCACATACACTTTGAAATACTTTCATTCTTCTACATTTTTCATACACATCCTGTCTGGCTAGAATCATTATCACAGACTTAATAATAACGGTTCATGTATAAACAGAACATACTCGTATTAAAAAATTCAATCACAGAACAGTTTATCTCATAGAAACACCGAAGCGTTCAAATTGTGGCACAAGGCCTTATACATACTACCACTTTGTACAAATATCGCACATTTGCACATAAACAAAACTTCTCAAGTTCAACATCTGAGAAGTTTAAAAAACTAGCATTCATATAATATGAATGAAGTTAGGAAACTTTCCTTACACACAGCTACAGCTTACGCTGAACTGCTCATTCCAATCCCTATATAGCACATAAACAAATAATACATACACTAATTAGTCATATACTTGACTTATGCATTGGTTTACTTAACTTTACTTCGTAGGGTTTGCGTTCTTGTAATCTAAGTTTACGAGACCATCTTTCTTCTATCGCTTTACGGCTTCATGACATACAGAGATGTCTTACTCATACGATCATCATCTTTGAATATTTACATTTTTATCTTCTTCTTATAACCTTTCTAGGACTCAACACACATCGTGTCTCTGCTAGTAGTCCAGATGGTACTCTGAGTGGTTTCCCACAAACAACTAACAAACAAGTTCCCGTCTCGTCTACACTGTCTTTCACAGTGAGTTAGATCAGTCGCCAGTTTCATATATACCTCCGCTCTCTGAAGGAATTGTTTAGCCCAGCTCCCATATGTCAACCATCAAAGGTTATGATTGTAGCACAACCTAACTTTATCTTAACCTATTCGAACCATTAAACTATAATGTTCGTTAAGTCAACTTCTTATTCCTTATGGCTTTCTGGCAACTAAATGACATTCCTTAGGATTCAATCTCAATCGTCTAAGTCATACAGTCTTTTGTATACTCAGAACGATCATTCAATATCAATACTATGTGGTCATAGCATTAAACATTTTATATTAACTTATTCATATCTTATAACGTCCGGTCCATTCGATTCGGAACGTTATCCAAGTCAAAATCATTAACTCGGCTTCTTTACGTTATCCATTATTGTCTTTAATTTAATTTCTTCATTCTTCATTACTTTACGATAAAACCATACACGGGGTGTAGGTCCTGCTCGTTTAATATTTGCGTACACTCAACCCTCACGTCGGCCAAAGTGTTTAACGCTTACTTCATTCTAACATTCCCTATCCGACTCACCCACGGACTTTCATTAATCGCATTACCATTCGCTACAGCTTTTCTTGATAAATCATATCTTACTTACTACCTTCGTCAATGTCTAAGTCATACAACCATAGTACACTCAAAACGTTCGTTCGACGTGAATACGATTCACGAGGATCGTTTACGCATTCGACGTTTACGTTGCTTATCTCTTACCCTCTCATTCAACCTTTACCCAAGGTTTTAATAGCTTTCAATCGTTATCCAACCATGAACCCCATGTTCATTATTCTTTCGTAATGTCGAAGCTATGTGGTTCATTGTATGCTAAGACCGGTCGTTCATCGCAACTGCGTTACGTTTACGTTTCCTACATTCTCTGTCTTTTAATCTCGTTAAATCTTTCCGTTTAACCTTTACTAAAGGTTTAAATCATTTATTTAAGTGTTACATTAGGTGAACAACATGTTCATACTTCTTTCTTGCACATCCCCCAGTAATTGAGCAATAAAAAGGTTGTCACTGGGCTTCGCACTGCACCGGCGCTGCGGCGCCGGGTCCCTTTATTCCTCTCGCACTATGGCGCCACTCAGCAGTAGCTGATGGCCCAAGCTGGCACTGCGGCTTCGCTTCCCAAGGCATAGCTGGCGCTGCGGTGCCAAGCATCAACCTTTGAATTTTTTTTTCTAAGTCTTTAACTATTTTGAGATGCTTACTTTGAAATCTCATAACTTATTCGTTATAACTCGGAACGAGGTCATTCTAAAGCCATTCTCTTCCTTATCTTATGTACTTCAACTTCCCTCAGACAGAAATTTAATCTGAATTTGTTAACATGTCATTCAATTGGCTTAATCTTCATCATTTGTTCGTTTTACGTTATTAACGTTCTTTGTCCGTTCGTTCGTAATTCGGTCATCCAAAGTCAGAACTCATTCGTTCTTGAGTCCACGACTCACATTTTCTACGTTCTCTTATATTCTTATAAAACCCTACACATTCGGGTTCATTTACATACTTTCTATTTCTCATTTGTCTTTTACGAAATTTTTGCCATAACTTCGTTATAGCTAAGTTCGATCTGTTCTTCATGAACGTTTCTACCGTTCCTAACCAAGCAATAAGCAACTAACTTATACGTGATGGTTTTAAACTTATCCATCAACAACAACTTATACTACGATGAGTTTAAATTTATCCATCAACAACGTTCTTCGTGTTCTTCGCGTTCTTCGTTCGTTCTTCATTTTTAATCGATATTTTAATTACGATTTCACTTTTCCTTAGAATTTGATGTTATAAAACATCATTCCTTAGTAATATCTCCAAATCGTTCATATAATTCATTCGCATTGTTCAAATTCATTACGAATCTTATACTTCCTTAAAATATTTATGAACTAAACTTCTAATTCTTAATTCTTCGTTTTCTCATGATTTCAACCACATGAAATCATTCTTAACGTCTTCTACTTCTTATTCTCATTAAGCTATGTTTTAAACATAGAAAACTTAAAGAAAATTTATTTAGAAGTTAGGTTTTCGGATTACCTCTCTTCTTTAATCTTCCTCCATTGGACAAAGCGTGCACTCGGGCTAGCTTTTCCTCATTTTCTCCCTCTTCATCCGAACTCTCTCTCTCTCTCTCTCAAGTGTTGATTGAAATTTCTAACCAAACAAATGAGCTTAAGGCTTGTTTATATAGAAAACTAAGGCTAGGGGCGTTTTGATCATTTGGCCAAACTGCCATACTATTCACACCTCCTTACTATTCCACCTCATTACTAATCACGAAGCTTCCCTTGGAAGATTCGTGCTTCCGTCTTACAGAATTCGTCTGACAGTTTGAAAAACTGCGATTCTCAGAATCCAAATATTTTTAGATATTTCATCTTTCCTTTACAGTCTAACTTTTACGCAATCTTCTGAAAAATTAAAAAACACTTTTTGATGCTAAGCGTTTTCCTTCACGTTTTCGCCTAACGTAGCTAAACGAATGAAAAGTACAAAATAATACTTTTCGTCGTTTTTATTTCGTCCGATTTCTGCACGTTTTTTGAGAAAAACTTTTATCGGCTTACTTAACTTTTCACTATATATTATTGTCAAATCTTTCGACGGAATGTCATTTCGACATATCAAACTCTCAAAAAGGCTTAGGTTATTCAAACCCTAACCCGTAGGTTTCACCGGGTGAATAGTGCCTATTTCGTTTTTTTTCCCGAAAATATTTTTGTTCCTGAATTTTTTTTTATTTTCATCTTAAAAATTCTTACTCGTTCAGTCTAGCTCGTAGCAAGGATCCTCCCGACTTATAATCATCCTATCTTCTAGAACGATTAATAAATACATAGCACATAATAGTATTAATAAAAATTCATTTTATTAATAACTAATTCTTTAACTTAAATTCTGGACAATCCGATTTTACTCGGGTTGTCACACTTCCCTCCTTATAAAAATTCCGTCATCGGAATTTCTTAAAACCACACCCATACCCGGGTCCTCACATTCTCCTCTTCTTCACAGTATTTCGTCCTCGAAATTTTAGCTTACCCCTCTTCTCAACTTCTCTTCAAAGAAGTTCTTATCTTTCAAATATTCTCTAATCTTCATAACTTATCAAGAATCACAAAGTAGAAGGAATAACGAGGAACATAAGAATTCCTTTAAAACATTTCATACTTTTGCTAAGGGGTTAAATCGATCATGAACTCTTACTAGGTTTAACAGTATTTCACCATAAACCCTTCTACCACAGTCAGTTTACAATCACCAAGAAGGTAAACTACCTCTTCCATACGTAGGCGATCAACCCATCGTATAACCTCATTTCAGGGTGTGTTCACCTCAGACTTAATCATTAGATTTCGCACCAAAATAATTTGGCTTGGCATAACTTCTCAAATAAAGCTCGATTTTCTTTTAATATGACATACCATTTGTCTAGCCAAATCAAATAGCTTAGACCATACCAATAAATTGGGCATCAACTTGAAACATTCGTCTAGTCAAGTCAATTAACATCGACTACTTCTTTAAATTCTTTCATAATACATCAAAATGTTTCATGACGTCATGATACCGTACTTCTCACAGAACGTTGAGGACTATGTCATTTTATGACTTCATCATTATACATCATACCGTAGCGGGTTGTTGATCACAAGATCAAATCCAACACTAGGTTTAATTGCATTAATAACTCCATCCTTTTACCATCTTTGCATCAAATGCATTGATGATATAAAGTTCATTTTGATATTTCAAATCAACTTCTGTCTAACCGAAATAATTAGTATAGGCATACAAAGAATAGTTCTTTTAAAATCCATTGGTTCTAAAAGTTGAACCAATTCTTTCCTTTGCAAAACGCGCACGTAAGCACGATTTCAATAAAATTTGAAATCTAGCATAGCTAGATGACTTGGAATATCCTATTTCTCCATCTTCCTTCATTGTCTTACTTGCGATAATACTTAATCTTCTCTAGCACCTTCAATGCTAAGTCTACTAAAAATACTTGTTTTCAGTCTAAACATTCCTATACCTTAGTATAGTTCATCAACTTACCACACTTTATGTGTTTAAGAACTTATCTTCGCAATATGTAATCCAAGAACAAATCAAGGACTATCCATATGCTTAGGGCTCAGAAACATAGCATATAACTATGAGTCACAAACTTTTCATAAGTATGAGTTTCAAGAAATCGCACATATCCTAACATTCTCTACCTATCACACATATACATGAGAAAAGATTCACCTTCTCACCTTATACATATTGATAGCGCGACATACTATTCCAATGATTATCACTACCAGAAGCTAAGTGATTGTCGAAGCAAACAAAATTCTCTGCCCATACAAAGAATTGGTCAACTCAGCTACTAATCAATATAGGAAGCTAAGCGGTTGTTACACCAAGAACAATTTCTCACCCATACACAGAATTGTTCAATTTAACAACTATATCGAATAAGAAGCTAAGTGGTTCTAAAACCAAGTACAAATTCCCCGCCCATACAAGGAATCATACAACTCAGCTGCTGATATGAGTCCTCAATTGAAATCTTAAAACTTCTTACTTTCTCTTTACTTAATACGAATTTTCTTTAATTCGTATGCTAACCTTTATAACTCATATGAGTTCTTCTTTCCGTACTAATTCATAGTACCATTCACTTATAGCATTAGCTATAAATCATTCATCGTTTAATAGAACAACTGTTATTACAATTCAATATGATCACGTGGTGATTTTCTCCCTTAATCGTTTAACTCAACGATCTTCTTAACATTCTCTCTACGATTATAGTCTTAGTTACTCATACCTAAGATTTATAACCTATCAGCTCTGATACCTTAATGTAACGCCCCGAAATCCAGTCTATTTTCACACCCGGATTTCGTACGTCACGATTCCATCTCCTTCCAAACATACATCATTATATGGCTAAATATAACAACTTACATTCTCAAATCCCAGGTTCTAATACCTTATAACCTCAGTCATTACAAATAATAATAATTACATTATTCTTTACATCTTACAAGAGTGACTTTTATCCGTCACTAAGGATACATATTAGTTCATTAAACTAGTCTATAGGTTAATTAAACTATTCTACATTACAAGTCTTCTCTTGATCTTCATGTACATTCACATATTGAATGGCACTTCGTCTGGATACCGATCAGCTTGATCTTTACGGGATCCTTAAGTTCTTTCAAACATTGTTAACTGAAAATATTTTTATTTAAAGCAAGTGTGAGCATTCAATTGCTCAGCAAGTCATAGCAGTTGAATAAACAACTTCAAGAATTTAAACATTCTTTTAAGACTTCAATAACCGAACAAAGGTTATGAAGCAGCTTGAATAATAGGAATAATCTCGATTCCTATCATTTTAAAATATTAGTCACATACACTTTCAAATACTTTCATTCTTCTACCTTTTCTATACACATCCTGTCTGGCTAAAATCATTAGCACAGACTTAACAATAATGGTTCATGTATAAACATAACATACTCGTATTGAACAATTCAATCACATAATAGTTCATCTCATAGAAACACCGAAGTGTTCAAATTGTGGCACAAGGCCTCATACATACTACCACTTTGTACAAATATCGCACATTTGCACATAGACTAGACTTCTCAAGTTCAACATCTGAGAAGTTTAAGAAACTAGCATTCATATAATATGAATGAAGTTAGGAAACTTGCCTTACGCACATCTACAGCTTACGTTGAACTACTCATTCCAATCCCTATATAGCACATAAGGAAATAACACATACACCAATTAGTCATATACTTGACTTACACATTGGTTTACTTAACTTTACTTCTTAGGGTTTTCGTTCTTGTAATCTAAGTTTACGCGACCAACTTTCTTCTACCGCTTTACGGCTTCATGACATACGGAGATGTCTTACTCATATGATCATCATCTTTGATGATTTACATTTTTATCTTCTTCTTATAACCTTTCTAGGACTCAGCACATATCGTGTCTCTGCTAGTAGTCCATATAGTACTCTGAGTGGTTTTCCACAAACAACCAACAAACAAGTTCCCATCTCATCTACACTGTCTTTCACAGTGAGTTAGATCAGTCGCCAGTTTTATATATACCTCCGCTCTCTGAAGGAATTGTTTAGCCCAGCTCCTATATGTCAACCATCAAAGGTTACGATTGTACCACAACCTAACTTTATCTTAACCTATCCGAACCATTTAACTATAACGTTCGTTAAGTCAACTTCTTATTCTTTATGGCTTTTTGGCAACTAAATGCCATACCTAAGGATTCAATCTCAATCGTCTAAGTCATACAGTCTTTTGTATACTCAGAACGATTATTCAATGTCAATACTATGTGGTCATAGCATTAAACATTTTATATTAACTTATTCATATCTTATAATGTCTGGTTCATTCGACTCGGAACGTTATCCAAGTCAAAATCATTAACTCGGCTTCTTTACGTTATATGTCATTATCTTTAATTCAATTTCTTCATTCTTCATTGCTTTATGGTAAAACCATACACGGGGTATAGGTCCTGCCCGTTTAATATTTATGTACACTCAACCCTCACGTCGGCTAAAGAGTTTAATGCTTACTTCATTCTAACATTCCCTATCCGACTCACCCTCGAACTTTCATTAATTTCATTACCATTCGCTAAGGCTTTTTTTAATAAATCATATCTTACTTACTACCTTTGTCAACGTCTAAGTCATACAACCATAGTACACTTAGAATGTTCGTCCGACGCGAATACGATTCACGAGTATCGTTTACGTATTTGACATTTATGTTGCTCGTCTCTTACTCTCTCATTCAACCTTTACCCAAGGTTTTAATCGCTTTCAATTGTTATCTAACCCATGAACCCCATGTTCATTATTATTTCTTAATGTCGAAGCCATACGGTTTATTGTATGTTAAGATCGATCGTTCATCGCAACTGTGTTACGTTTACGTTCCTTACATTCTCTATCTTTTAATCTCGTTAAATCTTTCTATTTAACCTTTACTAAAGGCTTAAATCATTTGTTTAAGTGTTACATTAGGTGAACTACATGTTCATACTTCTTTCTTGCACATCCCCTAGTAATTGAGCAATAAAAAGCTCATCACTGGGGTTCACTCTGCATCAGCGCTGCGGCGCCGGGTCCTTTTATTCCTCTCGCGCTGCGGCGCCACTCAGCAGTAGCTGATGGCCCAAGTTGGCACTACGACTTCATTTCCCAAGGCATAGCTGGCGCTGCGGTGCCAAGCATCAACCTTTGAATTTTTTTTCTAAGTCTTTAATTGGTTTGAGATGCTTACTTTGAAATCTCATAACTTATTCGTTATAACTCGGAATGAGGTCGTTCCAAAGCCATTCTCTTTCTTATCTTACGTACTTCAACTTCTCTCGGACAGAAATTTATTCTGAATCCGTTAACATGCCATTCAATTGGCTTAATCTTCATCCTTCGTTCGTTTTACGTTATTAACGTTCTTTGTCCGTTCGTTCGTAATTTGATCATCCAAACTCGAAACTCGTTCGTTCTTGAGTCCATGACTCATGTTTTCTACGTTCTCTTATATTCTTATGAAATCCTACACATTCGGGTTCATTTACATACTTTCTATATTTCTCATTTGTTTTTTACAAAATTTCCGCCATAACTTCGTTATAGCTAAGTTCGATCCGTTCTTCATGACGTTTCTACCGTTCCTAACCAAGCAATACACAACTAACTTATACACGATGGTTTTAAACTTTTCCATCAATAACAACTTATACTATGATGGTTTTAAATTTGTCCATCAACAACGTTCTTCGTGTTCTTCGCGTTTTTCATTCGTTCTTCATTTTTAATCGATATTTTGATTATGATTTCACTTTTCGTTGGAATTTGATGTTATAAAACATCATTCCTTACTAATATCACCGAATCGCTCATATGATTCATTCGGATCGTTCAAATTCATTACGAATCTTATACTTCCTTAAGAAATTTATAAACTAAACTTCTAATTCTTAATTCTTCGTTTTCTCATGATTTCAACCATATGAAATCATTCTTAACATCTTCTACTTCTTATTCTCATTAAGCTATGTTTTAAACATAGAAAACTTAAAGAAAATTTATTTAGAAGTTAGATTTTCGGATTACCTCTCTTCTTTAATCTTCCTCCGTTGGACAAAGCGTGCACTCGGGCTAGCTTTTCCTCATTCTCTCCCTCTTCATCCGAACTCTCTCTCTCTTAAGTGTTGGTTGAAATTTCTAACCAAACAAATGAGCTTAAGGCTTGTTTATATAGAAAACCAAGACTAGGGGCATTTTGGTCATTTGGCCAAACCGCCTTACTATTCACACCTCCTTACTATTCCACCTCCTTACTATTCACGAAGCTTCCAAGGGAAGCTTCGTGCTTCCGTCTTGCGAAATTCATCCAACAGTTTGAAAAACTGCGATTCTCGGAATCCATATATTTTTGGATATTTCGTCTTTCCTCTACAGTCTAACTTTTACGAGTTCTTCGAAACTCCGACAAACTAAAAAACACTTTTTGATGCTAAGCATTTTTCTACACGTTTTCCCCTAACGTAGCTAAACGAATGAAAAGTACATAACAATACTTTTCGTCATTTTTATTTCGTTCGATTTCTACACGTTTTTCGAGAAAAACTTTTATCGGCTTACTTAACTTTTCACGATATATTATCGTCAAATCTTTCGACGGAATGCCATTTTGATATACCGAACTCTCGAAAAGGCTTAGGTTATTCAAACCCTTACCCTTAGGTTTCGTCGGGTGAATAGTGTCTATTTTGTCTTTTTTTCTAAAAATATTTTTGTTCCCGGAAATTTTTTTATTTTCGTCTTGAAAACTCTTACTCATTCAGTCTAGCTCGTGGCCAGAATCCTCCCGACGTATAATCATCATAGCTTCTAGAACGATTAATAAACACATAGCACAGAATAATATTAATAAAAATTTATTTTATTAATAACTAATTCTTTAACTTAAATTCTGGACAATCCGGTTTTACTCGGGTTGTCACATTTATCATATCTATATCGTTACACTGCATGAATATGATAAAGAGGGCATCTGTAGACACTTAAAATTTTGCATTCCTATTATTAACCTTGTAAGAGAGCAAAATCTCTTCCAGAGACAACCCTAGAAGTCAAGTCAGCTCAACCCCGGAGACAACCCCGGGAGATCCAGTTTCAATGTCGGAGACAACCCCGAGATACTCAGTTTCAATCCCGGAGATAACCCCGGGATACTCAGTTCCAACCTCAGATACAACCCCGAGGCACTCAGTTCTAACCCCGAAGACAACCCCAAGAGGTTAAGCACACCTCAGAGACAACCCTGAGGACATTCAACACACACAACAACCCAATCTCAGAGATAACCCTGAGCAACGACTGCTACATCTGTGCAAAGCCGGAGATAACCCCGGTGAGGGGGGAAATCGTCATTTTACGACATCGATACTACATTCACATCGTCTCAGCATCATTCAAACCCACACTGCATACAAGGTGTCCCACAAGAACCATAGCTCAAAATCCAGAGTGACTACTACACAAGACAGCACACCGGATATAATTTGAAGACTTAAAGATCTGGTCATAGACCCATCTTCCCGGCTTCGTACAACCTCTAATCATATGTCATTGTGTAGCTCTCGATAATAGCATTCCGAAAAGGTACAGAACGCCTTAATCGAATGCCCAGACGGAAAGTTATGAAGGTTCGAGTGGACAATGCGTAGCCAAAGTGCACGTACTTTGAGAGGATGGGACCCGCATAGCCCGGGGCACCCCAGGCAGCCGCAGGTAGACCCGCAGCTACTGCGGGTAGACCCGCGACCATCTGGTCTACAAAGATGAGCATTTGGTTGCTCATTTGAAAAAAAAATAAGAGAAAAAGGAGAGAAAACTCTGTCCATTTCAGCCTGTAAACACTTCTAGAGTGCTCCAAATTGAGTGATTCTTCTTTCTAAACACTTGTAAGCTCGTGTTTTGCAACATACTGAAATTTAACCCGTGGAAACTGAGTTTTCAGGCGTCAAAAGCTATATGAAGTCTTCTTGGCAGCCCACTGTAAGATTTTTTAGATTTTTAAATTTTTCATCACTTCTGTATATATATATATCTACTAACGTTGAGAGTCGCGTTGCGTGGGTATGCCCGGATCGTCGATCTGTGGCTTTTTACTACTTATATATATATATATATATATATATATATATATATATATATATATATATAAATTTACGGCTTATATATATATATATATATATCCGGTGCATTTACATCTTTTATATATATAAATTTACGGCTTATATATATATAAAAGATGTAAATGCACCGGATATATATATATAAGCCGTAAATTTATATATATATATATATATATATATATATATATATATATATATATATATATATATATATATATATATTCGTTGATTTAGCCTACGGGTTAGATTTGCCTAAATCTGGCTATTTCTCACTTTAACCGGTTCATGGTGACTAAACTGGAACCGTTGAAGCTGAAATAGTTTAGATTTACTCAAATCTAATTCTTTTTTCTAGCTTTTGCTGCGAGCTAGATTTGTCTAAATCTGGCTATTTCTTACTTTAACCGGTTCATGGTGACTAAACTGAAACCGTTGAAGCTGAAATAGTTTACTCAAATCTAATTCTTTTTTCTAACTTTTGGTGCGAGCTAGATTTATCTGAATCTGGCTATTTCTTACTTTAACTGGTTCATGGTGACTAAACTGGAACCGTTGAAGCTGTAATAGTTTAGATTCACTCAAATCTAGTTTTTTTCTAGCTTTTGCACATATTGCTTGTTTATGTGAGCCTAGGAATCATGTGATCACAAATTCAGTCTCTGAATCTAGATTCGGTTCCTGTGATGGACATTTTCAGCTGCAACCAGCTTGTAAATTATCTACAGTGTTTGAACATCCTTAGATGGCTCTCATGCCCACAAGGAGTTCGGCACTGCTATGTGTCTTATTTTCTCGAAGATGCTTCGCATCTCAAAAATAAAAACAATCAAGCCGAACACATAATAAAATAGAAGTATCAAATGCCTCAATTACTATTGAGCACAAGGGTTTGAAAAACCTATTTTACAAAACATCACTGCTATATCTTGTTAAAATTGAACTTTTATACAAAAGTCAAACCCTTTGTATATAGGGGAAAACGAGGCATATCACTACTTTCAAACAACTGCACATAAACCTAGCGCACACACACACATACACAGATAAAAGTTTTAAATGAAAAGTGGCGGTAACCGTGTTATTACGGAAGTTGGGAGGTGCCTAACACCTTCCCTCCGCTTAATCAAGCCCCCGAACCCTAACAAATTTCGGTTTTCCAGACCAGTTAAACAGTGTCAAATCGCTAGGTCTTTGTGCAAACCTTTTTCCGGTTGAGTTGGTGCAACCATTTAAAAATAACCAACTGACGACTCTCAAAATAGTCAAATCATCGACATATACATGTTGGACATTTTCAAACTTATTTTTTCAAATAAATCTCACCTAAAATGAGAACACTAAAAGACAAGAACAGAAAGGAACAAATAAAATCCCGATATCGACATATATATATAAGCCGTAAATTATATATATATATATATATATATATATATATATATATATATATATATATATATATATTCGTTGATTTAGCCTACGGGTTAGATTTGCCTAAATCTGGCTATTTCTCACTTTAACCGGTTCATGGTGACTAAACTGGAACCGTTGAAGCTGAAATAGTTTAGATTTACTCAAATCTAATTCTTTTTTCTAGCTTTTGCTGCGAGCTAGATTTGTCTAAATCTGGCTATTTCTTACTTTAACCGGTTCATGGTGACTAAACTGAAACCGTTGAAGCTGAAATAGTTTACTCAAATCTAATTCTTTTTTCTAACTTTTGGTGCGAGCTAGATTTATCTGAATCTGGCTATTTCTTACTTTAACTGGTTCATGGTGACTAAACTGGAACCGTTGAAGCTGTAATAGTTTAGATTCACTCAAATCTAGTTTTTTTCTAGCTTTTGCACATATTGCTTGTTTATGTGAGCCTAGGAATCATGTGATCACAAATTCAGTCTCTGAATCTAGATTCGGTTCCTGTGATGGACATTTTCAGCTGCAACCAGCTTGTAAATTATCTACAGTGTTTGAACATCCTTAGATGGCTCTCATGCCCACAAGGAGTTCGGCACTGCTATGTGTCTTATTTTCTCGAAGATGCTTCGCATCTCAAAAATAAAAACAATCAAGCCGAACACATAATAAAATAGAAGTATCAAATGCCTCAATTACTATTGAGCACAAGGGTTTGAAAAACCTATTTTACAAAACATCACTGCTATATCTTGTTAAAATTGAACTTTTATACAAAAGTCAAACCCTTTGTATATAGGGGAAAACGAGGCATATCACTACTTTCAAACAACTGCACATAAACCTAGCGCACACACACACATACACAGATAAAAGTTTTAAATGAAAAGTGGCGGTAACCGTGTTATTACGGAAGTTGGGAGGTGCCTAACACCTTCCCTCCGCTTAATCAAGCCCCCGAACCCTAACAAATTTCGGTTTTCCAGACCAGTTAAACAGTGTCAAATCGCTAGGTCTTTGTGCAAACCTTTTTCCGGTTGAGTTGGTGCAACCATTTAAAAATAACCAACTGACGACTCTCAAAATAGTCAAATCATCGACATATACATGTTGGACATTTTCAAACTTATTTTTTCAAATAAATCTCACCTAAAATGAGAACACTAAAAGACAAGAACAGAAAGGAACAAATAAAATCCCGATATCGACATACACAACTGTGTAGTACACAGTCGACTATGGCAACAATTTTTTGGGATATAACGACAATTTCACACGTCACCATAGTTATTCTGTGTATACACATATAACCCTATATATATATATATATATATACGGTAAGGATCAAGAGCATTATCCTTAAATAGCATTCCTCCTTAAATAGCATTCTTTTATTAAAATTACGTCGTTTTGGAGGGACGCGGTGACATTTTTGTAAATACGCGGTGGCATTGTATTTACAAAAATGCCACCGCGTCCCTCCAAAACGACGTAATTTTAATAAAAGAATGCTATTTAAGAAGGAATGTTAATTAAGGAGAATGCTCTTGATCCTTACCGTATATATATATATATATATATATATATATATATATGTGTGTGTGTGTGTGTGTGTGTGTGTGTGTGTGTGTGTGTGTGTGTGTGTGTGTGTGTGTGTGTTCTATCATTATTTTTTATATTATATGATATATATATATTTAATACA
Organism: Panax notoginseng; assembly: GCA_016801055.1. Taxonomy (NCBI): domain Eukaryota; kingdom Viridiplantae; phylum Streptophyta; class Magnoliopsida; order Apiales; family Araliaceae; genus Panax; species Panax notoginseng. Next base: position 67,325,581 of record CM029020.1, on the reverse strand, counting down.
TGATATCATATACATCATATATTTTATATAATATAATATAAAACAAGATAAATATAATACTCCTTATTAATAAATATATATGTAATATATTATATTATATTCAATTATATATATATATATATATATATATATATATATATATATATATATATACACATATAGGTAAAAATGGAGATACACAGCCGTGTAACTTTTAAAGTTACACGGTCTACGATCGTAGAGTGATTTCACTCTACGATCATAGAGTGATTTCACTCTACGATCGTAGAGTAGTCCACGATGGTAGAGTGAATTCATTCTACTATCGTAGAGTATATAGTCCACGATAGTAGAGTGAAATCACTCTACGATCGTAGACCGTATAACTTTAAATATATATATCATTTTTTCCCCATTCTTTTAGTCATTGAAATTCTCATTCCTTAACACCCCTTACCCCCAAGGAATGTTCGTTTCTCTATATAAAATAATAGGCATTCCATCAGAATGGGTATTCCAACCAAAATTAACATACCAAACATAGGAATGGACTGATTGGACGGAATGGACTAATATTTTCCTCCGTTCTCTCTAACAAAACGATACCATATATTTGTAGATTAATATTGGTTTAAACAATGTAGGGTTTATGGAGTTTCACGCTATCTGATGTGGGAATAGGGCAGCTACACTTGAAATGTGTCCCCCCAATTATTATTATGATATACAGTAAAACCTCTATAGAATAGTTTTGGGGCCAAGTTAATTGTATTCTAATTAAGAGGTTATAACTAAATAGAGGTATTGGTATAAAATATTTTCCGAACATTTAAAAGTATTCACTTTAACAAAAATAACAGTAAGAACTCTCTAAAAATTGTTATTCAAAAATATTTATATAAAGTTGTGCACCTGGTATTTACAGAATATTCAATGAAAAAAAATGAAAGAAAACATAAATTCTTTAGACTTTCAAACTAAAATGTGTATGTTTCCAACTCTACATAAGTACAAAGTCTTTTATAGGTAAATGTAGTCTTTTAAAATTACTATTGCCACTTATATGAATGTAATATTGATATAAATATAAGTGACAATAATAATTTCAAAAGATTATATATGAAATTATTACTATATAGAGGTATATTTTTAATACGGGACTTAAAAAGTATATGACATATTACAATTTAGAAGTTATTCCTATTTAAAACTGGCCCAAGTTGGGACCAAATTTTTTTATAATATAATAGAGGTTATTCTTATATAGAGTATTCCTAAAGAGAGATTTTACTGTACTACCTCCCTTTCAAAATATATGAGATTAATATTAATTTTTTAACAGATCTTTGAAGTTACACCCATTTATTATTGAGCCTCCTAAAGTACCAATCCTTCTATTATGAACCCTCAAATACTATTAAGTTACCGATACACACAGAAATTCGATATTTCAGCTTAATTTTTGATGGAAAGTTTTGTCACATCATCATTTCTGGGTAATTTTTTTTATTGAAATACTACCTCCGTTCCTAAAAAATTGTCGTTTTAGAAGAAAAAATTTATTCTAAAAAGTTTGTCGTTTACAACTTTCGAGGAGAATAAATTACTCATTTTTCTATATTACCTCTACCTTCTCTCATTGTCTTAAGAAATTCTCTCCCTTGTATTAATAGTTTTCAACTTCCTATAGAGGGGTAGTGATATAATTTTAAACAAATTTTACTTGGTAAATAATACTTTCTTAATTCATGTGCCAAAACTTTAAACGAAATGTTTTAGGAACGGAGGGAGTACCAATTAGGATCCATCCTACTTAACAATACATGGGTGTCCAAATCGAGAGGATTAGTACATTAGGGAGCTCAATTATAACATAGGTGGAACTTTCAGTGACTAAAGTGTTGTTAGCTATTTTTAAATGTTTCAAAGTTTAAAGTTGCATAAGTTGTTTAAATTTTAATAATAAGAGTAATGTTAGAGGTCTCAATTTTTTGATCTTAAATGGTATGACATTGAATATTTTTATGATAATTTATTGCATAACTAATCACATGAGATCTATCTAACCAATAATATGATAACACATCATTTGAGATACTTTTTGAGACCCCTAACAGCATCCTAATAATAAATCTCATAATTAGTTAAATATTATATAATAGTTATAATTATATTAATAAATATTAAATAGATTCATATCAATTTTGAATTTTAAAATGTTCTAAGTTTACTTGTATGGTCATCAATTAATTAGTTATGTATACATACAATTTACATAAAATTTACAATTTTCAAATTTTGAAGAGAGATCACTTCAAGTTTCAAGCCCTAATTGCAATTTATAATGAGATATCATCACAACATGGTTCAGACTTCTCAAAGGTACGGGTAATATGGTCTGATTTTGATGTGTTTGTTTATGATGAAAACGCAGCATTAATTATTTTTTTTGGCGTTTTGTTTGGTTAAATGTAAGTCCACTTGCATTTGGGTTGTAGTGTTAGGTAGTCGAATAAAAAATTACTGTGTTTGCATTCCAAATGTAATAAATGTGAAAACCTGGCTGTAAATATAACAAATGCCTAAATCGAACGTGAACAGTTATTTGTTTAAGACGATGTTCGCCCCTAATTTACTGCAACGTGTATCGTCTCCTAAGATAGGATAGGCACCAGAAAATTATTTGAACTTTGTTATTGTTTGCAGTAATAATAACAAACAAAACCATAAAATCTGGAAAAAAGAGAGGAGAGAAAAGAAAACAGAAAGTTGATTCAAAAAATGTTAGGCAAGGCACTTATTTATAATAGGAAATGATAGTTTTTCTCCAACAGTTAGAAACTGTTTTCTCTAACTGCTGTTTGTACATTCTATGTCTGAAAATTGTTATTGTCCAAAATAAACTGAGACCCAAATTGTTACTGTCAAAAAAAAATAAGACCCAACCTTGTGCTCAGGGCGAGGGATATAGAAAAACTATTATTGTCCAAAATAAATTTGAGACCCGAATTGTTACTGTCCAAAAAAATTAAGACCTGATCCCATGTTCGGGGAGAGGACTCTTAGCAACGATGCGATCACGCACGCACGCGGCCCGGGCGGTGCACCGCGTGGGGTCCAATGTCCGTGCCTTTCCTTTTATTTTACTAGTAAATTGACTATCTATATTAATGCTTATAAATCCATGTGTAATATAGCTAATTACTCAATGTCGAACTTACATTTAAAATGTGATCAACATGTTAACTTTGCTATAGAATCTCTCTATATAATCAACATAGAATCTCAAACAATCTTATTCTTTAAAAAGTATATATATGGGGTTTTTAAATTCTAGCTATCAAAGATCAAATAAATTTTAGGAAAAAAAACTCAACAATAAATGACCGAGCTTGAAGAGTAACCGAATAGACAGTGGCGAAGCTACATTAAAAATGTGGGGTCAATTGACCCCACTCAATTTTTGATCCCAGTTAAAAAAAATTGATACAAAGCACAGTCAGACATTTTTTAACACATTTTTGACCCCTCATACATTGAGAAGGATGTATTTGATTGCATTGACAATGAAAGTATTGTACAAGGAGTTTAACGAATGAAAACACGCAGAGGGCAATTGTAATTATTATATTCTAATTCTACTAGTTATTTTTTGCGGATAAGTTTGACGGCTACAACAATGACATATTATATTTTTGTGGTTATATATTTGAGTCATTTTTTGTTACTATAATTATCCATTTTAATTTATTGTCTGATACTCTAATTATTGACCCCAGTGTGAACCAATCCTGACTTCGCCATTGCGAATAGACACATAGTTGAACAATGATATATATATATATATATATATATATATATATATATATATATATATATATATATATATATATATATATATACGGGAAGGATCAAGAGCATAATCCTTAAATAGCATAACGCCTTAAATAGCATAATTTTATCAAAACGACGTAGTTTTGATAAGACGCGGTGGCATTTTTGTAAATACGTTGTGGCATGGTATTTATAAAAATGTCACCGCGTCCCTCCAAAACTACGTCGTTTTGATAAAATTATGCTATTTAAGGCGTTATGCTATTTAAGGATTATGCTCTTGATCCTTCCCGTATATATATATATATATATATATATATATATATATATATATATAGTCAATTTCTTAAGCTCACCCTTATTGAGCTCACCCTGCCTTTTTTTTTTAAAAAAAACATAACTAATAAAAAATGTATAATATTTTTTGGAATTGAAAGTTTTTTTTAAAAAAAGTGTTTTGGGTACATATAACAAAATAGTGTTATGTACAACACTGTTTTATTATATGTACCGAAATCACACCCAAAACACTTTTTTTAAAAAAACTTTCAATTTCAAAAATTATTATACATTTTTTATTAGTTATGTTTTTTTTTTCAAAAAAAAAAAGACAGGGTGAGCTCGGGGTGAGCTCAATAAAGGTGAGCCTAAGATCCTTGCTATATATATATATATATATATATATTCTGCAAAATGAGTCCACTTTTTAGTAATAGTAATATAAAATGACTTCATATTCTCAATCATACTATACTAGAACTAAATATTTATTATTTTTAAGGATATACATGAATTAAAACATGTATTTAAAATTAATTTTTTTTGTAAATGAGACTCTTTTTGTAAAATAAATAAAATAATATATTGGTGTGAGGAAATAGTGTGAAACAATGGTTATTTGTAATGTGAGTCAGAGACTTATAGTTGACCTAGCAGATCAGAATTCCTGAATCCACTACTGTGTGTATTTGAGAGAGAGATTTAAGATTTTAATGGACCAAATAAAGACAAAAACATACATCCTACATTGTTTCGTGAGAATTGGTGTACTAATTATTGATGTCCGTACATATATTCCCCCATCACATTTAGAAAGCTAATATTATTGAGCTACAAATTCTAAACTGAGAATAGTCATTCTCCCAACAAAAGATTTCTTGTCACAATTAGTTCCATGAGAACATTTCTAATGTCCATGCGTTCTTCTGGCCTCTCAGAACAACATAAAATTCCAATTTGAAGAATTGATGTCAAACAAACCCCTAATTTCGTATGGTTGTATGGGCACACTGATTCGGTACCACTGGAGCCATCTTCACATTCCATGATTCGGGGATCAATAATTTCAATTACCTTTTGCGGGAGAGCCTTTCTAACGTAGTTACGGAGTGTAACATTGTCTGTGAACATGCTGTTGGTAGATCTTTTTCCGGTAAAAATTTCTAGTAGAAGTATGCCATAACTATATGAATCACCTTGTGGTGATACCTCCTCACCCATTCCATACTCTACAAATGAAACAGTTAGTAAACTATAATATATTTATAGAATATAATCCATTTGTTATGGATACTTATAGGCCATATACCATCTATACCATTAAAAATGAGAAAGAACAACTATATTTATACCATTGAAAATAAGAAAGATCAGCCATGATTAAAAACTGAAAATCGACGTCCGCTACTATTAGTAACGGACGATTATGAGGATGAGTTTGACTTTATCAATAAATATTTGGAATTTATTAACAAACGTTTAGAGTTTATTAAGCAGAATTTAGAGTTTATTAACCAGAGTTTAGGGTTTATAAATATGTATCCGTAACGTGTACAACTGTTTGAACTTGTGACTCATAACTTGTGAGCTATTGAAAAAGGCTAGTGCGGAGCGGAGCGACGCACTATCCCATCAGGGTTGAACTGAAGGTTGTAGGGGGTGCGGAGTCCCCCGCGGTACGGTATAGAGTTTCTACATGTATGGCGCGGGGCGCACTAGTGCAAGGCTAGGAGTGGTGCGGGGCGTGCCAGGATCGATGCAGGTTTTGCATGTGTGGCGGTCAGTGGCGGTCTAGAAGCGGCGCGGGGCGCGCCGGTCGGCGGGCATAGTTTTTGTGATTCGTTTGTTAGAAGGACATTATGGGTATTTGAGTCATAATGTGAAGTAAGGTTTAAATAGAATTAGAAGTTATAAATACTATCTATTGTAAATCCTATGTAACTGAAATCATCAATAAAACAACATTACTGCAAATGTTAATCTTTAATAAATCATCAATAAAACAATAAAATCCTATATACCCAAATTGGGGAACCACGTAAATCTCTGTGTTAATTCTCTATTGTCGTGTGCTTGTGTGATCCTGATTCTAACATGTACTTTCTCAAAACCCTGCAAATGTTAATCTTTAATAAATCCTAAACACTACTTCTATAATTTAGAGCAATGTAAATCTTTAATTTAAGCAACGTGCTCTTCCCTACTTTAATTACGTAAGAGAATAAATGGTTAGAAATTACCTGGGGGAACATATCCAATTGTTCCTCTAATGCCGATTGAACTTGTTTGTGAGTGATTGGTTTCACTTGTGGTGTCTGCAACAAACTTTGCAAGGCCAAAGTCACCTACGTGGGCATTAAATTCCTCATCAAGAAGAACGTTGCATGGTTTTAAATCACAATGAACAATTCTTTTGTGGCAATGATGATGAAGATAATCCACTGCCGACGCCACGTCAATCGCAATGTTTAATCTTTGTAGTAGAGTCAACTTTTTGTCATTTTGTTGCTCAGATGGACTAGGATGTAACCAACCGTCTAGACTCCCATTTGGCATGAACTCAAGAACCAAGGCCTTAAAATCATTTCCTTTATAGTCATTACTTGAGCAAGATGTAATGATCTTGACGAGATTTCGATGGCGAATATTCCTAAATGTTTCACACTCGGTCAAGAAACTTGTGATAGCTCCACGTAGCTCTACATTTAGTACCTTCACAGCAACTTGTTCACCCCGATTGAGAATTCCTTTGTAAACAGAACCATATCTTCCCTCGCCTATCAAATTGGTTAAGGAGAACCCATTTGTTGCTTGAAGAAGTTCCCCATACGAAACTTTGGGAAACTGGTCCTGCAATAGTGAGGTAGAGCGGTTTTGCTTTGTGGATCTCCTAAGGCAATAAAGAATCAGAGCAAGACATGCGAACAAAATAACAATGGGGAGAATAATGAGAAGAGGTATTATTCTGTGGGGAAAATGCTTTCTTCTTTTCTCTGGATCTTTGATTTGACATTCAGGCAATTGCAATGCCTGAATTCCTCCACAAAGGTTAAAATTTCCAACTATTGAAAACATGCTAATGTTCTCGAACACTCCTTTAGTTGGAACTTCACCTTCAAACATGTTGTTTGAAAGGTTGAGCTGTCTAAGTAGACTGAGCTCCGTAATAAAACTTGAAATTTGTCCAGATAAATTATTATCTGCAAGATTCATAACTTGAATATTCTTCAGCTGTTTGAAAGAAGACGGAATCGTACCCTGAAAAAGGTTATCATTCATGTATAGGGATTCCAACATTAAACAATTACCAAGACTGCTCGGGATTTCTCCAGTCAACCTGTTTCCAAATATATGGAGTTTTCCAAGATTTTTGAAGGTACCAATGTTCGCTGGAAGTGCCCCTGTCAATTGATTTTGATCCAGATAAAGAAGGTTAATGGTGGAAGAAAGTCCAACAATTTGCTCAGGTATCACACCAGTAAGGAGATTGTTCGGAAGAGCTAATTTTAGTAGGCTTTTTAAATCACCCACTGTGGCAGGTATGCTTCCCTCAAGCATATTGTTTCTCAGATTGAGAACAACCAACTTAGTAATGTTGCCAATAGAAGTTGGGATTTCTCCGGAGATATTGGTTGTGTAAATGTACAGTCCTTCCAATTTGGATAGCTTCCCAATTGATTTCGGTATGCTACCTGTTAACATGTTCTCATGGGTCGCTAGGCTCGTCAAGTTAACGAGGTTCTCAATTTCATGAGGTATGCTTCCTGATATGTAGTTTGTGCCTAGATTCAACCAGGTCAAAGTGGTAGAGAGATTCACAATGGAATAGGGAAAATCACCTGTGAAGCCATTGTCTCCTAATTCCAGAAGTTGTAATTTGGTGCAATTGATCAAGGATTTGACCAGGAAGCTTAATGCATTGGGCTGATTATTTCCAAGCTGGTTGCTATAAAGGCTTAGCCTTTGTAGATTACCAAGCCTTCCAAAATTCATAGGCAGATGTCCTGTAAAACTATTTTTTCCAATGTCAAATATGGCAAGTCCTGAAGCGTTAGCTATTGATGGCGGAAAAGATCCTGAGAAATTGTTAATCCCAAGTAAAAAAAAATTTAGGTTTGGAAGGGTCAATCCCAAATCTGGTGGGAGCTTTCCTTGTAACTGGTTGCCATCTAGTACAAAAGTTTTGATGGATGAGATGTTGTAAAGTGCCATAGGAACCATACCAGACAAACTGTTAACTTCCAAGTTAAGAAATTCTAGGTTGGAAAGCAGAGAAAGTTCCCAAGGTATGTTTCCCACAAGAGTATTAAAACCTGCACTAATCATAACAAGTGATGACAGATTCCCAAGTGAAGGCGGGATTGGTCCAATAAAATTGTTTTTATAAAATCCCAATAGTAAGAGCTTAGACAAAGAACCTAACTCAGTAGGAATATATCCTCCAAGATTGTTGCCCCTCAAATCAAGCTCTCTGATCTCCAAACAACGACTCAAATTGGTAGGAAAATTACCTTGTAAGGAGTTGTTGAAAAGTTGAAGATAACGAAGACGATACAGTTTGCCAATTTCTTGTGGAATTGCGCCATGAAAACTGTTGTTCTGAAGATGGATTGCCCTGAGAAAGGTAAGGTTTCCCATATGAGGAGACAATGAGCCTACTAGATTTAGAGATGACAGGTCTAGCATGGTTACTCTTTCTCGCCGACGACTGCATGTAACTCCTTTCCATTTACAGAAATGGAGAGAATGGTTCCATGAGCTCAAGACACTAAAAGGATCCACTGGTATTAAATCCTTGATCGCAAGCAAAGCCTGCTCATCTGTCTCGTTTTTAAATCCAAATATTGAACTGTTTCTAGCCTTTAAGGCCAATAATATAAAGACAACATGAAAGATGATAAATCGGAGAAAGTAATAAGAATTTGGAATGGATAAAATCATATTTTCTGATCAAGTTTGTATAGAAAATTGTAGGAAGCAAAGAGTGTTTGAGTCGAAACTCTCAACACATGTTAGAATTTATATTTCCACGACTTTAATATTTCCACATGAAAAGTGTGTGAAAATATCAATTTCCATTACAATAATATACTACATTAATTCTAAAATTAGAGATATATTTTGACTTTTTAAAGTCAATTTGCCAAATTCTAAAACTCAAAATTGATATAATTTCGTTCAAGTTTTGAAAACAACAAAGATGATAACTAGTTGTACTTGATAGTTAGTTTACAATTGTTATAATTGTTTGTACTAAAACTAAATAACTTTATATCAACTTTGAATTTTAAGATTTTAAGAGTTAATTTTAAAAAATCAAAATATATTTCTAATTTTGGAATAGAGAGTATCCTTTTACTCTTTGATTGAAAAAGAACTTCTGAAGTTTTGAAGACTTGTAGCGGAGATCCCCAAAGTTTATTTTTCATCGTTCCTCTTTTTCTTTAAGATAAAACTACGGGTATCGGAAAAGAATTCAAGAAAAAAAAATAACGGATACAAATTTTTGGTATAGCACCAAAAAGTTGTAATACCCCTATTGTTATTAAATGTGAAAGAACTTGCATTTTCACTCTTGTTTTTAAGTTGCTTACATTCAATTTCAACTCGTTGTGGAGAGTCTAATTCTGTTGTCAATTATCAGTCTGATTATTAGTGTTGCATAATTATTACTATTAATTTATTTTTAAGTATTTTATAAGAGAATTGATATTTTTACAAAGAAAAATAATATTTTTACAAAATTACATAGGACTCACATTCATGTGAGTGAGATCATATAAAAGTATTAATTTTTTTTTTGTAAAAATAACCATTCTCATTTTATAATTGAATAAAAATTATGTGAAGAATAATACAAGTGATGGTAACAGGTCAGGGTCGGGCAATAGACTTGGATTAATTCCTCTCTGGACTACGATTATAACAAGGAAAAGTCTTGGCAGACCGGTTTATTAGACCGGAATATTGAATATTTTCTTTTTCTTTTTTTTTTTTGCTTGTGACTCTCAAAAAATGTATAGTTTTTATTTCAACATAAATTTTTACAAAACATAGTGTTTTAGTTTGTATAATCCTATTTTTGTATATGTATTTAAATTACAGCTAAAACACTATGTTTTGTAAAAATTTCTATTAAAATAAATATTATATATTTTTTGTGAGTCACAAACAAAAAAAAAATGAAAAATGTCTAATAAAAATGTAAACGTAGAAGGACTCTCTTATAATAAAGTTGTAGAATTTTGGCGTTGGGGTAGGGCACATACGTAGATTTTTTTACATGTCAATTCAGGGTGTGAACATTATGTTTAGTAGTTAGACGTGAAGCTATTTTGTGTTCAAGTCTACATTTTGTGGCCTTGTTTTCCATAATACTTTGTCGTCTTGTTTTCTCCCTCAAGACTTTGATCGGGGACACAATAGGTTTATGGTTTGCCCCAAAAATTGAGTTAAATATATATTTTTTCCACTCTACTCAACTTCAGTTTATAAATGTATCACTGAATTGAATTTTTTTACAATCGACTAATTAAACTACAAAATTTTATCAAATCGTTACAAATTCCGTTAAATGAGTTGACTTTTAACAGAAACCTGTGACATCAGATATAACATACCCCACTTCTAATGACACATCATTTACATCACGTGGGTTAGTCCTTGTCATGGCCACGGTGGAAACTCAGTGGTTAAAACCAATTTGGTCGACTAAAGGCCAGACAGAGACAGAAAAGGAAAACGCGCGAAAGAGTGAATGAGAGAGAAGATTTTGGCGCGAATTTCTCTTCTTGCTGGCGAATCTTAGTCTTTGATGCGAATATTGGTCTTGGATACGAATCTACTAGTGCGAATCTTCTGTGAGGTATGCTAGATTTCTTTAATTTAGGGTTTGTGCACATGGGTTAGTTGGGAATGGGTACGATTAAATTAGGGGTTTTTAATCTGCTGTAGCCATCTTGTTTGTCTTGATGTTTTCTCCATCTTTCTGGACTTTATATATCCGACACGTGGTCCATGGGAATTTATTTTTGCCATTGTTGTCTTCTTCAGTCCCCCCATGTACTGCAAATAATATTTTTTAAATTTTTTTTGTATTGTTTTCGTTTTCACAGAATGAGTAGGATTTGTCAGTTGCATGTTCACTATAGGGGCACATTTGTGAATCAGCCTAAAACTGAGTACAAGGGAGGTAAGGTTGAAATTTATCCCCGTGTTAATGTTGATTTCATCTGCATGACTGCAATTAAGTCATTTGTTGAAGCTTTAGATTATGATAGCAATGCTAAGGTTTATTTTAAGAATAATGGTCAAACTAGTGAAAGTGGTTATAGATTGGTGCATGATGATGACAGTATTAGAGACATGGTAAAAGTGTGTCTCCCTTTTGGTGTGATTGATTTTTTTGTTGATCATGTATTTGTGAATGAAAGAGGAGTTGTGATTGAACCACCTGATGTGAATGAACAAGTTGCAACATCTATTACTCAACCACCCAATACAGAAGATAATAACAAGGGGAGTACTAGTGCAAATGCTAATAGGCAGATGTCAAAAAGGACTAAGCAAATGGCAGATTTTAAGAAGGAGACTATGAAAAATCAGAGGAGGAAGAGTAATAGAATTAAAATGAATTAGAAATCAAATCAAAAAAGTTATGATACACCAATTGTGATTGGGGACTCGGATAGTAGTGATGCACAAAGTGATGGTGAAATATTAAGTAGTGATGAAGAATTATTAGAGACTAGGAGGAGTTGCAGGGAGTACAAAGCAGAGATAGCTAAAGTTGAAACAGAGGCAGGTGAAGGTGATGAAACAAACTTTGTTGATGGGTATGTAGGTGATGATAATACTAAGGGTGTTGAGGGTGATGTTGAGGGAGCAGGTCAAGGTGAAGAGGCTGAAGAAACTGGGAATGAGGGAGATGATGAAGGGGCAAGATGTGTTGAGGCTGGGGGTGATAAAAGTGCAGAAGGTGTTGAGGCTGAGGGTGATAGGTTAGTGAATGAGGTTATGGAAGAGGTTGATAGAAATAGTGAGGGAGATAATGTCAGTGACTCTGATGATGATAGTGATTGGCACAGTGAGTATGAAGACAGTGATGTATTAAGGTCCCCATCAGAAAGTAGTGAAGATGAGAACCTTGGTTTTGTAGGTCCCCTTGTAAAAAAGAAAAAGCCTGTACATTGTGATGTTTTTAACCCAAAAATAAAGAGAAAGCACATAAAGTTTGCACACTATCAGATATTTACTAATTTCAAGGAATTCAAGACCGCCATTAGAGACTATTCAATAGCTAATGGCAGGAAGTTGTGGTACAAGGTAAACGACAAGGAAAGAGTGCAGGTTAGGTGTGATAAGGGTTGTCCTTGGAAACTATGGGCCAGTTATATTCAAGGGACTGAAATGTGCAAATAAAGTCAATATTGGACACACATAATTGTGTGTACAATTTTAAAAACAAGTTGGCAAACACCAAATTTTTGGCAGAGTTTTATGGAAAGAGGATAAGGAAAAATCCAAACTGGAGGTTGAAGGACATGCAAGAAGAGATTAAAATTAAATTGAAATTGGATGTTACACTTGTGAAGTGTATGAGGGTCAGGAATTTGGCTTTGGCAAGTATACATGCAGTTACGAAGGAACATTATTCAAGGGTTTGGGATTTTGGGGCAGAGATTATGAGAAGTAACAAAATGAATACAGTCAACATCAAAACCACTCGGCTTAATCCTGAAGATGAGGTCAGGTTCAAGAGATTTTATATTTGCTATGATAACTTAAAGAAAGCTTGGAGAGATGGTTGTAGGCCAATTCTTGGATTGGATGGTTGTTTCTTAAAAACTGTATGTGGGGGTCAATTATTATCTGCTGTGGGAAGGGATGGGAACAATCAAATGTTCCCTATAGCTATGGCTATTGTAGAAACTGAAAATGGTGACAGTTGGAGATGGTTTTTGGAGTTGTTAGCTGATGACCTTAAACTTGGTGAAGGCTATGGATTTACTATAATCAGTGACCAACAAAAGGTATATATTTACTGTAAATGTCTCTGTTTTACTAAATGCCTTTGTTTTACTAATTGCATATGCTTTACTAACTCCAGTTTGTGTTGTACAGGGTTTGAAGAATGCCATATGTGAACTGCTTCCTCATGTTAAGCATAGAAATTATACTAGACACATTTATGCTAACTGGAGGAAAAGGTTCACTTCACAGGCACTAAAGAGATTATTTTAGGAAGTTGCATGTGCAACTCATGATCAATCACATAAGAGAGCAATAGGGGTTATTAAGAGGCTTTCTGGCCCTGCACATGATAAGATTGTGGACCATGATCCAAAGGTTTGGTCTAAAGCTTATTTTGGGACTCATTCAAAGGTTGATAATGTTGAGAATAATATGTCTGAATGCTTCAATGCTTGGATTATCAAAGCTAGGTACATTATTACTAACTTACTACAAATTGTATTATTGTAATGTTCTTGCAATATAATCAAGTTACACAAGTCAAATGTCAGTTACACTTACTCTTATATCAATATTGTCTAGGTACATGCCAGTTCTAATAATGCTTCAGGAAATTCATGATCAAATCATGGTTAGATTGCATCAGAAAAGGGATGATATGCTTAAGTCAGAGGATTTAATTTGTCTAAGAATTAAGAAGAAACTTAATGCTATCATCATTGCCTCTGCCCATTGTGATCCACTTTGGGATAGAAAAATCTCATTCCAAGTCAAGGAAAGAGGTAGAGCATTTACTGTGAATCTTAATGATAGAACTTGTGCTTGTAGAGTGTGGGACCTTACTGGCATCCCATGTTGGCATGCTGTATCAGAAATTCAGTCAATTTATCAAAATCCAATAGACTACGTAGCTCACTGGTATATTAGAGATACTTACCTCAAGACTTATAGTCATACTCTTGAGGTGTTAAATGGTGAAGATTTCTGGGAATTCACAGACTGTGACATTATGGGGCCTCTACCAATACCAAAGAAACTGAGAGGCAGACCACAGAGGCTGAGAAGGAGAGAAGGTTGGGAAGACAAAGAAAATAATGGTCAAGTGGAGAGGGTGAGTAGGGTAGGAAGGAAAATGCATTGTAGCATTTGCAGAAAGTCTGATCATAGAAGGAACCAATGCCCAGTGAAAGAGACCAATGCAGAGCCCACAAGAGAGCAAGTTGAAGAGCCGACTAATATATTTAATCAAGAACCCACTGCACATCCTACTATACTACCTGGTATAGTAATTAAAGGGCGAGACCAATTCAATAAAGCAAAGGAACCAACACTTAATGTAAGTTTCCATTTATCATCTTCTTTATATTTATTGAGAATGATAAAGACTAACTATGAGATATATGTTGTTACAGTACACAGGTAATGTGACGCCCCCAAAATAGGTATTCATCACCCATTCTGAGTCGCCAAATACATGGTACAGAAATAAATATAACTTCATTAATACAATTGTCGTGCAAAATACGACAATACATAAACTGTGAGTTTAAATACATATATTGTCTTCTAGACAATATCCACACTCAAATAAGTCCTCATTACAATTATTAAAACACTAATTTACAAAATAGTGAGGACTGCTAACACAACTGACTGGAAACATCACTCCACACCCCGACTAGTTCTCGCTATATTCTCGCCTCCTGAGAAAAATGGAACAAAAAAGAAAAGGGTGAGCTCAACTAGCCGAGTAAAAAATATTATGACTAAGATAATATGTAACAAATTATCATTAGTCTTCAACAGAAAAAAAACTGATAAAATATAATAGACAACAAGTTTTAGATCAACAACTGCAGCGAAAACAACAATCCATTAGAAGAGTCGAGTAGAGAATGAATTTTACTATCTTCTAAGATTTAAAAGTCCATCATCAATATTTTATCACTGTAATATCAATCAATATACATCTTGAATCAAATATGCATCTTTGCACTACAGGCCAAAGATATTCATTTGTATCACCAGTTGGTCATGTTCATCTAAACACCTGTTCATCTTTACACTACATGCCAAAGATATTCATTAGTTAATCATCCATCTTTGCACTACAGGCCAAAGATATTAATTAATATCATCATTTAGGACTGAGGATGATGAAAAATATCTTAAAGAAAATGAATCTAGTGAGACAAAAGGACAAATATTACGGATTCGTACTACAGTTTATCCAAGTTTAAAAATGCTCCATAATAAACCATAGTAGAGTAAAATTCAAGAATGAAAATTAAAATATGGATACAATCAAAGATAGTAACCATAATAGACATCTTGGACAAAGAAGAGAAAATTTTATTTTTCTGTGAATAGTGCCGTATACGTGATAGTGTCGTATACGTGAATAGTAACCCCGACACAAAAAGGTAGAAGTTCCACAATAAAATTTATATCAATATTTCGGCATAATGATATTGAAGGAAATAATATCATTTACGAAGAAAATAACATCCCTTACCTCAAAAGAACAATACTTTCGGCTGAAATATCAAGTATAAGGCTGAAGGAAACTTTGTACTGAATAGCAACTCTCAAAATATCTAAATACTCACAAAAATACGCTCAATAATATAGAGAGAGAAAGAGAGAAAAGTTATTTCTGGTGTGATTTTTAATTCTAACTAAGCACCCTATTTATAGAAAAATGCTTAGAACGCCAAAGCAGACTAACCTGCTACTTGATGACTTTACCTGCTACTATTCATGCCCACCATTTTTGAAATAAAATTTCAGCACATTTCTCACCAACAAAAAGTGGGGCCCACCCATTTTAGAAATTTCTAAAATATTTTAAATTTAAACAATAATCAACAACTTCAATAATTCATAATAAATAGTCCTTTTATCAGAAAAATTCGAGTCTCATATCTATTCCATAGGAAATTTAATTCTCTATAACTTTGTAGAAGAAAGTTTTTCTAAATTCCAATCGGAAAATATCTGAAATTTACATACGGATGATTTTTAATACCTCCATTCCGACAAAATACTGATAAAAGACCTCAACATTAATTCCTTCATTTATATCCACATAAAATAAATATTTTCTTATCATATAAATCAATAATTAATTATTTATAAATAATATTACAGAATCAAAATTGTGACAACCAGGTCGTTCCCAGGAAAGAGGGGGCTTTCCGATAAGGATTTCTCCTTACTGGCGCGCAATTAGGTGACCAAACCTCTCCTTAGACAGAACTTCCTTAGACATTGCCAATAATCCTATCTAATAATATTATTCAAATAATATGAATTATTTATCTGATAATGAGAAATACTGTGCAGTGACAATTATTGAAACAACAATAATATAAAATATCAACGTAGCAATTATTGAATCAATAAAATAAAATATTGAACAATAATTACTGTAACAATTATTGAGTAGTGCCTTCTTACGTAAGGATCAATAATTCAACAATACTATGCAATACCGTGTGTTACTGTGCACGCACGCGTATTACTGTATTTTAACCACCGGGTATTTCAACAATGTTAACGGTAACAACTGCGCCGTTATTTATAAAAACTCAAACTTGTCATTTTTTTCATCCGACCATTTTTCGTTATGGGGCCCACAAATGGCTGCGCCATCATACAAATATTCCCCCACGACCAAACGAATATTCCCCGACAACAATGAATATTTTATAACCACTTGCTTATTTTGCAAAAATTTTCACATTTCACCCATAACCAAAGCATTATATCAAATTAACACCTTATTATTCAAAATAATAATTAGAGAAAATTCGATTTTATTTATGAATAAGTTGGGGTCTTACAACGTCCCATCCTTTTGAAATTTCGTCCTCGAAATTGACGTACGTACCTAGTATTTCGAAAAGGTGAGGATACCTTGCTTTCATTTCTGATTCTAACTCTCAGGTCATTTCTTCAATAGCATGGTTCCTCCACATAACCTTAACTTGTGGTATAACCTTGGTGCGTAGAACATGCTCTTTCCTATCCAAGATCTTAACAGGTACCTCCTCGTATGTTAAATCTTCGGCTATCTCGTCTGGTTCTAACTCAATTATGTGGTTCGGGTCTTTCACAAATTTACGAAGCATAGATATGTGAAAAATATTATGAACACGAGACATGCTTAGAGGTAATGCGAGTCTATAGGCCACATTTCCTATTCGGTCAAGAATCTCAAATGGACCAACAAATCTTGGATTGAGCTTCCCTCTTTTTCCAAATCTTGTTACTCCCTTCTATGGAGCAATACGTAACAATACATGATCCCCAATATTAAATTCTACGTCCTTTCGATGAAGATCCGCATAACTCTTTTGTCGATTCTATGCCGTTTGTATACATTGTCGGATCATTTGGATTTTCTCTATAGTCATACGTACCAATTTCGGTCCCAACAACGTTGCTTCACCCACCTCGTCCCAACATACTGGAGAACGACATTTTCTTTCATACAACACCTCGAATGGAGCCATGCCTATACTTGCCTGATAACTGTTGTTGTAGGAGAATTCCACCAATGGTAGGTACTTATCCCAACTCCCTTTGAAATCTAGGACACAGAGTCTTAATAGATCTTCAAGAATTTGAATAGTCCTTTCTGATTGCCCGTCGGTTTGAGGATGGTATGCCGAACTGAATCGTAAATCCGTGCCCATAGCTTTCTGCAAGCTAACCCAAAATCATGAAGTGAATCTTGGGTCACGATCTGAAACTATAGATACTGGCATGCCATCCAATCTCACAATATCATTCACGTACATACGAGCAAGACGTTCAAGAGAATAAGTCTCTTGTATCGGCAAGAAATGAACAGACTTGGTTAATCTATCAATAATAACCCAAATCGCATCTATGCCTTGAGAAACCTTGGAAAGAACCGTAACGAAATTCATAGTAATGTGTTCCCACTTTCATTTTGGAATCTCAAGTGGTTGAAATGGATCCTTTGGCACTTGATGCTCCGCTTTTACACGTTGACAAGTTAAACACCTCGAGATAAACTCCACGATCTCTCTCTTCATATTGCTCCACAAAAATGTATGTCAAAGATCATGATACATTTTGGTATTCCCAGGATGGATTACAAACGGTGTGTTGTGTGCCTCCATCATGATTCTATGCTTCAAGTCAGAATCGTTAGGAACACAAAGTCTGGAGTTGACTCGAAGTATTCCTTCTTCATCGATTCTTACTTCTGGAATAACACCTTCTTGCACTTTCTTTTTCATACGTATCAGCTCCAGGTTCGTAGCTTGAGCAGCTTTAACTTTATCGATTAAAGTCGGTTCTACTCGTACGTTTGATATCATCACGTGGATACTTAGAGCCTTTAACTCTATCTCCATCCTTTGCAAGTCATACAAAATGGGCCTTTGCATTGACAATATCGCACTCGTACCCGCATATAATCTTCTACTCAATACGTCAGCTACTACGTTCGCTTTTCCAGGATGGTATTGGATGGTATGATCGTAATCTTTCAACAGCTCAAGCCAACGTCATTGCCGCATGTTGAGTTCTTTTTTGGTGAAGAAATATTTAAGGCTTTTATGATCCGTATAAATCTCCACTTTCTTCCCATATAGGTAGTGTCTCTAGATCTTCAATGCGAAAACGACTGCTGCCAACTCAAGATCATGAGTAGGATAATTCCTCTCATATTCTTTGAGTTGTCGCGAGGCATAGGCTATGACTTTCCCATGTTGTATGAGAACACATCCTAACCCTTTGCTTGAAGCATCGCTGTAGATAACAAATCCATCCGAACCAGATGTTATTGTCAAAACAGGTGCCGAAATGAGTCTCCTCTTGAGCTCTTGGAAACTTTTCTCTCATTCCTCACTCCAACCAAATTTTGTATCTTTCCAAGTTAGCTGAGTTAATGGAGTAGCGATTAGAGAAAATTCTTCCACGAAACTCCAATAATAACCAGCTAAGCCCAAAAAGCTACGTACTTCGGTCACCGACTTCGGTACAAAGTCGTATACTCCCATCTTTCTTCTTTACGAATAAAACAGGAGCACCCCAAGGAGATG
The DNA here is from genome assembly GCA_016801055.1 of Panax notoginseng. NCBI lineage: Eukaryota > Viridiplantae > Streptophyta > Magnoliopsida > Apiales > Araliaceae > Panax > Panax notoginseng. The sequence goes on along the minus strand of CM029020.1, from coordinate 67,306,436 downwards.
TACTAGGACGAATAAAACCGATGTCCAACAACTCCTGTAGTTGGACCTTTAACTCTTAAAGTTCAATAGGAGCCATTTGATATGGGGTTTTAGAAATGAGTTTTGTACCGGGTTCAAGGTCAATAAAGAATTCAATTTCACATTCTAGGGGTAGACCGGGAAGTTCTTTAGGAAATACGTCAGGAAATTCACTAACAATAGAAATATTATTCAAATCTGACGTGTTTTTGTTCAAGTCCGTGACATGGGTTGAGAAAGATTGACATCCGTTTTTCAATAAATGAATAGCTTTATGACTTGATATGATAGTGATTGACTTTAGTGGTTTGGTAGCTTGAATTCGCATAACAGGTTGGTTAGGAATATGAAAACTAACAATCTTACGAAAATAATCAATTTTGGCATGATGAATAGTTAACCAATCAATCCCTAAAATCACATCAAATGCAAGTATTTTCAAAGAAATAAGGTCGATAGGTAATGTGATGGTACCAACTTGGATAAAGTAAGATTTATATAGTAGATGTAATGAAAGTTTCTCCTAACGGAGTCTCAACAGATAAGTCAAAGTCTAATTTCTCCGGAGTCAAGTTCAAACGTTTAGCACAAGCAGGAGAGATAAAAGAATGGGTAGAACCGGTATCTAATAAAGTATAAACTTCGGAAGAATTTATGATTAGCTTACCCGTGATTACCTCGTTCGGGTTCCTCGCATTTTGGGCAGTCACGACAAACGCCCTTCCAGGAACCATCAATTTTGACTTGTCCGGGACAGCCTTTGGAGTCACCATCCCCGTTAGACTTGGTTTCGCTACAAGATAATCTCTAGCTATATGACCTTCCTTTCCACAGTTATAACACAACTTGGATTGTTGTGGGCAGTTTGGGCTGATGTGTCCCTCTTTCCCACATTTATAACAAATGACTGGTGCTCGTTCTCCTCCCCTAGAAACAGTTGATGTTGGTGCTGACGTCTTCACGTTATCATTGTTGTACCTTCTCTTTTTGAAATCTCCCCCTGACTCGCTTCTTCTACCATCATGGTCACGATTACCACCAAAGTGATTACCGCTTTTGTACGAATATTTTCCTCCCCGCTGGTTGTCATTGCTCCGATGACTGCTGCCACCGGTATGACCCTGGCTATGGTCCCTCGGTTGAACATACTCATTATCTCACTATAATAATTGAGCCCTGTTTACAACATCTGAATATAAAAAAAATTTATGAGAGATAAGATATTGCCGAATCTCAGGTTTTAGACCTCTCAGAAACATCCGTGTCATTCGTTCCTCATTTTCTACCAAATGAGGTGCAAACCTGGATAACTTTGCGAACATCGCCTCGTATTGAGATACCGTCATGTTATTTTGTTCCAGTCTGATAAACTCTACCTCCTTCATATGACGAATACTTTCAGGAAAGTACTTATCATTGAACAATTTTTGAAACGTTTCCCAAGACATGTTGAGTGCGGCAGGCTGGGTACGCTTCACAGATTCCTACTAGTAATCTGCCTCACCACGGAACATAAAGGTGACGAATGGAACCTTCTATTTCTCCGTGCATCCCAAGACATCAAATATCTTGATAATTTATTTAACCCACGTCTTCGCTTGATCGAATCCGGCTTTCCCGTAAATTTTGGAGGTCCCTACTCTTTGAACTGCTTGGCTGTGACAAGCCGCGCGTTGCTATCATTTCCACCCGTATTTTGTACACGAGTCTCCCTCGTCTGATTTTGCATGAATTGCAAAAAGTTTCTAAACATTCCATCATTCATCATTTGTTCGGTAGTGTTGTTTACAGGAGGAATATTGCCTTCCTGTTGCACGTTCCCCTGGTTTGTGATTAAAGGTGTCTCCACGGTCTCATTCACTCCATTGTTAACATTTTCAGCTGCCATTCTCAAATACTGTCATAAAACAAGGGTTAATTAAAGAAATTGACATACCTCATCATACCCCTATATTATGACCGACCAACAAATAAGCTTAGGTAGGACACACTAGCGTATGATTTACTCGTCTCTCCCCTCCTAGTTCTATTCCCCGATCTCCGCCAGAGACCATATCCCTAAGCTCTGATACCAACTATGATGCCCCCAAAATAGGTATTCATCACCCATTCTGAGTCGCCAAATACATGGTACAGAAACAAATACAACTTCATTAATATAATTGTCGTGCAAAATACAACAACACATAAATTGTGAGTTTAAATACAAATATTATCTTCTAGATAATATCCACACTCTAATAAGTCCTCATTACAATTATTGAAACATTATTTTACAAAATAGTGAGGACTGCTAACACAACTGACTGGAAATATCACTCCATACCCCGACTAGTTCCCGCTATATTCTCGCCTCCTGAGAAAAATGGAACAAAATGGAAAAGGGTGAGCTCAACTAGCCCAGTAAAGAATATTATGACTAAGATAATACACAACAAATTATCATTAGTCTTCAACAGGAAAAAAAATCTGATAAAATATAATAGACAACAAGTTTTAGATCAACAACTGCAGCGGAAACAACAATCTATTAGAAGAGTCGAGTAGAGAATGAATTCTACTATCTTCTAAGATTCAAAAGTCCGTCATCAATATTTTATCCCTGTAATATCAATCAATATACATCTTCAATCAAATATTCATCTTTACACTACAAGCCAAAGATATTCATTTGTATCACCAGTTGGTCATGTTTATCTAAATACCTGTTCATCTTTGCACTACAGGCCAAAGATATTAATTAATATCATCATTTAGGACTAAGGATGATGAAAAATATCTTAAAAAAATGAATCTAGTGAAACAAAAGGACAAATATTAAGGATTCATACTACAGTTTTTCCAAGTTCAAAAAAGCTCCATAATAAACTATAGTAGAGTAAAATTCAAGAATGAAGATCAAAACATGGATACAATCAAAGATAGTAACCATAATAGACATCTTGGACAAAGAAGAAAAAATTTTATTTTTATGTGAATAGTGCCGTATACGTGAATAGTGCCGTATACGTGAATAGTAACCCCAACACAAAAAGGTAGAAGTTCCACAATAAAATTCATATCAATATTTCGGCATATTGATATTGAAGGAAATAATATCATTTACGAAGAAAATAACATCCCTTGCCTCAAAAGAACAGTACTTTCGGCTGAAATATCAAGTATAAGGCTGAAGAAAACATGTACTGAATAGCAACTCTCAAAGTATCTAAATACTCACAAAAATACGCTCAATAATATAGAGAGAGAAAGAGAGAAAAGTTGTTTCTGGTGTGATTTTCAATTCTAACTAAGCACTCTATTTATAGAAAAATGCTTAGAACGCCAAAGCAGACTAACCTGCTACTTGATGGCTTTACTTGCTACTATTCTCGCCCACCATTTTTGAAATAAAATTTTAGCACATTTCTCACTAACAAAAAGTAGGGCCCACCCATTTTAGAAATTTCCAAAATATTTTAAATTTAAACAATAATCAGCAACTTCAATAATTCATAATAAATAGCCCTTTTATTAGAAAAATTCGAGTCTCATATCTATTCCATAGGAAATTTAATTCTCTACAACTTTGTAGAAGAAAGTTTTTCTAAATTTCAATCAGAAAATATCTGAAATCTACATACGGGTGATTTTTAATACCTCCATTCCGACAAAATACTGATAAAACACCTCAACATTAATTCCTTCTTTTATATCCACATAAAATAAATATTTTCTTATCATATAAATCAATAATTAATTATTCACAAATAATATTACAGAATCACAATTATGACAACCAGGTCGTTCCCAAGAAAGTGAGGGCTTTCCGATAAGGATTTCTCCTTACTGGCGCGCATTTAGGTGACCAAACCTCTCCTTAGACAGAACTTCCTTAGACATTGCCAATAATGTTATCTAATAATATTATTCAAATAATATGAATTATTTATCTGATAATGAAAAATACTGTGCAGTGATAATTATTGAAACAACAATAATATAAAATATCAACGTAGCAATTATTGAATCAATAAAATAAAATATTAAACAATAATTACTGTAATAATTATTGAGTAGTGCCTTCTTACGTAAGGATCAATAATTCAACAATACTATGCAATACCGTGCTACTGTGCACCCACACGTATTACTGTATTTTAACCACCGGGTATTTCAATAATGTTAACGGTAATAACTGCGTCGTTATTTATAAAAATTCAAACTTGTCGTTTTCTTCATCTGACCATTTTTTGTTATGGGGCCCACAAATGGCTGCGCCATCGTACGAATATTCCCCGACAGCAAGAATATTCCACGGCCAAACGAATATTCCCCGACAACAATGAATATTTTATAACCACTTGCTTATTTTGTAAAATTTACATATTTCACCCATAACCAAAGTATTATATCAAATTAACACCTTATTATTCAAAATAATAATTATAAGAAATTCGATTTTATTTATGAATAAGTCGGGGTCTTACAGGTAAAGGTAAAGAAAAGGTGGGATGCTCTAATGAAAAAGGGAAAGATAGACCCCCACAAGCATTTATGTTTGTAAGTAAAAGCATACCTATATTGGCCTACTTTCCATGTTATCATTTAATTGCTTAATTAATTTGAGAGCTTTTATATTTTGTAGATGCCAACTCTACGTGTGATGAGTACTACTGATTTTCCTATCAATAATACCCCTCCAGCCAGTACCCCACCAAATACAACACATCTTAGTGGAATGGGCTTCCAAACACCAAGTCTAAGCTTAGTTTCTTCTAAAATTCAAACTAGAGGGGGAAAAAGGAAGATAAATGTTGGCAACCAAGATTCTACAAGAGGGAGATACAAAATTCCAAGGAAGAAGGATGGAGCAAAGTTAGATAAAAATTAGGATTTTTATCTTTTGGGACTGATTATGGTATTTTGTATGCAATTATGCTACTGAACTGGATTAATGTTAATATGGTTCTGTAATGCTAGATAATGCATTTTGGTTATGTGATTTTGGTGAATGCTTGGAATATGTAATATGGTTCTGTAATGGTCTGAATGCTTTATCTTTTATAATACAAAAGCTTTTGTTATTGTTTAAGCATTATACCTGAAATTGTAATAAGTATTGGTGAATGATATTAGTACTAGTGCATGTTTGCAGTACCTGAATATGCTTCAATGTTGTGCATTGTGATGAGCATTATGATATGATGGATTTGTGGTTTCTACATTACTTCTAACTGAAAATTGTGTTGTGTAGTGTTACTTTATTGCTTCTTGTTTGTTAACAATGTACTACTTGTTTGTTATTACTGCTACCACTTCAATTTGCACCAAACATCAATTCAATTCAATGCTCTGCTTCAACATGGAGTCATAATGAATACAGTCAACATCAATTCAATGCTCTGCTTCAACAAATAAGCATTCAATTGCACACTACTCAGCCAAATCAATATTCAATACATATTTGCCAACCATTAAAAAGAGTTTAGTGATGCATTTGTAAACCGAGGTTGAGTAGAGTGAAAAAAAGTGTATTTAACCCCCCAAAAAATTTCACCTGTTTCATAAAAAGAGTTCTATTTTAAAAACGATACAAGTCTATTTAATTTTTACAAATATAATTGCCAATTTTTGAAACTATTTAGAAACTATTTTTAAATACGAAAATATTGTTTTAAAATTTTAAATAATTTCACATCACGGTCTAAATTTTCAAAATTCAAATAAGTTTTTTTTTTCTTGGAAAGAAGGATTTATGTGTCAAAAAAATATTAAGAAATGACTTCCAAAATGCAAGTCATCCATTCAACTTATGTGGAATTTTGTAGTTGATGAGTCATGGTTCCAGTCAAGTTAAGATAACAAAATGTTGTGGAATTAAGCATGTAAATGAATCGAGTGGAGTCGAATATTGAGTGCTCAGATTTGGTTCACAAAATTTATTGAGTATAAAATAAAGTAAATAAAGTTTGTATTAGGCCATGTTATATTGTGTCTAGTTTGTATGGTGGGCTGCTGTCCAGTTTGAATCCATGTGGAATTCGATTTTGATAGTTGGAGTAATTTAAGCAATCAAAGATTTCTAGTTATATTTGGTTTCTAAATCCGGAAATGGGTTTTAGGGTTTGAAGTAACTTCATTATTTTTAGGAGATCTTATACAATCCCATTAAGGAATTATACCTAGTGGAGAACCCTAATCCAATTCGGGGAAGGACTCTGACAAGGTGATGAGCTTATTATAAATACAAAGTTTTGTACTGATTCTAAAGTACAAACACAATTCATAATTACATTTCAGCACTAGAATTATTTGCCTCAAGTGTTAAAGTTTGTTCAGCTTGTACTTGTTCTCACACCGGAGCTATCCCCCGGCGGCCAAAGCCATCAAGCTTTCAGTATTTACCTGTTTCTGTGCAAGATTGGACGAGTTTTGGTGATTAGGGCGCGTGGACGGATCTTGGCGTTAACATTTACGCTAGAAGGAGGGCCTTTTCTAGTATTGCTGGATTTTTAATCATAACAAGGAATTATTTGGTTGGAAAGATGTTAAACACCAGAACGGTTTCTGGCATAGGGAAGTCAACGACGGATGTATCTGCCCAGCCCAGAGGTTCTGTCAAAGACAAGTTGGGGCCATCCAGAAGTATCCAAGACCGGCTTGGGCCCCACAGTCACTTAGTGGGACAACGGGGTAATGACAGAGCCGAAGGTCCTCGGCAACGGTTGTTCTCAACTGCCAGCAGAAACGTTGACCATGGGACTCATGTTGAGGATGCACCGTCCCGAACATGACTCCACGATGATGGTTATGATGGAAGGGGGCTGATCTTATCCAAAAAAGGCTGGGAGACTGATGATGCTTTGAGGGCTCTACTCGTACAACGGAAGGAAATTGATCAGTGGTTGGAACTTTTAATTACTGGAAACGAGGATGGTGCCACCAGTCATAGACGAAGGCGAGATCAGTCACTGGAGGTTCAGTCCAGGAGTCATCGTCCAGACAATGACAAGTAGATCAAGGGAAGGCGTTGAAGTCGCTCTCATGATAGAAGCACTCAAAGGAGCCGATCGAGAGATCGTTTGCCTGGGGACCACTCCATGACTCATTGTCCGGTTGGCCCTCGACACAATGGAAAGAAGAGATGGAGCCGATCTAGAGCAGCGAGTTCTAATAGCAAGCGAACAATGGCCCGTACTAGGCGAGAGGCTTCTCCTGATGGAAGGAAGGGTTGAAGGAATCACCCCGGAGAAGCGAAATAGAAGAGTTGACTGAACTGGAGAAACAATTGGCCAAAGTCAGGCAGGAAAAGGAAAATCCAAACTGAGTAACTCAGGCCAAGTCGTCATCACCGTTCACCCCAAAGATTATGCAGGAGAAGGCGGACCGAAACAAGAAGCCCCCTCATATGAAAAGTTATGATGGTTCTGAGGACCCCTACGAGCACAGTCAGGCCTATGATTGCCTAATGGATTACTACGACTACTCGAAGTTTGCCAAGTATCAGATGTTCATGAGAATCCTAAGGAGAGACACTCGTCAGTGGATGATGACTCTTGCCCCGAACTCTGTATAATTATGGAGAGGACTCTATGACAAATTCCACACACGGTTCAGCAGTACCCAAATGAAACCTTGGTCCAGTACGTTAAATGATTACGGGAAACAGTGTGACATGTTGCGGATTTGAATGATCTACTGTTGGTGTAAAATCTAATTACGCGCAGCACGCAAGTATACGTGGTCAACAAGTTATAAAGTGTAAGTCGAGTATCGTTCCCACGAAGAATTATTAATAAAAATTATCAAATACTAACTCTTAACCATACTAATTTTATTTAAACAATCAATTTAAAGTTATAAACTAAATTATTTAATTAAACTAATTCTACTTCCCACTAGTTAAAAATCAGATTATGGAGATTTAAGATTACAACTTCACTTATTGCTTCACTTAAATTAATATACTTCTTATCAATTATGCTCAATATTCTGAATTGTTAATCAAGAACACATAAATAAATATGGTCATCTCTCAATGCAATATACTCAAATCAACTTAAATTCACAGATAATAGAATTAAGAAGAACACCATAATTAACTAATTTACTATATCTCTATGTAAATTACAATTAAAGAGGATTTAAAGCACAAGTTCTCATATGACTACACGCGATGTATAAGTATATCTCTATCTTAACCATAAATTATGAATTCCAACGCTATGCAGAAAATACAATCACATGCTATTATGATCATATCTAAATCTATAATCCATCTCTTGAGTTCATATAGATTATCACGGTAATTGTTAGCTAGGCAATTAAGCAATAAACACAAACCATAATAGAAAATTTAAGAATAATCACAATAATTAATAAAGAAGCATACTAAAAATAAACTGTGCAATAAGCTCCATTGTAATATTAAACAAGAATTTAGTTCATCATAATTGAATTAAAACCAAGAATTCACTACTGAATAAACATTAAAAGAACAAAAGTAAGAATAGAGAAGAATAATAAATCTGTTGTTTGCAGATTTCCATCTCCCTCAAGCTCCTGCTTTGAATCTTCAATGGTCTCCAAGTTGCTTCAATCTTTAAATCTAATAAGAACTAGGGTTTTGTTCTATTCTAATCTAATGGAATCCCCTTTCAATCATTGTAATTCTCCTCCTTTTATATGCCTCTTTATGTGTTTTTTAGAGTCCATAAAGTCCTTGAATCAAGCAGCTCGAACCAATCCTTCTTGAACTCAAATTCTGAAAACTTTTTTTTCTTCCCGACAACCCTACCCCGGCGGGCTTTTTACACTAGGAAACCCCCGCCCCGACGGAGGTTCTTTTCCAAAAATTACGAAAATGCCACTAAGCTCCAGTTTTCATGTTTTAACCTTCCGAAGCCGTTTCCTACAACACAAACACAACTAAAATGACACTAAAAATACTTAAAGTTAACAAAGAATTAAGCCCTAAAGATATCCAAATTATAGTTATAAAACCCACTCATCATCTACAAACGGTGGGGCTGTTTCAGAACGGGTTGGACCTTATCAAGTCTAGAACATTAGTGAAGGGAGCAGATGTTCAACCATCTGAAGAGTTTGGCTGAAGGACAAGGCCGAAGGTTTCATCGTAATAGAAGAAGCTATGGGCAGTCTGAAGCCGGGTTTGACAGAAAAGTCGAAGGACAAAGAAAAGGAGAGGCGAAACAACAACAACGACAGGTCGGGGGCTACCCGAAGAAGTATAACAATAACAATGGTTGTGACGCCCCCAAAATATGTATACATCACCCATCTTGAGTGGCCAAATACATGGTACTGAATAAATACAAACTTAATTGTACGACATGAGCTGAGAGTTTTTACACGAATCTTGTCTCATAGACAATATCCAAACTCAAATTCAATCCTCATTACATTTATTATCACACTAAATAGTGAGGACTACTAAACAACCATCTTAGACCGTCACTCCATTCTCCGACTAGTCCCGGCTATGTTCTCATTTCCTGAAGAGAACAATGAAAGCAAAAGGGTGAGCTCAACTAGCCCAGTAAAAAATATTATGACTAAGATAATGCAGAATAAATTATCGTTAGCCTTCAACAGTGTTAAATTGATAAAATATAATAAACATCAAGTTTAACTACAGCGGAACAAGCAATCCATTAGAAGAGTCAAGTAGAGCATGATATCTACTATCTTCTATGATTTAAAACGTTTATCATCAATTTTATCGCTGAGACTCAGCTTAATAAATAATCCACATCATCGAATCATCCCTGCACTACGGGCCAATGATATTCATTATTATCACGTCCACGAATTATCCATGCACTACGGGCTAAGGATATTCGTGTAATCATCAATGGTCATGATCATGTCAACAACTGTCTATCAATGCACTACGGGCCATTGAGGACTTTTACTACATTATTTGTAACATTACGGGTCATGATTATACCGAATAATCCCTGGTCATAATCATACCAATCAATAGTCCATCTATGCACGTAAGCCAAAGATGACTTTCATCACAATATAAGTATGAGGATGTTGACAATGATATAATAATTCAATTAAAAGAAAGCAGATGATAAATTTTTAAAGATTTATAATTTAATTTATCCAGAATTTAATAATGTCATAATTGTTAACATGATACTGTTTTGTGGAGTAAAATTTAAGAATAATATTGTATCAAAAATGATTTGGACAGCAAAGAAATTAATTTTTATCATGAATAGTACCCCGAGTGAATAGTACCTGAGTAAATAGTACCTCGTGAATAGTACTTCATGAATAGTACCTGTGAATAGTACTTTATGAATATTATCCCATGAATAGTACTTTGTGAATAGTATCCCATGAATAGTATTTCAACATGAAAAGATCAATAATTATCAAGAATGCTCAGAATAATATTTTCATGAAAAGATACTGGATGAAGCGCAAATATCAAGGATATTCTACTAATTTTACGGAGTATAGAAGTAATACTTTAACAGAATGAGTGTAGAATTAGGAATACGAAACGAAATAATATTACTCACATACTACAGAGTATGGAAGAAAATATTATTTCTTACGAATGTTGAACAAAAATAATATCCCTTACCTTAAAAAGGAGAGTATTCTAACTGGTATAGCGGAGATATTCTTGAAGAAAACTTTCACTATTTTTTACGCTCAAAGCTTCTTAAAACTCTAAAGAAATACGCTCAATATTATAGAAGAAGAATTCTTTGATTCTGGTGTAATTTTCAATTCTAACTAAGCATCCTATTTATAGGAGGATTAAAGGATACTATTTAGAAACAGACTGCACAGTAACTTTTTAAACGAATTCACAGGCGTTTGGCCGAATTTTTTTAAAAAAAATTTAATTTTACTCTGCAGACACTATGCAAATATTATGCATAATAAAATATAATATATTCTATTTTTCATAAAAAATAAAATTTATTATAATATATACACACACACACACACACACACACATAATAACAAAATAAGCCATACCCGTGACTCCCTCATGAGAAATCATTTTTCTAATATATGGGCCCCACTTGGCCCACTCGTGGCCCCCACCAATTATATATATATATATATGTATATATATATATATATATATATATATATATATACTGAATAATTTTTTACCAATTATTTTGAAAAATAGGTAAATGGGGGTCCATAAAATAAGCAAAATTTACATCAAATACTTCATAAAAATCCTCTCAATATTTTTAACAACATTTATTCATCATTATTATAACTCGTAATATTAACAACCAGATCGTTCTCAGGAAAGAGGGGACTTTTCGATAATAATTTCTTTCTATTGGCGCGCAATTAGGTAACCAAACCCCTTTCCTCGACAAAACTTTCTAGACATTGTTAATTATGCATATAATAATATGAATAACTTGTCATCTCAATTATAGATTTAATAATATAAAATATTGACAATAATTGAATCAAATAACGTGAGATACTATGAAACAATTACTATAGTAATAATTGAGTATAACTGAGTGACTTCTCACGTAAGCACCAATAATCAATACCGTGTGTTACTATGCAACCACGCGTATTACTGTACTTTTATCACCGGTTATTTCAACAGTTAACGGTAAAATTTTTGCCGTTATTTTTATAAAAAGATATTTCTGTCGTTTTCTAACTCCGACAATAATTCTGTTTTGTGGTTCACCAATGATTGTGCCGTCGTACGAATATTTTCTGTTAAAACGAATATTTTCCGACTAATCGAATATTTTATAACAACTTACATACTTTGAAAAATTTGTAAATATTACCCACAACTATAATATTATAACAAATCTACACCATAATATAAAAAATGATATTTTGAAAAAAATTAATCTTTATTTATGTAAATTAGGGTTTTTCAACCTCTCCTTCTTATGAAATTTCATCCTCGAAATTAGGGTACGTACCTGGTATGTCGAAGAGGTGAGGATACCTTGATTTCATTTTAGATTCTAACTCCCAGGTCATTTCCTCAACATCGTGGTTTTTCCACAAAACTTTGACTTGAGGTATAACCTTGAAGCGTAGAATATGTTCCTTCTTATCCAAAATATTAACAAGTACCTCTTCGTATGTTAAATCTTCCGCTATTTCGTCCGGTTCTAAATCAATAATGTGGTTCGGGTCTTCCACATATTTACTTAACATGGATATGTGAAAAACATTATGAAAGCGAGACATACTTGACGGTAAAGCGAGTCTATAGGCCACAGTTCCTACTCGGTCAAGAATTTAAATGGGCCAATGAATCGAGGATCTAGCTTTCCTCTCTTTTCAAATCTCGTAACTCCTTTCCATGGAGTAACACATAACAACACATACTCTCTAACATTAAACTCCACGTCTCTTCGATGAAGATCAGCATAACTCTTTTATCGATCTTGTGAGGTTTTTATACGTTATTGGATCATTTGAAACTTCTCCATAGTCATACGTACCAATTCCGATCCCAACAATATTGATTCACCCACCTCATCCCAGCATACTGGAGAATGACACTTGTGTCTATACAACGCCTCGAATGGAGCCATGCCAGTACTTGCTTGATAACTGTTGTTGTAGGAGAATTCCATTAATGGTAAGAACTTGTCCCAACTTTCTTTAAAGTTAAGGACAAAGAGTTTTAATAAATCCTCAGGAGTTTGAATAGCTCTCTCCGACTGCCCGTCCATCTGAGGATGATATGTCGAACTGAATTATAAATCTGTGCCCATAGCTTTTTACAAACTAACCCAAAATCGTGAAGTGAATCTTGGGTCTCGATCAGAAACTATGGATACTAGCATACCATGTAGTCTTATAATCTATATATATATATATATATATATATATATATATATATATATATATATATATATATATATATATATATATACGAGCAAGACGTTCAAGTGAATAAGTTTCTCGTATAAATAAGAAATGAGCAGACTTGGTTAATCTATCAACAATAACCCAAATTGCATCAATTCCTTGAGAAACCTTGGGAAGACCAGTAACGAAATCTATAGTAATGTGCTCCCACTTCTATTCTAGAATTTTAAGTGGTTGCAATGGTCCTTTTGGCACTTGATGCTCCGCCTTGACACATTGACAAGTTAAACACCTTGAGATAAACTCTGCTATTTCTCTCTTCATATTGCTCCAATATATGTCAAAGATCACGATATATTTTGGTACTTCCAGGATGGATTGCAAAGGGTGTGTTGTGTGCCTCCATCATGATCTTATACTTCAAATCAGGGTCGTTAGGAATACAAAGTCTGGAGTCAACTCGAAGTATTCCTTCTTCATCGATTCTTGCTTCTGGAATAATACCTTCTTGCACTTTATTCTTCATACGCATAAGCTCCAGGTCCGTAAGTTGAGCAGCTTTAACTTTATCGATTAAAGTCAGTTCTACTCGTATATTTGCCATCATCACGTGGGTCCCTGGAGTCTTTAACTCTATCTCCATCCTTTACAAGTCATACAAGATGGGCCTTTGCGTTGACAATATCGCACTCGTACCCGCATATGATTTTTTACTCAACGCGTCAGCTACTACGTTCTCTTTTCCAAGATGGTATTGAATGGTATGATCGTAATCTTTCAACAGCTCGAGCCAACGTCTTTGCCGCATATTGAGTTCCTTTTGGGTGAAAAAATATTTGAGGCTTTTATGATTCATGTAGATCTCCACTTTCTCCCCATACAGGTAATGCCTGCAGATTTTAAGTGCGAAAATGACATCTGCTAACTCTAGATCATGAGTTCGATAATTCTTCTCATATTCTTTGAGTTATTGTGAGGCATAGGCTATGACTTTCCCATATTGCATGAGAACACATCCTAACTCTCTACCTGAAGCATCACTGTAGATGACAAATCCCTCCGGACCAGATGGTATTATTAGAACATGTGCTGAAATGAGTCTCCTCTTAAGTTCTTGAAAACTTTTCTCACATTCCTCGCTCCAACCGAATTTTGTATCTTTCTGAGTCAGCTGAGTTAATGGAGTAGCGATTTGAGAAAATCCTTCCATGAATCTCTGATAATAATCAGCTAAGTCGAGAAAGCTACGCACTTTGGTCACTAACTTAGGTTGCTCCAAGCTTTGAATTGCTTCAATCTTCGCTGGGTCAACTGAAATTCAGTGATTTGATATCACATGCCCAAGGAATACTACCTCCTTAAGCCAGAACTCACATTTCTTCAACTTGGCATATAACTTGTTCTCACGAAGCTTTTGGAGTATCAGCCTCAAGTGTTGCTCATGATCTTCACGGCTTTTGGAATAAATGAGGATGTCATCAATAAAGACGACCACAAAGTGAACCAAATATTCTTTGAATACTCGGTTCATCATATCCATAAAGACAGCAGGAGAATTAGTCAATCCAAAAGACATGACTAGGAATTCGTAATGCCTGTACCGAGTTCTGAAAGTAGTTGTAAGACCCCAACTTATTAATGAATAAAATCAAATTTTCTCTAATTATTATTGTGAATAATAAGGTGTTAATTTGATATAATATTTTGGTTATGGGTGAAATGTGTAAATTTTGCAAAATAAACAAGTGATTATAAAATATTCATTTTGTCGGGGAATATTCGTTTGGTCGTGAAATATTCTTTCTGTTGGGGAATATTCGTACGACGGCGTAGCTATTTGTGGGCCCCATAACGAAAAACGGCTGGATGAAGATAACGATAAAATTTGAGTTTTTATAAATAACGGCGTAGTTGTTACCATTAACACTGTTAGAATACCCGGTGGTTAAAATACAGAAATACGCGTGGTTGCACAGTAGCACACGAATTGCACAGTATTTTTGAATTATTGATTCTTACGAAGGAAGACATTACTCAATAATTGTTACAGTAGTTACTGTTCAATATTTTATTTTATTGATTCAATAATTGTTGCATTGATATTTTATATTATTATTGTTTCAATAATTGTCACTGCACAGTATTTCCCATTATCAGATCAATAATTTATATTATTTGAATAATATTATTAGATAACATTATTGACAATGTCTAGAAAGTTTTGTCTAAGGAGAGGTTTGGTCACCTAATTGCGCGCCAGTAAGGAGAAATCCTTATTGGAAAGCCCCCTCTTTCTTGGGAACGGCCTGGTTGTCATAAATGTGATTCTATAATATTATTTGTAAATAATTAATTATTGATTCATATGACAAGAAAATATTTATTTTATGTGGATATAAATGAGGGATATATTTATGTGGTTATTAATGAAGGAATTAATGTTGAGGTGTTTTATCAGTATTTTGTCAGATTGGAGGTATTAAAAATCAAATCAGGGTTTTTGAGATATTTTGCGGGGGTTATAATTTTTAATCCGACCGTTGGATCGTGGTAATTTTTGGATATGTTATACATATATAAGTTGAGTATCTGTCCACAAATTTTGAACCGTTAAAAAGGAATGTATGATTTGTTATGAATTTTAAGATGTGACTGGTTCAGAAATTATTGAATTTTTGGAGTTTATTATTTTGGTGGAAAATTCTAGAATTGGTGGGCCACACTCTTGGTTGGTGAAGAAATGTGCTGAGATTTTTATTCAAATGTGGTGGGTGGGAATAGTAGCAGGTAAAGCCATCAGGTTGCAGGTTAAGTCTGCTTCGGCGTGCTAATATTTTTCTATAAATAGAGGGCTAAGTTAGAATTGAAAATCACACCAGAATTCATAAGTTTTCTCTCTTTCTCTCTCTAGATTATTGGGTGTATTTTATGAGTATTTAGATACTTTGTGAGTTTTTGTTAATCAGTACAAGTTTCCTTCAGTGTCATATCCGATATCCAGTCAGAAGTGCTGCTCTTTTGAGGTAAGGGGTGTTATATTCTTCTTAAAATGATATTTTCTTCAATATCATTATACCGAAATATTGGTATAAACTTTTTATCAAATTTAAAACTTTTTGTGTCGGGATTACTATTCACGTATACGGCACTATTCACCGAAAAATAAAATTTTCTTCTTTTTGTCCAAGTTGTCTATTAGGGTTACTATCTTTGATTGTATCCATGTTTTGATCATTATTTTTGAATTCTGCTTCAAAATTGGTTATTTCGGAATATTATTGAACTTGGATAAACTGTAATACGAATCCTTAGTATTTGATCTTTTATCTCACTAGATTCGTTTTCTTTAAAATATTTTTCATCATCCTCAGTCCTAAATGATGATATTACCAAATATCTTTGGCCTGTAGTGCAAAGATGTATGTTTACCTGATGAATATCTTTGGCCTGTAGTGCAAAGATGAACAGGTGTTGAGATGAACATGACCGACTGGTGATACAAATGAATATCTTTGGCCTGTAGTGCAAAAATAAATATTTGATTCAAGATGTATATTGATTGATGTTACAGGGATAAAATATTGATGATGGACTTTTAAATCTTAGAAGATAGTAGAATTCTTTCTCTACTTGACTCTTCTAATGGATTGCTGTTTCCGCTGCAATTGTTGATCTAAAACTTGTTGTCGATTATATTCTATTAGATTTTTTTCTGTTGAAAACTAATAATAATTTGTTGTATATTATCTTAGTCATAATATTCTTTATTGGGCTAGTTGAGCTCACCCTTTTTATTCTATTTTTCTCAGGAGGCGAGAATATAGCGGGAACTAGTCGGGGTGCGGAGTGATATTTTCAGTCAGTGGTGTTAGCAGTCCTCACTATTTTATAAAATAGTGTGATAATAATTGTAATGAGGACTCCTTTTGAGTTTTTATACTCTCTAGTAGACAATATTGTATTCAAACTTACAGTATATGTGTTGTCGTATTTTGTATGACAATTGTAATACTAAAGTTGTATTTGTTTTTGTACCATGTATTTGACGACTCAGAATGGGTGATGTATACCTATTTTGGGGGCGTCACAGTTGGTATCAAAGCTTAGGGATATGATCCCTGGCTGAGATGTGAGACAAGAACTAGGAGGGGAGAGACGAGAAATTTTCTTCGCTAGTATGACCTAACTAAGTTTATTTGGTATCAGTTGGTCAGTCAGAGTATAGGGATAATATGTGACTTGTCAATTAACCCTTATTTTATGGCAGTATTTGAGAATGGCAGCAGAGAATGTTAATAATGGAGTGAATGAGACTGTGGAGACAACTTTGATCACTACCCAGGGGAACATGCAACAGGAAGACAATATTCCTCCTGTAAACAACACTACCGAGCAAACGATGAATGATGGAATGTTTAGGAGCTTTTTGCAGTTCATGCAAAATCAGACGAGGGAGACTTGTGCACAAAATACGGGTGGAAATGCTAGCAATGCGCGGCTGGTCTCAACCAAGCACTTTAAAGAGTTGGGACTACCAGAATTTAAGGGAAAGCCGGATCCGATCATGGCAGAAATGTGGGTCAAGCAAATTACCAAGATATTCGATGTCTTGGGATGCACGGAGGAACAGAAGGTTCCATTCGCCACCTTTATGTTCCGCGGTGAGGCATACTACTAGTGGGAGTCTGTGAAGCGTACCCAGCCTGACGCACTCAGCATGTCTTGGGAAACGTTTCAAAAACTATTCAATAACAAGTACTTTCCTGAAAGTATTCGTCATATGAAGGAGGTGGAGTTTATCAGACTGGAATAAAACAACATGATGGTGTCCCAGTACGAGGCGAAGTTTGCAGAGTTATCTAGGTTTGCACCTCATTTGGCCGAAAATGAGGAACGAATGACGAGGATGTTTCTGAGAGGTCTAAAGCCTGAGATTCGACAATATCTTATCTCTCATAAATTTTCTTTATATTCATATGTTGTAAACATGGCTCAATTATTAGAGGGAGATAATGAGTATGTTCAACCGAAGGAACACAACCAGGGTCATACCGGTGGCAGCGGTCATCGGAGCAATGATAACGAGAGGGAAGAAAAGTTTCAGACAAAAGTGGTAACCACTCTGGTGGTAATCGTGGCCGTGATAATAGAAGGAGCGAGTTTGGAGGAGATTTCAAAAGGAGAAGGTACAACAATGATAGTGTAAAGATGTCAGTACCAACATTAACTGTTTCTAGGGGAGGAGAACAACCACCGGTCGTATATTACAAATACGGGAAAGAGGGACACATCAGCCCAAACTGCCCACAACAATCCAAGGTGTGTTATAACTGTGGAAAGGAAGGTCATATAGCTAGAGATTGTCTAGTTGCGAAACCAAGTTCAACATGGATGGTGACTCCAAAGGCTGTCCCGGACAAGTTAAAGTCGGTGGTTCCTGGAAGGGCATTTGTCGTGACTGCCCAAAACGCGAGGAACCCAAACGAGGTGATCACGGGTAAGCTAATCATAAACTCTTGCGAAGTTTATACCTTATTAGATACTGGTTCTACCCATTCTTTTATCTCTCCTGCTTGTGCTCAACGTTTAAACTTGACTCTGAAAAAATTAGACTTTGACTTATCTGTTGAAACTCTGTTAGGAGAAATTTTCGTTACTTCTATTGTTTATATATCTTGCTTGATTCAAGTTGGTGTGACACCCCCAAATTCGGGTTACTTGACCCCCCGAGTTTGGTGTTCACGATTCAAAATATAATACCATTTAACTACCCATTCATATATAAATAGGATTACATAAGTCATTAACATAAGTTGTTAATACATAAGTCCCAGGTCTACTAACCTTAACATTACAGAAATACCCCTTAGATATACAAAAAGGGTTTACAATACAATACAACATAATAATATTGTTCATCATAACTAATATATAACTCTGCCTTTTCCCTTGTTCTTCTTAGCAGCACCTTCTGCAACTTCGTCCCTAGCTGAAAAGTTTTATTTATAGCAAGGGTGAGCAACAAGTTTGCCCCACAAGTTAAGACATACAATAAAGGTATAGAAATCAATATCAATTGTTCTAACATTCTCTGCAACAATAATCTGATAATGAAAGAGTACAACGCTTTCAAGGTTTTCTACGATATTCAATGAATAATCAAGAATTAATTCTACGAAATAGCAAAGTGGAAAGTTTTTCAGATTTATGCTGAGCGATCACACTAGATCTAGAACTTATTTTCTCGGGTATCTATCAAAGATTTACTTTGATACATACGCATGAATATCAGATAATCATAAAGATTAAATCATACCTCTCTGCAAGTACTTAGAGCCGGCCAACTCCTTGCACCCTATATTATGCATAATACTTAACAGCGCGCAATGGTCGAATATACGACCTAAAATGTTCCCTTTATATAAAAGGTTGTTCTTCTCAGTCTCAGAATCAAGATTTTGATTTAACAATGAAATACTGTGATTTCAAATTTTATCTACTTATCGATCTAGCCGAAACAATTGGCATCGATCTATCAATAACAATTGATTTCTCTTCTCGTATTTATCAAGTTCTAACAATTATTCGTCTAGCCAGTATAATTAGCTAAGACATTTCTCAATATAATTTGACAATAAACAGGAATTATCTGTACTGTCAATATTAGTTTTTGCAGATATAAATATCCAACAACAGTAATTCTACGAATATATATTTTCTGAATCAGTAATTCAATTTGAATTTTAATCATGCACTAAATGCGAATAATCAACAATAAATTCCCTAGACATGGTATAATTATCAATAATTAACCATTAAAATAATTGAATGAATATAACTCAAGGTTGAGTTAGGAAACTTGACTTTCGCGTTGATTACAGCTACACAATATAATTAACTGCGTTCGTAAGACCTATAATCAACAATGTCGGTCTCACAATTAGCACAATCATTTATAACACGTAACACTGTATTCTACAGTCAAACTTCTCCTAGGCATATTACCACATAACCACATCAGTGTTTATAATCTATATAAACACTTATCCAGTCTAACTATTTCGGTCTGGTTGGATTTCGATCCATTCTCGGTGTTCTGGTCACCCTATCCGACAATTAACATATTGATTGTCAATTAAACTTGGTCTTTAAGCTTCAATATTATTTTAGATAAGTCAAATATCGTTTATAATATTTTTCGGAAGCTTTTAATAATTTATAAACAATTATAATAATTTATAATAATTTTTCAAACACTTAAATCATTTTTAAATGATTTAATTATCAAATAATCTTATCATTATTAATATTTAATAATATAAAAATATTAATAACATACTTGTCAAAATATTAAAGTTATTATTAATAACTTAAAATATTTTTAAATCATCAATATTCTACTTAAATAATTTTTAAAATAATTAAAATCATTTTTAAATCATTACCATTAATATTTAAATATTAATGTAATTATTATCAAAATATTAAAAGTCATTAATTATAACTTAAAATACTTTTAAATTATTTTTCTCATCTTTAAATGATTTTTAAATCAATAAAATCATTTTTAATTCATTTATTTAATATCATAATTAAATAAATCTAATATCATTAATATTAATTTATTAATGAGAATTCTCCAAAAATATTGAGAATTATATTTTATAATTCAAAATATTTTCTAACACTTTATTCTTATTTAAAATGATTTTTAAATCAATACAATCATTTTTATCTTATTTATTTAAGTTAATAAATAAATAAATCTAATATCATTAATATTAAATTATTAATGAAAATGCTCCAAAAATATTAAAAATTATATTTTATAATTCAAAATATTTTTAAATACATTATTCTTACTTAAAATAATTTTTCATAATATTAAATTATTTTTCTCTAATTTATTTAATACACTAATTAAATAAATTAAATACTTTTAATATTTAAATAATTATAAATATTAAAGAAAAATATTTCAATTGGTCAAAAATTATTTTTTATAATTTAAAATATTTTTTTAAAACCATTTTTGGTAATTTTTAGAATTTATTTCTATTTTTAAATAATGTTCGGAATATTTAGAAAATAAAAATTAAATAAACCGTCGCTAATAGCCTATAGCGACACTTAGCGTCGCTGTTGGTGTTCTTGAGCTCAAGAACACTGACAGCTTCGTTATCAACCTGCCTTGTTTGACCGAGCTTAATTCTCAACTCGTTTTGTTTTTGAGCAATTTTTAGTCATAACTTGTAGTCCGTATACAGTACTACAATTAGAAACCAATATCTAAGTCATATCATACCATACCAGGAAGATATAGCCAAGCCAAATCACTGTCAGACTTAATCTGGGTTTTTTGGGTAACCCAGAAACCCAGACAGTCGTGAGGTACCACTTTGTGGTTCGATTATCTAAGTGTTCCAGTCGCGATTTATATGATCTCATGGTTCTAATATGTACTCCTTATGTTATGGAACATTAATCAATCAATAAATCAATTTAACATCAACAAGATCGCCACGAATCAGACGGTCAAACTATGTCAGAAAAATTGCTTAAGATGTGTTCTGGGTTTTCCAGAAAAGCAATCCGTGACCGTGGGGCCGGGTTTGACCACTCACTATGTTCGATCACTTGTTATTTTAAGCGATCTAAAGGACCAAATATATAGCCAACATTACAGACTACAATATGGTTACAAAAACAACATAAACAAATCATCAAAGATGTCAGATCCAGACCTTACAAAAATTGTCAGACGCTAAATAAAACTTTCTGGGTTACCCAGAAAGTTCATGGTCATGGTCGGTCAACCGACTTTGACCGATTATAACTCACATCCTAGACATTTAATGACTCTGTTTTTTTTGCAGACTAAAGACCACATACCAAGCTACATGTAACAACTTTAAAACATCCGAAAACATAAACGAGCAAGGATACGTGGCGACTGACATTACTTGTCAGACCACTAAGAATGCTCAAGAACAAATTTTTGTAAAACTCATTTTTAAGCCATTTGATGCTATGGATCCATCATGGATCATCATAGATCAACTAAAAACATTATATATCACTTATAAAAACACAAAAACAAAAATTTTGCCCAAGCATACAAGATCAAAAGTAAACTAGGGTTTATACCTCTTCTTGCTAGATCTTTGATCTTAATCCTCCTTAGTTGTTTTTGTTGTTCTAGTAACTGATATTGGGACTGAATTCTTTAACAAAATTGTAGGTTTGGGAGAGAGAGAGAGAGAGTTGATGAGAGCAAATGAGAAATTGGCTTAGTTTTATGAATTTTCTCTCTCCAAAATCTCTTATATAATGCTTGATTTGTTGCTAGACTTGCAAATTTCGGCTGGTAGCTGATATTAAACACTCACCAAGTCAATGTGGTGGTTCACCAACTAAAGGTGTTGGTGAATTATGCAAGTTACCATTTAAAGAAAGTAAAAAGGGTATTTTGGTCATTTACAAAATAATTTTAAGGGCAATCTTGATAAATGTACAAATCCTTAGGGTTTAGGGTTTGGATTAGGATTTAGAGTTTGAACCCTTTAGGGTTTAGGGTTTAAACCCTTTAGATTTGCAATTAATTTCCAAATTTTTTTGAATTTTGGTTTTCAAAATAGAAAATTAATTTTCCTAAATTATAATTAGGATTCAATAAATATATTAATATTTCCTAATCATAAAATTCAATCTTGCTAATTAGGATTTATATTTCTAATTAAAATTGCTTAAATTAGTAATTAGGGTCAAAATGATCATTAGGGTTTATAACCCACGAATTAGGCTTTTAATTAGAAAAATAAATTTTCTAAATTATAATTAGGGTTTGTAAAATAGAAATTATGATAACTAAAATATAATTAGGGTTTTCTAATCATATTTAAGTTTAATACCCACATTAGGCTTGCCAATTAGAATTAGGGTTTCCTAATTTAGGGTTTAGAATTCCCGAATATGAATTTAGGGTTTCCCGGCTTTCGATTAGGGTTTCTAATGGTACGTTATGGTTTCTAATCTTGAGATTAGAGTTTCTAATCTCTTATTAGGGTTTATAATTTTTAAACCTTATTCGATCAATCATTGATCAAAAATTCTATACAGTACAAACACGTACTCAATAATGTAATTATTTTAATTATATTTTCTATCGAATCCCTTTCTAGAAATTAGGGTTAGGGTTTCTAAAGCTGTTAAGCACAACTCTACTCTAACTTTATTAGTCAATACACAAATTGACTTTCTCGATACACGTATCACCGATACTTGTCACATAAATGATAATTAATATTAATATTAATAAAAAAAAAATTATTCGCAAATTTTTGATTATTCGAAATCTCTGGTTATCACAGTTGGTATCACATTACCTGCCGATCTTATTTCGTTAAAATTTCTTGCAATTGATGTGATTTTAGGTATTGATTGGTTAACCACGCATCATGCTAAAATTGATTATTTTCGTAAGGTTGTTAGTTTTCATATTCCTAACCAACCTGTTATGCGAATTCAAACAACCAAACCACTAAAGTCAATCACTTTTATATGAAGTCATTAAGCCATTCGTTTATTTAAAAACGGATGTCAAGCTTTCTTAACCCATTTCATGGATTTAAACAAAAATACGTCAGATTTGAATGATATTTCTGTTGTTAGTGAATTTCTTGACGTATTCTTGAAAGACTTCTTAGCCTACCCTTAGAGCGTGAAATCAAATTTTGTATTGACCCCAGTACAAAACTCATTTCTAAAACCCTTAAATATTTCTTCAACCAAAACGAACGTATAATGCGCCAAAGACGTTGGCTCAAGCTGTTGAAGATTACCATCGTACCATTCAATACCATCGTGGGAAAGCGAACGTGAAAGCTGACGTGTTGAGTAGAAGATCGTATACCATCGTGGAAAAGCGAACGTGGTAGCTGACGCATTAAGTAGAAGATCATATGCGGGTACGAGTGCAATGTTGTTAACACAAAGTCCCATTTTTTATGACTTGCAAAAGATGGAGATAGAGATGAAGGCTCCAAGAACCCACGTGATGATATCAAACATACGAGTAGAACCGACTTTAATCGATAAAGTTAAAGCTGCTCAAGCTACGGACATGGAGCTGATGCGTATGAAGAAGAAAGTGCAAGAAGGTGCTATTCTAGAAGCAAGAATCGATGAAGAAGGAATATTTCGAGTCAACTCCAGGCTTTGTGTTCCTAACGATTTTGAATTGAAGCATAGAATCATGATGGAGGTACACAACACATCGTTTGTAATCCATCCTGGGAGTACCAAAATGTATCATGATCTTCAATATACATTTTGGTGGAGCAATATGAAAAGAGAGATCGCGGAGTTTATCTCGAGGTGTTTAACTTGTCAACGTGTAAAGGCGGAGCATCAAGTACCAAAGGGTCCATTGCAACCACTTGAGATTCCAAAGTGGAAGTGAGAACACATTACCATGGATTTCGTTACGGGTCTTCCCAAGGTTTCTCAAGGCATAGATGCGATTTGGGTTATTATTGATAGATTAACCAAGTCTGCCCATTTTTTGCCTATACGTGAGACTTATTCCCTTGAACATCTTGATAATATATGTGTAAATGAGATTGCAAGATTGCATGGCATGCTAGTATCCATAGTTTCGGATAATGACCCAAGATTCACTTCACGATTTTGGGTTAGCTTGCAGAAAGCTATGGGCACGAATTTACGATTCAGTTCGGCATACCATCCTCAAACGAACGGACAATCAGAGAGGACTATTCAAACTCCTGAAGATCTATTAAGACTCTATGTCCTAGATCTCAAAGGGAGTTGGGATAAGTACCTACTATTGGTGGAATTCTCCTACAATAACAGTTATCAGGTAAGTATAGGTGTGGCTCCATTCGAGGCGTTGTATGAAAGAAAATGTCGTTCTCCAGTATACTGGGACGAGGTGGGTGAAGCAACATTGTTGGGACCAGAGTTGGTACGCATGACTACAGAGAAGATCCAAACGATTCGACAACGTATACAAACGGCACATGATCGACAAAAGAGTTATGCGGATCTTCATCGGAAGGACATGGAATTTAATATTGGGGATCATGTATTGTTACGTGTTGGACCATGGAAGGGAGTTACAAGATTTGGGAAGAGAGGAAAGCTCAATCTACGATTTGTTGGTCCATTTGAAATTCTTGACCGAATAGGAAATGTGGCCTATAGACTCGCATTACCTCCAAGTATGTCTCGTATTCATAATATTTTTCACATATCTATACTTCGTAAATATGTTAAAGACCCGAACCACATTATTGAGTTAGAACCAGACGAGATAGCCGAAGATTTAACGTATGAGGAGGTACCTGTTAAGATCTTGGATAGGAAAAAGCATGTCTTACGCACGAAGGTTATACCATAATTTAAGGTTTTGTGGAGAAACCATGCTATTGAAGAAATGAACTGGGAGTTAGAATTAGAAATGAAAGCGAGGTATCCCCACCTTTTAGAATCACCAGGTACGTACGTCAATTTCGAGGACAAAATTTCATAAGGAGGGGAGGTTGTAAGACCCCAACTTATTAATGAATAAAATCAAATTTTCTCTAATTATTATTGTGAATAATAAGGTGTTAATTTGATATAATATTTTGGTTATGGGTCAAATGTGCAAATTTTACAAAATAAACAAGTGGTTATAAAATATTCATTTTGTCGGGGAATATTCGTTTGGTCGTGAAATATTCTTTCTGTCGGGGAATATTCGTACGATGGCGCAGCTATTTGTGGGCTCCATAACGGAAAACGGTTGGATGAAGATAATGACAAAAATTGAGTTTTTATAAATAACGGCGTAGTTGTTACCGTTAACAGTGTTGGAATACCCGGTGGTTAAAATACAATAATACGCGTGGTTGCACAGTAGCACACGGATTGCACAGTATTTTTGAATTATTGATTCTTACGAAGGAAGGCACTACTCAATAATTATTACAGTAGTTACTGTTCAATATTTTATTTTATTGATTTAATAATTGCTGTATTGATATTTAATATTATTGTTGTTTCAATAATTGTCACTGCACAGTATTTCCCATTATCAGATCAATAATTCATATTATTTGAATAATATTATTAGATAACATTATTGGCAATGTCTAGAAAGTTTTGTCTAAGGAGAGGTTTGGTCACCTAATTGCGCGCCAGTAAGGAGAAATCCTTATTGGAAAGCCCCCTCTTTCTTAGGAACGGCCTGGTTGTCATAAATGTGATTCTGTAATATTATTTATAAATAATTAATTATTGATTCATATAAATAATTAATTATCAGTATTTTGTCGGATTGGAGGTATTAAAAATCAAATCAGGATTTTTGAGATATTTTGCGGGGGTTATAATTTTTAATCCGACCATTGGATCGTGATAATTTTTAGATATGTTATACATATATAAGTTGAGTATATGTCCACAAATTTTGAACCGTTAAAAATGAACTTATGATTTGTTATGAATTTTAAGAGGTGACTGGTTCAGAAATTGTTAAATTTTCAGAGTTTATCATTTTGGTGGAAAATTCTAGAATTAGTGGGCCCCACTCTTGGTTGGTGAAGAAATGTGCTGAGATTTTTATTCAAATGTGGTGGGTGAGAATAGTAGCAGGTAAAGCTATCAGGTTACATGTTAAGTCTGCTTCGGCGTGCTAACATTTTTCTATAAATAGAGGGCTAAGTTAGATTTGAAAATCACACCAGAATTCATAAGTTTTCTCTCTTTCTCTCTCTAGATTAGTAAGTGTATTTTGTGAGTATATAGATACTTTATGAGTTTATGTTAATCAGTACAAGTTTCCTTCAGCATCATATCCGATACCTAGTCAGAAGTGCTGCTCTTTTGAGGTAAGGGGTGTTATATTCTTCTTAAAATGATATTTTCTTCAATATCATTATACCGAAATGTTGGTATGAATTTTTTATCAAATTTAGAACTTTTTGTGTCGGGATTACTATTCACGTATACGGCACTATTCACCGAAAAATAAAATTTTCTTCTTTTTATCCAAGTTGTCTATTATGGTTACTATCTTTGATTGTATCCATGTTTTGATCATTATTTATGAATTCTGCTTCAAAATTGGTTATTTCAGAATATTATTGAACTTGGATAAACTGTAATACGAATCCTTAGTATTTGACCTTTTATCTCACTAGATTCGTTTTCTTTAAAATATTTTTCATCATCCTCAGTCCTAAATGATGATATTACTGAATATCTTTGGCCTGTAGTGCAAAGATGTATGTTTACCTGATGAATATCTTTGGCCTGTAGTGCAAAGATGAACAGGTGTTGAGATGAACATGACCGACTGGTGATACAAATGAATATCTTTGGCCTGTAGTGCAAAGATGAATATTTGATTCAAGATGTATATTGATTGATGTTACAGGGATAAAATATTGATGATGGACTTTTATATCTTAGAAGATAGTAGAATTTTTTATCTACTTAACTCTTCTAATGGATTGCTGTTTTCGCTGCAGTTGTTGATCTAAAACTTGTTGTCGATTATATTCTATCAAATGTTTCCCTGTTGAAAACTAGTGATAATTTGTTGTATATTATCTTAGTCATAATATTCTTTATTGGGCTAGTTGAGCTCACCCTTTTTGTTCCATTTTTCTCAGGAGGCGAGAATATAACGAGAACTAGTCGGGGTGCGGAGTGATATTTTCAGTCAGTGGTGTTAGTAGTCCTCACTATTTTATAAAATAGTGTGATAATAATTGTAATGAGGACTCCTTTTGAGTTTTTATACTCTCTAGTGGATAATATTGTATTCAAACTTACAGTATATGTGTTGTCGTATTTTGTACGGCAATTGTAATACTGAAGTTGTATTTATTTTTGTACCATATATTTGGCGACTCAGAATGGGTGATGTATACCTATTTTGGTGGCGTCACAGTAGTCTTTGGAATGCCATCAGTTTTAATCTTTAACTGATGATATCTGAAACGAAGATCGATCTTTGAAAAGAATTTAGCTCCTTACAACTGGTCAAACAGGTCATCAATGCGTGGCAACGAGTACCTATTTTTGATGTGACATGATTTAACTCCCGATAGTCAATAGAAAGTCACATACTTCCATCTTTCTTCTTCACGAATAGAACAGGAGCACCCCAAGGAGACGTACTAGGACGAATGAAACTGATGTCTAACAATTCCTACAGTTGGGTATTTAACTCTTGAAGTTCAATAGGAGCCATTCGATATGGGGCTTTGGAAATTAGTTTTGTACCGAGTTCAAGGTCTATACAAAATTCGATTTCACGCTTTGGGGGTAGGGCAGGAAGTTCTTTAGGGAATACGTTAGGAAATTTATTAACAATAGAAATATCATTTAAATCTGATGTATTTTTGTTTAAATCCGTGACATGGGCTAAGAAAGCTTGACATCTATTTTTCAATAAACGAATAGCTTTATGGCTTGATATGACAATGATTGACTTTAGTGGTTTGTTTCTTGAATTCACATAATTGGTTGGTTAGGAATATGAAAGCTAACAATCTTACGAAAATAATCAATTTTGCATGATGAGTAGTTAACCAATTAATCCCTAAAATCACATCAAATGCAAGTATTTTCAAAGAGATAAGATCGACAGGTAACGTGTTGTTGCCGATTTGAATCAAATAAGACTTATAAACAGTAGATGTAATGAAGGTTTCTCCCAACGGAGTTTTAATAGATAAGTTAAAGTTTAATTTCTCCGGAGTTAAATTTAAACGTTGAGCACAAGTAGGAGAAATAAAAGAATGGGGAGAACCGGTATCAAATAAGGTATAGACTTCTCTAGAGTTTATGATTATCTTACCCGTGATGACTTTCTTCGGGTTCCTCGCTTTTTGGGAGGTCACGACAAATGCTCTCCCTTGAACTACCGGCTTTGACTTTTCTGGGACGACCTTTGGTGCCTCTATCCCAGCTAGACTTGGCTTTACTGCACGACTAAATCGAGTTAAGTGACCTTCTCTTCCATAATTGTAACATGTTTTGGATACAATCGGTGATCGTTCTCCTTCTTTAACAACAGGTGCTGGTGCTGACGTCTTTCCATCATTATTGAATCTCATCTTCTTGAAATTTCCACTTTTATTGTCTTGGCCAGGATTACCACCGAAGTGGTTACCATGTCTGGCATGTTGATTTTCTCCTCGTTTGTTGTCATCGCTTCGATGACTGCTACCACTAGTATTATTATTTTGCTGGCTGCTCTCTCTTGGTTGGGTTGACTCGTTATCGCTCTCTAATAATTGAGCCCTATTTATAACATCTGAATACAAACACAGTTTGTGAGAAATTAGGTATTGACGTATTTTGGGTTTCAAACCTCTTAGAAACATCCGCGTCATACGCTTCTCATTATCTACCAAATGGGATGTAAACCGGGATAACTTGACAAACTTAGCCTCGTACTGCGATACGGTCATATTATTTTTCTTTAGCTTGATGAATTCTACCTCCTTCATGTAACAAATACTTTCGGGAAAGTACTTGTCACTGAACAATTCTTAGAACTTCTCCCAAGTCATCTTTAGTGTGGCAAGCTGAGTACGTTTTACAAATTTCCACCAATGATATGCCTATCCTCGCAACATGAAGGTGGCAAAGGGAACCTTTTACTCCTCGGAGCATCTCAAGACATCAAATATCTTGGTGATCTGCTTTATCCAGGTCTCCGCCTTAAGTGGTTTTGGCTTTTTCAAAAACTCTAGTGGTCCCAGCTCCTTGAACTGCTTAACGGTGACCGTCCGATAGTTGCCAGTGTTTCCACCTACATTTTGGACAGGAGTCTTTCTTGCCTGATGTTGCATGAATTACAGAAAGCTCCTAAATATTCCGTCGTTCATCATTTGGTCGGTGTTGTTGTTTACGTGAGGATTATTGCCTTCCTGATGGACGTTATCCTGGTTATTGATCAGCGGTGACTCAACGGTCTCATGTACTCCATTGCTTAACTCGTGGCCCCCACCACTTATTTTTATATATATATATATATATATATATATATATATATATATATATATATATATTGAATAACTTTCTACCGATTATTTTGAAAAATGGATAAATAGGGGTCCATAAAATAAGCAAAATTTACATCAAATATGTAAGACCCCAACTTTTATAAATAAAGATAAATTTTCTATAAATATCATTTTTGAATATTATGGAGTTAATTTGATATAATGTTATAGTTGTGGGTATTATTTATAAATTTTGTAAAGTACGCAAGTTGTTATATAATATTCGATTGGTCGGGGAATATTCGTTTTAACAGGGAATATTCGTACAACGGCACAATCATTGGTGGACCCCACAACGGAATTATTGTCGGATTGAGAAAACGACAAAAATATTTTATTAAAAATAACGGCAGAAGTTTTACCATTGTTACTGTTGAACTACTCGGTAGTAAAAGTACAGTAATACGTGTGGTTGCATAGTAGCACATGGTATTGATTATTAATGCTTATGTGAGAAGTCACTCAGTTTGATTCAATTATTGTCAGTTAATAATATGAATTATTTAGCGATAATGACGTTTTGTTTTATTCGTATTATTAACGTAATAAAACAGAAACATCTTTTTATATAAAACAGAATACTTTATTAAAGTTATTCTATAAATAGAATATATTATATTTTATTTAAAAGATTTTTCTTTAAATATGGACCGTCAGATTAAAGTAATCAATCTGGACCGTTCATGGATTAGTTACTATGCATTCTATTTTTCTATAAATAGCAGCTCATTCCTTCATTATTTCTTACGAATTCACTGAACTCTAGAGAGAGAAACTATAGAGAGAAACTATAGAGAGAGAGAAGAAGAGTATTCTGCTACTTAACTACTTCCTTATTTCAGCTCTTCTTTAAAATGGTAAAGGGTGTTATTCTTTCTTATTCATGAAGAGAACTGTTATTATTCCATTTCTTATTATTCTGTTGGAATAACCTGTATACGCGGTCTACCCTATACTTGGTGACATTCTTCTATTATTCTGTTGGAACATCCTGTCTGTGTGTTTTACACCGGACCTGGTTCTGTTTTTATTATTATTCTGTTGGAACATCCTGTCTGTGTGTTGTACACCAGACCTGGTTTCATTATTTATTATTCTGTCGGAATATCCTGTCTGTGCGTTTACGCCGGACCTGGTTCCATTATTTATTATTCTGTCGGAATATCCTGTCTGTGCGTTTAACCCGGACCTGGTTTCATTATTTATTATTCTGTTGGAATAACCTGTCTGTGAGGTCTATCGCATGTATGGTGATTTCTTTTGTTATTCCATTCTTTATTATACTCAGTTGGTTAAGTTTTGACTTCTATACTCCATGAAATTTGTGGAATATCCTTGATATTTGTGGTTCATCCAGTATCTTTTCATGAAAATATTCTTCTAAGTATTCTTGAATTTTACTCCACAAAGCAGTATCATGTTGACAATTTGGACGTTGTTAATTCTTAGATAAATTAATTCTTGAACTTGTTTTATTGAATTCTTATATCATTGTCATCATCCTCATGTTTATAAAATGTTGAAAGTCATCTGTGGCATGTAGTGCATAGATGGACTTGGTATGATTATGACCAGAGATTATTCGGTATAATCATGACCGTAATGTTACAAATGATGTGGTAAAAGTCATCATTGGCCCGTAGTGCATTGATGGACAGTTGTTGGTATGATCATGACCATTAATGAATACACGAATATCCTTGGCCGTAGTGCAGGGGTGATTCGATGATGTGGATTATTTTATTAAGCTTAGTCTCAGCGATAGCAGTGTTGAAAAACCTTTTAAATC
Organism: Panax notoginseng; assembly: GCA_016801055.1. Lineage (NCBI taxonomy): Eukaryota > Viridiplantae > Streptophyta > Magnoliopsida > Apiales > Araliaceae > Panax > Panax notoginseng. The sequence goes on along the minus strand of CM029020.1, from coordinate 67,274,687 downwards.
ATAAAAGATAGTAGAGTTTATTTTCTACTTGACTCTTTTAATGGATTGCTTGTTCCGCTGCAGTTAAACTTGACGTCTATTATATTTTATCAGTTTAACATTGTTGAAGGCTAATGATAATTTATTCTGCATTATCTTAGTCATAATATTTCTTACTGGGTTAGTTGAGCTCACCCTTTCTTTCACTGTTCTCTTCAGGAAATGAGAACGTAGCTGGGGCAAGTCGGGGAACGGAGTGATGGTTCGAATAATAGTATTAGTTAGTAGTCCTCACTATTCTATGTAATAGTGTGTTAATAAATGTAATGAGGACTCCTTTTGAGTATGAATACTCTCTAGAAGATAATATTTGTATTCAAACTCACAGGTTATATTTTGTCATCTTGTACACGACAGTTGTATTAGTAAGTTGTATTTGTATTCTGTACTTCGTATCTGACGACCCAAGATGGGTGATGTATACCTAATTTTGGGGGCGTCACAAAATACTTCGTAAAAATCCCCTCAATATTTTTAACAACATTTATTCATCATTATTATAACTCACAATATTAACAACCAAATCATTCCCAGGAAAGAGGGGGCTTTTCGATAAGGATTTCTCCCTATTGGCGCGCAATTAGGTGACCAAACCCCTTTCCTCGACAGAACTTTCTAGACATTGTTAATTGTGCATATAATAATATGAATAACTTGTCATCTAAATTATTGATTTAATAATATAAAATATTGACAATAATTGAATCAAATAACGTGAGATACTATTCAACAATTACTGTAGCAATAATTGAGTATAACTGAGTGACTTCTCACGTAAGCACCAATAATCAATACCGTGTGCTACTATGCAACCACACGTATTACTGTACTTTTATCACCGGGTATTTTAACAGTTAACTGTAAAACTTTCACAGCTATTTTTATAAAAAGACATTTCTGTCATTTTCTAAATCCGACAATAATTCTGTTGTGAGGTCCACCAATGATTGTGCCGTCGTCGAATATTTCCTGTTAAAACGAATATTCCCCGACCAATCGAATATTTTATAACAACTTGCATATTTTACAAAATTTGTAAATATTACCCACAACTATAATATTATAACAAATCCACAACATAATATAAAAAACGATATTTTGAGAAAAATTAATCTTTATTTATGAAAATTGGGGTCTTACAATGGCGGGTCGGGAGGGGGACACCTGCCTTTCCCTTGTCAGAGGGTCGAAAAATATTACTCCAAGTTGAACACTGATCGGGTTACTATTTTGGAACATATGAAGGAGAAGACATTGTAGACACTTAAAATTTTTTGCACACCTGTTACTGACATTGCAGGAGGGCAGATTCGTCTTTCAGAGATAATAATGGAAGATAGCTCATATCCAGTCCGGTTACTACCGGAAGTTTAGTTTCAACCTCAAAACACAAATCGGGAGTATCAGTTCCAACCTCGGAGATAACCCCGAGGCATGCAGTTCAAATACCAGAAATTCCACCGGAGAATGCCGATTCATCCCGGAGATAACCCCGAGATCAATTACGACCGGGAGATACCTTACGGTGGATTTGTGATGGCATTGACGAGTTTCCCCAATTGATTCTCAAGGCTGTGCAATGCGGCTTCTTGGCTTACCATCCAAACCTCATTTCTTTCAATAAAGTTGGCGAGAAGCTCTTCAAGCCAGTTCTCTTTTTCTCTTGTTGAGGTCTCATAAAAGCTCTCATTGGGTGGAGACGTCAACTCATAATGCGGCGGAGACTGATAGTCAAACTGAAAGGCATGATTCAGATCATAATATTGCTTTTGACTGTAGTCCCATGAGTTTAGATAACCCTAACAGTTTGGATGGTAGGGAATCGGTTCAAAGTCAGCTTGATCCTGACAGTAGGCACTCTGAGTGAATTGACACTCAAGATTGTCAGAAAATCTCAAGGCATTAGCAATTTTAAGTTGTAATTTCTCGAGTCCTTCTTCCAAGCTTGGTTGCGTCGTTCCCTCATAAGGCCATTGATAACATTGATCGTCCATAATCTGTAAACTTAAAAACAAAAAGAAAGGAAGATCAAACAAATAAAAGAAATAAATATATACAAGTTCAAAGTAAGACTAAATTGATTTAAATCAATATTGGGCAACGGTGCCAAAAACTTGTTGCGTCGAAAAACTGATCACTAAACACGCGCAAGTATACGCGGTCTAACAAGTAATACAGTGATAAGAAGTGTGTCGTACCCACGAGGAACTATGACTAATATTTACTAAATACCGACTATGTATCGCTAAAGTCTTATTCGAACAGTAGTAAATGGAAGTGTGATTAATCTAATTATACTAATAAACAAAACAAGTAAATGGATAACGAATGGAAATCTAAGGAATACAAGCTAAGGTCACAACTTCACCCCACATAGGTATTCTGTAGAACACCTGGCGTGTTATGTTTCATCAAACTAGCTACCCTTCTCTCTTTGGTCTAAATGGTCACAACAATTTATCGACCGAGAACACACAAGTGCCTATGCACCTCTGTCGAGGTATGCACATACATATCCTCTCCAGATCCACCCAAAAGGGAATAGAATAGAAAAGAACGTCCAAGCTAGATACAATCCTATATATGTCTATACGAATCAATCATAACAAGGATTTAAGCCTAAGTTCTCTATTAGGTCGCACGTGGCGCACAAAGATATATCTATTCTATGCACAACTTATGAAGTCGAAACCCAAAATCACATGCTAATATATTTAGGTGTAAATCTACAAATCTTTTGTCGATATCATGCAGATTACCAAAATCATCACTAATGTCTTAGCGAGAATCATAATGCATAAATATATTAATCCAAATCATATGGTGCCAACCAAAGAGATAAAGACAGTCAATTCAAATAATAAAGGGATCCATTATAACCTTGGAGCCAATAATCAGTTCATAGTTAATAAACCAAATACAAGTAGTAAATAAGATAACATTTAGAGAATACAAAATTAGAGGAAATAAATGGATAGAAGAAACTCTGTCAATGCCCCTTCAACTCCCATAAATTTCTCTCAAATCAAGATTTTTAATCCGTGCCGCTAGTTGCTCTTGTGCTCCAAAAAATAACAGACTTCTTCCTATTCTATCTAATCTATATTTACAAACATGAGAAAGGAACTAGAGAGAGAAATACAGAAGAAAAACTAAACTAAGCTAAGCTATACGATAAACATCTAAGAGAGAGAGTTGCAGAGCTTCTTCTGTTATATCTCCCTTCCTTTCCAGCTAGGTCAAATAGCAATTGTTTCTGCCTGGGCACCGGAGGTGGCACCGCGGTGCGGGTCACTAAGCTACAGTTGGTGCTGCAGCGCTACTTTAATATGAAGGACACCGAGCTCGCGCTACAGCGCGAGCCATAGAAGCCTCAGTGGCGCCGGGACGCGAGGGTGACATCAGCAAGAACAAGAAGGTGGCGCTGCGGCGCGAGCATAAGCCTTGGCTTTGGCACCGCGGTGCGAGCATATGTAATTTGGCCATTTTGTCCCTGAAAGCATGGAAAACACCTGTAAAGCTATACAATTCATCGATTAAGCACAATAACACTATAATCATATAAAACTATATAAAATCTACGATAACAGGAAACTATTTAAGTCATAAAATATCCGATTTGTGGGTATAAAACCCACTCATCAGGCACTCAGTACAAGACTCGAAGATAACACCGGGAAGACATGCACACTTCAGAGATGACACTGAGGACCTTCAACATTTGTAGTAGTCCAATCTCAGAGATAACCCTGAGCAACGTCTGCTATATCAACCCAAACTGGAGATAACCCCGATGAGGGACAAAGTCGTCATCTTTCCACCTTGACGCCATATCACATCGTCTCAACATTTCAGACATACATTTCTACACAGCAACGTCCCACAAGAACCAAGGAAGTCCAATCCCGAGTGATTATTGCGCAATGTAAGACCCCAACTTATTAATAAATGAAATTAAATTTCTTCTATTTATTATTTTGAAATAGAAAGGGTTGATTTGATTAATGTGGTTAGTTATGGGTAAAATACGCAAATATTTCAAATAAGCAAGTGGTTATAAAATATTCATTTTTGGTCGGTGAATATTCGTTTGGTCGTGGAATATTCTTGCTGTCGGGGAATATTCGTACGACGGCGCAGCCTTGTGTGGGCCCCATAACGGAAAGCGATTGGATGAGAAAAATTACAAGTATAAGTTATTTATAATTAACGGCGTAGTTGTTACCGTTAATACTGTTAGAATACCTGGTGGTTAAAATACAGTAGCACACGGTATTGCACCAATTATTGATTCTTACGAAGGAAGGCACTACTCAATAATTGTTACAGTAGTTACTGTTTAATATTTTATTTTATTGATTCAATAATTACTGCATTTATATTTTATATTATTGTTGTTTCAATAATTGTCACTGCATAGTATTTTCCATTATCAGATCAATAATTCATATTATTTGAATAATATTATTAGATAACATTATTGGTAATGTCTAGAAAGTTCTGTCTAAGGAGAGGTTTGGTCATCTAATTGCGCGCCAGTAAGGAGAAATTCTTATTGGAAAGCCCCCTCTTTCCTGGGAACGGCCTGGTTGTCATAAATGTGATTCTGTAATATTATTTGTGAATAATTAATTATTGATTCATATGATAAGGAAATATTTATTTTTATGTGGATATAAATGAGGGATATATTTTTGTGGTTAAAAATGAAGGAGTTAATGTTGATGTTTTTATCAGTATTTTTGTCAGAATGGAGGTATTAAAAATCAGGGTTTTTGAGATATTTTGCGGGGGTTATAACTTTTAATCCGACCGTTGGATCGTGGTAATTTTTGGATATGTTATACATATATAAGTTGAGTATATGTCCACAAATTTTGAACCGTTAAAAATGAACGTATGATTTATTATGAATTTTATGAGATGACTGGTTCAGAAATTGTTGAATTTTCGGAGTTTATCATTTTGGTGGAAAATTCTAAAATTGGTGGGCCCCACTCTTGGTTGGTGAAGAAATGTGCTGAGATTTTTATTCAAATGTGGTAGGCTTGAATAGTAGTAGGTTAAGCCATCAGGTTGCAAGTTAAGTCTGCTTCGGTGTGCTAACATTTTCCTATAAATAGAGAGCTAAGTTAGAATTGAAATCACACCAGAAATAAGTTTTCTCTCTTTCTCTCTCTAGATTATTGAGTGTATTTTGTGAGTATTTAGATACTTTGAGAGTTTCTATTCATCAGAGCAAGTTTCTTTCAGCCTTATACCGGTATTCCGACCAGAAGTACTGATATTTTGAGGTAAAGGATATTATTTTCTTCTTAAATGATATTATTTTCTTCAATATCATTATGTTGAAATATTGATATGAGTTTTTTTTATCAAATTTGGAACTTTTTGTGTCGGGGTTACTATTCACTATACGACACTATTCACGAATACGACACTATTCACCGAAAAATAAAATTTTTCCTTTTTGTCCAAGATGTCTATTATGGTTACTATCTTTGATTGTATCCATGTTTTGATCTTTGTGTTTAAATTCTGCTTCACAATTGATTATTATGAAGTATTATTGATCTTGGATAAACTGTTATACGAATCCCTACTATTTGTCCTCCTGTCTCACTGGATTCATTTTTTAAAGATATTTTTCATCATCCTCAGTCCTAAATGATAATATTACTATATATCTTTAGCCTGTAGTGCAAAGATGTATGATTACCTGATGAATATCTTTGGCCTGTAGTGCAAAGATGAACACGTGTTGAGATGAACATGACTGACTGGTGATACAAATGAATATCTTTGGCCAGTAGTGCAAAGATGAATATTTGGTTAAAGATGATTATTAATTGATGTTACAGGGATAAAATATTGATGATGGACTTTTAAATTTTAGAAGATAGTAGAATTCTTTCTCTACTTGACTCTTCTAATGGTTTGATGTTTCCGCTGCAGTTGTTGATCTAAAACTTGTTGTCGATTATATTCTATCAGATTTTTCCCTGTTGAATACTAATGATAATTTGTTGTATATTATCTTAGTCATAATATTCTTTACTAGGCTAGTTGAGCTCACCCTTTCCCTTTTTGTTCCATTTTTCTTCTCGAGAGGTGAGAACATAGCAGGATCTAGTCGGGGTATGGAGTGATGGTTCTAGAAAGATGTTTTAGCAGTCCTCACTATTTATGTAAAATAGTGTTGGAATAATTGTAATGAGGACTTATTTGAGTGTGGATATTGTCTAGAAGACAATATTTGTATTTAAACTCACAGTATGTGTTGTCGTATTTTGCACGACAATTGTATTATTGAAGTTGTAGTTTATTTTTTTTGTACCATGTATTTGGCGACTCAGAATGGGTGTTGTATACCTATTTTGGGGGCGTCACAGTTGGTATCAGAGCTTAGGGATATGATCCCTGGCTGAGATGTGAGACAAGAACTAGGAGAGGAGAGACGGGAAATTCCTTCGCTAGTATGACCTGACTAAGTTTATTTGGTCGGTCAGAGTATAGGGATAATATATGACATGACTATTAACCCTTGTTTTATGGCAGTATTTAGGAATGGCAGCTGAGAACGTTAATAATAGAGTAAATCAGACCGTGGAGACACGTTTGATCACCACCCAGGGGAACGTGCAACAGGAAGGCAATATTCCTCCTGTAAACAACGTTACCGAGCAAACGATGAATAATGGAATGTTTAGAAGCTTTTTGCAGTTCATGCAAAATTAGACGAGGGAGACTTGTGTGCAGAATACGGGTGGAAATGATAACAGCGCGCGGTTTGTCACAGTCAAGCAGTTCAAATAATTGGGACCACCAGAATTTAAGGGAAAGCCGGATCCGATCATGGCGGAAACGTGGGTCAAGCAAATTATCAAGATATTCGATGTCTTGGGATGTACGGAGGAACAGAAGGTTCCATTCGCCACCTTTATAATCCGCGGTGAGGCAGACTACTGGTGGGAGTCTCTGAAGCGTACCCAGACTGACGCACTCAACATGTCCTGGGAAACATTTCAAAAACTGTTTAATGACAAGTATTTTTTTGAAAGTATTTGTCATATGAAGGAGGTAGAGTTTATTAGACTGGAACAAAAAAACATGACGATGTCCCAGTACGTGGTGAAGTTTGCAGAGTTATCCAGGTTTGCACCTCATTTGGTTGAAAATGAGGAACGAATGACAAGGATGTTTCTGAGAGGTCTAAAACCCGAGATTCGGCAATATCTTATCTCTCATAATTTTTTTTATATTCAGATGTTGTAAACAGGGCTCGATTATTAGAGCGAGATAATGAGTATGTGCAACCGAGGGACCACGACCAGGGTCATACCGGTGGCGACAGTCATCGAAGCAATGAAAATCAGCAGGGAGGAAAATATTCGGACAAAAGCGGTAACCACTCTAGTGGAAATCGTGGCCGTGATAATAGAAGGAGTGAGTCGGGAGGAGATTTCAAGAAGAGAAGGTACTACAATGATAACGTGAAGACGTCAGCACAAACATCAACTGCTTTTAGGAGAGGAGAACGAGCACCGATCGTTTGTTACAAATGCGGGAAGGAGGGGCACATCAGCCCAAACTGCCCACAACAGTTCAAGGTATGTTATAACTATGGAAAGGAAGGTCATATAGCTAAAGATTGTCTTATTGCGAAACTAAGTTCAACGAGGATAGTGACTCCGAAGGCTGTTCCGGACAAGTCAAAATCGGTGGTTCCTGGAAGGGCGTTTGTCGTGACTGCCCAAAACGCGAGGAACCCAAACAAGGTGATCACGGGTAAGCTAATCATAAACTCTTGCGAAGTTTATACCTTATTAGATATTGGTTTTACCCATTCTTTTATCTCTCCTGCTTGTGCTCAACGTTTAAACTTGACTCAAGAGAAATTGGACTTTGACTTATCTGTTGAAACTCCGTTGGGTGAAACCTTCGTTACATCTACAGTTTATAAATCTTGCATGATCCAAGTTGGCACTATCACATTACCTGTTAATCTTATCTCTTTAAAGGTACTTGCTTTTGATGTGATTTTAGGAATTGATTGGTTAACCACTCATCATGCTAAAATTGATTATTTTCGTAAGGTTGTTAGTTTTCATATTCCTAACCAACCTGTCATACGAATTCAAACTACTAAACCACTAAAATCAGTCACTGTCATATCAAGCCACAAAGCTATTCATTTATTGAAAAACGGATGTCAAGCTTTCTTAGCCCATGTTATGGATTTGAACAAAGACAAGTCAGATTTGAATAATATTTCTATTGTTAGAGAATTTTTCGATGTATTTCCTGAAGAACTTCCTGGTCTACCCCTAGAACGTGAAGTTGAATTCTTTATTGACCTTGAACCCGGTACAAAGCCCATTTCTAAAACCCCATATCGAATGGCTCCTATTGAACTTCAGGAGTTAAAAGTCCAATTATAGGAGTTATTAGACATCGGTTTTATTCGTCCTAGTACATCTCCTTGGGGTGCTCCTGTTTTATTCGTAAAGAAGAAAGACGGGAGTATGCGACTTTGTATCGACTATAGGGAATTGAACCATGTCACCATCAAGAATAGGTATCCGCTACCTCGCATTGATGACCTGTTCGACCAGTTACAAGGAACACAATTCTTTTTAAAGATCGACCTTCGTTCTGGAAATCATCAGCTGAAGATTAAAACTTAGAATATTCCAAAGACTGCCTTCAGAACTCGGTACGAGCATTATGAATTCTTAGTCATGTCTTTTGGATTGACTAATGCTCCTGCTGCTTTCATGGATATGATGAACCGTGTATTCAAAGAATATTTAGATCAGTTCGTTGTTGTCTTTATTGATGACATCCTCATCTATTCCAAAAGCTGTGAAGATCATGAACGCCATTTGAAGCTGGTACTGCAAAGGCTTCGTGAAAACAAGCTATATGCCAAATTGAAGAAATGCGAGTTCTGGCTTGGGGAAGTAGCATTCCTTGGGCACGTGGTGTCAAAACATGGAGTATCTGTTGACCCGGCGAAGATTGAAGCCATACAAAGTTGGGAACAGGCGAAGTCGGTGACCGAAGTACGTAGCTTTCTGGGCTTAGCTGGGTATTATCAGAGATTCGTGAAGGATTTTCTAGAATCGCTATTCCGTTAACTCAGTTGACTCGAAATGATACAAAGTTCGGTTGGAGCGAGGATTGTGAGAAGAGTTTTCAAGAACCCAAGAGAAGACTCATTTCAGCACCTGTTCTGACAATACCATCTGGTTCGGATGGATTTGTTATCTACAGTGATGCTTCAGGCAAAGGGTTAGGATGTGTTCTCATGCAACATGGAAAAGTCATAGCTTATGCTTCGCGACAACTCAAAGAATATGAGAGAAATTATCCTACTCATGATTTGGAGTTGGCAGCAGTCGTTTTCGCGTTGAAGATTTGGAGACACTACCTGTATGGGGAGAAAGTGGAGATCTATACGGATCATAAAAGCCTCAAATATTTCTTCACCCAAAAGGAACTCAACATGCGGCAACGACGTTGGCTTGAGCTGTTAAAAGATTACGATCATACCATCCAATATCATTCTGGAAAAGCGAACGTAGTAGATGACGCATTGAGTAGAAGATCATACGCGGGTACGAGTGCAATGGTGTTAACACAAAGGCCCATTTTGTATAATTTGCAAAGGATGGAGATAGAGATGAAGGCTCCAAGTACCCACATGATGATATCAAATATACGAGTAGAACCGACTTTAATTGATAAAGTTAAAGCTGCTCAAGCTACGGACATAGAGCTGATGCGTATGAAGAAGAAAGTGCAAGAAGGTGTTATTCCAGAAGCAAGAATCGATGAAGAAGGAATACTTCGAGTCAACTCCAGACTTTGTGTTCCTAACGATTTTGACTTGAAGCATAGAATAATGATGGAGGCACACAACACACCGTTTGTAATCCATCCTGGGAGTACCAAAATGTATCACGATCTTCGACATACATTTTGGTGGAGCAATATGAAAAGAGAGATCGCTGAGTTTATCTTGAGGTGTTTAACTTGTCAACGTGTAAAGGCGGAGCATCAAGTGTCAAAGGGTCCATTGCAACCACTTGAGATCTTGAAATGGAAGTGGGAACACATTACCATGGATTTCGTTACAGGTCTTCCCAAGGTTTCTCAAGGCATAGATGCGATTTGGGTCATTGTTGATAGATTAACCAAGTCTGCCCATTTCTTGCCTATACGTGAGACTTATTCCCTTGAACGTCTTGCTAGTATGTACGTGAATGAGATTGTGAGATTGCATGGCATGCCAGTATCCATAGTTTCATATCGTGACCCAAGATTCACTTCACGATTTTGGGTTAGCTTGCAGAAAGCTATGGGTACAGATTTACGATTTAGTTCAGTATACCATCCTCAAACGGACGGGCAATCAGAGAGGACTATTCAAACCCTTGAAGATCTATTAAGACTCTGTGTTCTAGATTTCAAAGGAAGTTGGGATAAGTACTTGCCACTGGTGGAATTCTCCTACAACAACAGTTATCAGGCAAGTATAGGTATGGCTCCATTTGAAGGCTTATATGGACGAAAGTGTCGTTCTCCAGTATGCTGGGACGAGGTGGGTGAAGCAACATTGTTGGGACCAGAATTGGTACGCATAACTACAGAGAAGATCCAAACAATTCGACAACGTATATAAACGGCACAGGATCGACAAAAGAGTTATGAGGATCTTCATCGAAAGGATGTAGAATTCAATATTGGGGATCATGTATTGTTACGTGTTGCACCATGGAAGGGAGTTACAAGATTTGGGAAGAGAGAAAAGCTCAATCCACGATTTGTCGGTCCATTTGAGATTCTTGACCGAATAGGAAATGTGGCCTATAGACTCGCATTACCTCCAAGCATGTCTCGTGTTCATAATGTTTTTCACATATCTGTGCTTCGTAAATATGTGAAAGACCCGAACCACATAATTGAGTTTGAACCAGACGAGATAGCCGAAGATTTAACGTACGAGGAGGTACCTGTTAAGATCTTGGATAGGAAAGAGCATATTCTACGCACGAAGGTTATACCACAAGTTAAGGTTTTGTGGAGAAATCATGCTATTGAAGAAATGACCTGGGAGTTGGAATCAGAAATGAAAGCGAGGTATCCTCACCTTTTCGAAACACCAGGTACGTTCGTCAATTTCGAGGACGAAATTTTATAAGGAGGGGAGGTTGTAAGACCCCAACTTATTAATAAATGAAATTAAATTTCTTCTATTTATTATTTTGAAATAGAAAGGGTTGATTTGATTAATGTGGTTAGTTATGGGTAAAATGCACAAATATTTCAAATAAGCAAGTGGTTATAAAATATTCATTTTTGGTCGGTGAATATTCGTTTGGTCGTGGAATATTCTTGCTGTCGGGGAATATTCGTACGACGGCGCAGCCTTGTGTGGGCCCCATAACGGAAAGCGATTGGATGAAGAAAATTACAAGTATAAGTTATTTATAATTAACGGCGTAGTTGTTACCGTTAATACTGTTAGAATACCTGGTGGTTAAAATACAGTAGCACACGGTATTGCACCAATTATTGATTCTTACGAAGGAAGGCACTACTCAATAATTGTTACAGTAGTTACTGTTTAATATTTTATTTTATTGATTCAATAATTGCTGCATTTATATTTTATATTATTGTTGTTTCAATAATTGTCACTGCATAGTATTTTCCATTATCAGATCAATAATTCATATTATTTGAATAATATTATTAGATAACATTATTGGCAATGTCTAGAAAGTTCTGTCTAAGGAGAGGTTTGGTCATCTAATTGCGCGCCAGTAAGGAGAAATTCTTATTGGAAAGTCCCCTCTTTCCTGGGAACGGCCTGGTTGTCATAAATGTGATTCTATAATATTATTTGTGAATAATTAATTATTGATTCATATGATAAGGAAATATTTATTTTTATGTGGATATAAATGAGGGATATATTTTTGTGGTTAAAAATGAAGGAGTTAATGTTGATATTTTTATCAGTATTTTTGTCGGAATGGAGGTATTAAAAATCAGGGTTTTGAGATATTTTGCGGGGGTTATAATTTTTAATCCGACCGTTGGATCGTGGTAATTTTTGGATATGTTATACATATATAAGTTGAGTATATGTCCAAAAATTTTGAACCGTTAAAAATGAACGTATGATTTATTATGAATTTTACGAGATGACTGGTTCAGAAATTGTTGAATTTTCAGAGTTCATCATTTTGGTGGAAAATTCTAGAATTGGTGGGCCCACTCTTGGTTGGTGAAGAAATGTACTGAGATTTTTATTCAAATGTGGTAGGCTTGAATAGTAGTAGGTAAAGCCATCAGGTTACAGGTTAAGTCTGATTCGGCGTGCTCACATTTTCTTATAAATAGAGAGCTAAGTTAGAATTGAAAATCACACCAGAAACAAGTTTTCTCTCTTTCTCTCTCTAGATTATTGAGTGTATTTTGTGAGTATTTAGATACTTTGAGAGTTTCTATTCATCAGACCAAGTTTCTTTCAGCCTTATTGTAACGACCCCAAAATAGGTCCATTCCATCCAACCTATTCTGAGTCGCCAAATACATGGTACAGAAAACAACTGTAACTTTATTACAACAATTGTCATGCAAAATACAACAACACATATGCTGTGAGTTTGGATACAAATATATACCAAATGTGACTCATGTTTCAACCGTGGACATCACCTCACAATGATACCTTACATAAAGGTATAGTCAAAAACTGTTTTAGAAATTAGAATCTTTGGGAAGTGCACAAGGAAACCTTCGTACATGGGAGGCCATGCGTCTAGGTTATGATAGATATCATATGACCACAAAATTATTCTTGGTTGACCCAATAGACCCCAAAGAAAAACGAGAAGATTACTATCATATTCTTCCCAATGGTGAATCTTCTCTTGACATATCATTATCTCTACTGTCTCTAATTGAGAATTATACTTCAAACAAACACCAAGATTATATAGGTAGTGCTCGTATATATACTCAGTAAGTGGATGAGCACATCCCTGTCTTATGATGACACGAGGTTGTATGTCGTTAGACATCTTGTATGATAGTGGCAAACCACCCTTCCAACGTTGGGTACACCTTACCCTATTAGATTTACCAAATAAAACTACTAAATGAACTTTTCTATACTGCTCCGGGAGAATATCCACAGCTAGAGACCACCGTTCTATTTCCCCGTTACCCTCGCTCGACCCAACTACACTATTATTACCTGAAAGAAATTGTGAAGCAAAAGGGTGAGCACAACTAGCTCAGTAAAGTATATCATGACTAAAGATAATTAAATTATCAATAGCCTTCATCAATAATAAATCAGAGATTTAGAACATATGGTAAATGATAAAAATTTCAACCATAGTTGCAGCGGAACGAGCAATCCATTAGAAGAGTCAAATAGACTATAAAGTCTATTATCTTCTCCATGTTAAAAATCCATCAACAATGTTTTATCCCTGTAACATTAATCAATAATTCTGGTCCACAATCATATGAATAACTCATAATCATAACTGTAGTTCTAAATTCCTCTTCTCATCCAGGACGAAGATAATTTTCATCACCTATCTTTACCTGAAACATCAAAGATCATGGTTACACCAAATCACATTTCCTGTTCATAATCATACTAATAACTTCATCTTTGCACTACGACCAAAGATATTCATTTGTATCACCAGTTGGTCATGTTTATCTCAACATCTGTTCATCTTTGCACTACTGGCCAAAGATATTCAACAACATGTCATCTTTGCACTACGGGCCAAAGATATTCATCAACAATTCATCTTTGCACTACAGGCCAAAGATATTCATCAATATTTCATCTTTGCACTACAGGCCAAAGATATTAATATCTCAAAGAAATATATAATCATTTCAGAATTTATATAAACAATAATTATAACCATGTTGATCAATTCACCTTTGCACTTAAGCTAAAGATATTCACTTATAAATTCAATGGTCATGATCATACCAATCAACAATTCAACTTTGCACTACTGGCCAAAGATAACCCATAGTCATGATCATACCAAAAATCTACCCATCTTTACACTCAAGTCAAAGAGAAATATCATCATTAGAGTTATAAAAATGTTATATATAATAATAAAAATAATATGATCAACATCTAGTTTTAATCTCAAGAGTAATATTCGTAAATCAACTATAATTTGGTTAGAAAAAGAAACCAATTTTTATCGTGAATAGTAACTCGTGAATAGTAACTCATGAATAGTAACTCGTGAATAGTAACTCATGAATAGTAACTCGTGAATAGTAACTCATAAATAGTAAACCCGACACAAAAAGGTAGAAATTCCACAATAAAATCATTCTAAAATATCAAACTCATAAGATTTTATCACCAATAATCAAAACCCTCATCAAAAATCTGCATATACCTCATATAGGATTCTCAAGTCATAAAATCCTATTTTCTAATTTTCTTACTTCACAAAATATATTTAATTCATTTACTCATAACTAGACCATTTTCATAAAAAATACCAAATCAGTTCCAAAAATATTTCTTTTCTGAGATTTAGCATAATATAGTCCCATAGTGAACATATATTTTTCTCAGAATTTTTAAAAGTCATTTACTATTTTTCATATGGCCAAAACAGCCGAATATTTAGACATTTATCAAAAATTATACTTTTGTCCAAAAATTCTGAAATTTACAGAGTATACTTCTATCATATACATGTACTCCCAATAAAAATTTCATCAATTTTGGAGTTAACCACAAGGAATTATAAGCGGTTACTTTTAAAATAGTCTTTTCTCATAAAATTCATAACTCTCAATCTATACATCCAAAAATCACCATTTTTGGACACAATCAAGAAAACTCATCAAAATATCATTTCAAATTTTTCCAGAATTTTTGAAGGTCAGAAAAATTACGAAACTGAAAAACATAACAACCCTTAAAATTCCTTACTACCTTACCTCAAAAGTACAATATTTTTGACTGAAATGCAAAGCCGAAGGAAACTTGCACTGAATAGCAACTCTCAAAGTATCTAAATACTCACAAAATATACTTCATAATATAGAGAGAGAAAGAGAGAAAGCTTATGTTTCTGGTGTGATTTTCAATTCTAACTTAGCCCTCTATTTATAGGAAAATTTTAACAAACTTGACCTGCAACCTGATAGCTTTACCTGCTACTATTTTCACCCACCACATTTGAAATAAAATTCAGCACATTTCTTCACCAACCACAAGTGGGGCCCACTAATTCTAGAATTTTCCACCAAAATGATAAACTCCGAAAATTCAATAATTTCTGAACCAGTCATCTCGTAAAATTCATAATAAATCATACGTTCATTTTTAACGGTTCAAAATTTGTGGGCATATACTCAACTTATATATGTATAACATATCCAAAAATTACCACGATCCAACGGTCGGATTAAAAATTATAACCCCCGCAAAATGTCTCAAAAATCCTGATTTTTAATACCTCCATTCCGACAAAAATACGGATAAAAACCTCAACATTAACTCCTTCATTTTTAACCACAAAAATATATCACTAGTTTATATCCACTTAAAATAAATATTTCCTTATCATATGAATCAATAATTAATTATTCACAAATAATATTACAGAATCACATTTATGACAACCAGGCCGTTCCCAGGAAAGAGGGGGCTTTCCAATAAGAATTTTTCCTTACTGGTGCGCAATTAGGTGACCAAACCTCTCCTTAGACAGAACTTTCTAGACATTGCCAATAATGTTATCTAATAATATTATTCAAATAATATAAATTATTGATCTGATAATGGGAAATACTGTACAATGACAATTATTGAACAACAATAATATAAAATTTCAACGTAGCAATTATTGAATCAATAAAATAAAATATTGAACAGTAATTACTGTAACAATTATTGAGTAGTGCCTTCTTACGTAAGAATCAATAATTTTAAAAATACTATGCAATACCGTGTGCTACTGTGCAATAACGCGTATTACTGTATTTTAACCACCGGGTATTCCAACAGTGTTAACGGTAACAACTACGCCGTTATTTATAAAAACTCACATTTGTCGTTTTCTTCACCCGACAGTTATTCGTTATAGGGCCCACAAATAGCTGCGCCGTCGTACAAATATTCCCCGACAGAAAGAATATTCCACAACCAAACGAATATTCCCCGACAACAATGATTATTTTATAACCACTTGTGTATTTTGAAAAAAATTCATAGATCACCCTTAACTTTAACATTTATCAATTTAACCATTTACTGAATCGTAATTATAAGAAAAATTAAATACTTTTATTTCATAAAATTCGGGGTCTTACACTTATACCGGTATTCCGACCAGAAGTATTGATATTTTGAGGTAAGAGATATTATTTTCTTCTTAAATGATATTATTTTCTTCAATATCATTATGTTGAAATATTGATATGAGTTTTTTTAATCAAATTTGGAACTTTTTGTGTCGGGATTACTATTCACGTATACGGCACTATTCACGTATACGACACTATTCACGAATACGGCACTATTCACCGAAAAATAAAATTTTTCCTTTTTGTCCAAGATGTCTATTATGGTTACTATCTTTGATTGTATCCATGTTTAGATCTTTATTTTTAAATTCTGCTTCACAATTGATTATTATGAAGTATTATTGATCTTGGATAAACTGTTATACGAATCCCTACTATTTGTCCTCCTGTCTCACTGAATTCGTTTTTTTAAGATATTTTTCATCATCCTCAGTCCTAAATGATAATATTACTTAATATCTTTGGCCTGTAGTGCAAAGATGTATGATTACCTGATGAATATCTTTGGCCTGTAGTGCAAAGATGAATAGGTGTTGAGATGAACATGACTGACTGGTGATACAAATGAATATCTTTGGCCAGTAGTGCAAAGATGAATATTTGGTTAAAGATGATTATTAATTGATGTTACAGGGATAAAATATTGATGATGGACTTTTAAATCTTAGAAGATAGTAGAATTCATTCTCTACTTGACTCTTCTAATGGTTTGCTATTTTCGCTGCAGTTGTTGATCTAAAACTTGTTGTCGATTATATTCTATCAGATTTTTCCTTGTTAAATACTAATGATAATTTGTTGTATATTATCTTAGTCATAATATTCTTTACTGGGCTAGTTGAGCTCACCCTTTTCCTTTTTGTTCCATTTTTCTTCTCGAGAGGTGAGAACATAGCAGGATCTAGTCGGGGTATGGAGTGATGGTTCTAGAAAGATGTTTTAGCAGTCCTCACTATTTCTGTAAAATAGTGTTGGAATAATTGTAATGAGGACTTATTTGAGTGTGGATATTGTCTAGAAGACAATATTTGTATTTAAACTCACAGTATGTGTTGTCGTATTTTGCACGACAATTGTATTATTGAAGTTGTAGTTTATTTTTTTTGTACCATGTATTTGGCGACTCAGAATGGGTGTTGTATACCTATTTTGGGGGCGTCACACGCAAGACAACGGATAAAATTTGAAGCTTGAAGACCGAAGGGCATGGTCCCGTCTTCCTGACTTCGTAAAACCTCTAATCCCATGTCATTGCATAACTCTCGACAACGGCGGTCCGAAATAGGTCTTATACACCTCAATCGGATGCCCAGATTGAAGTTCTGAAAGTTAGAGCAGACATCACGTTGCATGCGTGCACGTACTTCGAGATGGCGGGACCCGCAGAGCCCGGGGCACCCCAGGTAGCCGCAGGTACACCTGCGGCTAGCCATAGGTACACCTGCGGCTCCCCCCTCTATAAATAGAGGGCTTGGGGTGGCCATTTAAAAGAGAAAAAAAGGCGAGAAAGCCCTGTCTAATTTGCTCTGTACACACCCTAAACTGAATGCTTTCTCATTTTAAACACTTGTAAGCTCATATATAGCTACTTTTTACTGGCGGGAGCCGAGTGTTCATCCACTTAAAGCTATAGAAGTCTTCTTTGGCAACCCACTGTAAGCCTTCTTGCACACTTTAAAGCCTTTCTCTTCATCTTTGCACACATTATTCTTCACGTTGAGAGTCGTGTTGCGTGTGTATGCTCGGACTTCGGTCTGTGGTTTCAATTCAGTTTATATATATATATATATATATATATATATATATATATATATATATATATATATATATATGAACCAATATTATCGAGTTATGCATCGATTGAGCCTAGACTTATGTTTGGAGCGTTTAATTGCTTTCGTATATATATACTTATATATATGAACTGTGTGTCGAACTCTGTTCGATGAGCCTAGACTTACGTCTGGAGAGTTTAATTGCTTGTATATATATATGAACTGTGTGTCGAACTATGTTCGATGAGCCTAGATTGTTCATCCGGTGCGTTTACTGCTTTAATATATATATATATATATATATATATATATATATATATATATATATATATATATATATATATATGTATATATATGTATCTACATTTCGTCCCGCCTGGAGTTTATTTCGTGGCGGTTGACCGTTTTTACTGCTTTCTTTACATTTCGTCCCACCTGGAGTTTACTTCGTGGCGGTTGACCATTTTTATAGCTTTCTTTACATTTCTGATCCCCCATTGAGGTGCTTCGTGGTGGTTGATTATGTCATATATATATATATATATATATATATATATATATATATATATATATATACACACACACATACCGCTTTTATATATTTACCTTTTCGATCCCCCATGGAGGTGCTTCGTGGTGATTGATCATGTTTGTATATATATATTTACAGCTTTTATATATATAACTGCTTACAGTTTTCATATAAATTGCGACATCATGTGAGCCTAGGAATCATGTGATCACAGGTTCAGTCTACTGAATCTAGATTCGGTTCCCGTGATGGACATTTTCAGCTGTAAGCATCTTGTAAATTTATTCACGGTGTTTGGATTTCCTCAGATGGTTTTCATACCCACGAGGAGTTCGGCACTGCTATGAATATTATTTTCTCGAAGATGCTTCGCATCTCTAAAATAAAAGCAATCAAGCCGAACATTTAATAAAATAGAAGTATAAAAGGTCTCAATTACTATTGAGCATCAGGGTTTGAAAAACCTCTGTTAAAAAACTTCACTGCTATATCTTATTTAAAACTGATTTTTTACATAAATTCAAACCCTATGTATATAGGTGCGAATGGGGCCTCGCACTACTTCCAAATAAATGCACATTGACCCACTCACACACACACACATTCATATAACAGTTTCTTGAAAAGTGGCGATCACCGTGGCAACACGGATGTCGGGGGTGCCTAACACATTCCCTCCGCATAAGCAAGTCCCTGGACCCTAATAAATCTCAGTTTCATAGACCCGTTTAGCAGTGTCACATCACTGGGTTAATGTGCAAACCTTTTATCGGTTGTGTTGGTACAACCAGTTAAAAAACCAACTGGCGACTCTTATAGTCCAATCGTCGACATAAACATGTCGAACATTTTTCGCTTGTTTTTTCAAACAAATCTCACATAACATGAGAACACAAAAGAACAACAGAAAAGGGACAAATAAAAATCCCGACGTCGACAGGTGGCGACTCTGCTGGGGATAACAGTAAGAGGACTTAAGCCGCTATTACAATCTTTTCAAAACTATTATATGCTTGTGTGTGGATGTTGCATTTACTTTTATGATGAATATGTAAGAATGCATTTTTTTACTGCACTGCAATATATCTGCTTATGATATTAGTGCTTCGCACATGTCATCATTTTCATAAACGGTGAGACACGTTGTATGTGAATGTATGTTTTGTGGTTCCTCCACCAAGAGGCTATCCTGTCGGTGTTTGATTACTGGACTCGTAGGAAGACTAATTCCAACGAGGCTCAGGAAAGGCACCACCCAAATTCTCTCAAGTTGAAAGACCGGATTAACTTCTTGTTGAATAAATTACGATGATTTAGGAACCTTCATGCCGAAAAGCCGTGAGAGTAACCTAAGATAGGTTAACCTCTAATAAACCAAACGCGGAGGAAAGTCTCTTCGTGCTTTCTCATTTCAAATTACTCGTAAAGTCAATTACTTGTAATTTCATTCCATATTCATCTCTATGTAATGAGAAATATGAAGAAATATGTGCATGTGCATATTTAAATTAACATGCTATCCTGTATTACAAACAGCTAACATCCGTTTTGCAGGATAACAATCCTAAAGCGGATACATCACATAACATGTAAATATTTATACATTCCCTAAGACTAAACTATGTAAGTCTTTTACAGGGAAGCAATCAGACCTATTACCCGGTCAAAATCCAAAAAGGCCACGAGCCTACAGCCAATCATGTCTTCATCTGACCAGTCTAATCTAGTTTCTCGCGAAGAATTTGATGGATTAAGTAAAGAAATTACAGATTTGGCTGTTCTTCTTAAAGAACTACATCAATCTACTCAGGGTACGAAGATACCCGTACATGTTGAATTCTATACACAAGGAGGAACCCAAGGTTCTGATAAAGCCATTATAGTGCCTGAGCTCTAGTTGGATACAACCAACAAAATTCATGATACCACCCATCTCAAAAGAGATCTAGACACCAGTGACATCAGGAAAAAGGTCCTTCAAATGGAAGGAACCCTTCATTCTATCAAAGGAATTGGAGCACATGGAAGTGTATCATATGCTGACCTTTGTATACTCCCTGGTGTTCATTATCCAGAGAAGTTCAAAACTCCTGACTTCGAAAAATATGACGGGTTAGGAGATCCTTACACACATTTGAAGGTGTTCATTGGAGAACTTGGATCTTATGCAGAGGACGAGAAGCTGTTCCAAAAGAGTCTGACTGGAGAAGCCTATTTGTGGTATACTAGATTAGATAATTCAAAGATCCATAGTTGGGAAGAAGTAGCTCATGCCTTCCTCACACAATATAGTTTCCAGTCTCAGATGGCTCCTGACCAGTACCATATTACCAAGGTCAAGAAATAGTCTAATGAGTCTTTCAGAGAGTATGCTCAAAGGTGGAGGCGCTTTGCTACTCAAGTTATTCCTTCTATGACAGAGTCAGAAATGGTCATGACCTTTATCGACATACAAGAAGCTCCTTTCTATGATAGAGTTTTAGCTGGCATTGGTAAACCATTTTCTGAAATGATCAAACATGGAGAGATGGCTGAAATGGGGTTGAAGTCAGGAAAGATTCAAGACCTAGCCGCTCTTAAAGCAGTTGCTGAGCACATCCAGTTTGGAACTTATGGAAACAACCCCCGGAGGGTCCATAAAAAGAAAGAAGAGGATGTTTCCTTGACACTACAAGGTCAAAAGGGTAATCAGAACATGCCTATCTAGAGGAGAAATTACACTCCCTTTTAAGCATAGTCTTCAAACCCTCCATTGCCTAAAAGTGGAGAAGCCAAACGACCTCGAGTGTTCACACCCCTATGGGACTCACTCGAGAATATTCTCAATCTTCTGACCACTCAGAAGAAAATTACGCATCTTCTTTCGCCAGCCAACCCTAATGAGAAGGGTTTCAATGCTGCTCAAAAATGTGCTTATCATGCCGGGGCACTTGGACATGATACTCAAGATTGTTGGGCCTTGAAACACAAGATCCAAGATTTAATAGACAACGGTGAGATCCTGGTCACCAAGCCAGATCAACCTCATGTACAAGACAACCCTCTTCATCAACACAAAGAAGAAGAGGTCAACATGATTAATTGGAGCAATGGACAGAGTTCCAATTTCAACTGTGAATCATCCCAGACCATTATAGATGGTGTTAACAAATGGGATTATGCAAAGTTCCAGTTTATGATGGAACGAAAGATGAAAGCTCTGTGTAAGCAGATTGAGCAATTGGATGAATTAGTGACCTATCAACATCAAGTCACACGCCAATTAGTCAGCCTGAAGCATGCTAGTCTCCTCCCTTTCGTTATGAATACTCCCTCGTCGCCTTCATAAAATGAAACACTGGAAGACTAAGTGACGAAGAGAGCCAATGCCGAAGCCCATCGGGATTTTGCCAATAGAAAGGAATTTACATACCTGGGCCAACCTATGGAGGAGATACTTCAGATGTTAATCAATGAGAGAAGAATCACATCCCTTCTACCTCCAATTAATCCCCGTTTAGGTTGGTTCAATCCTGATGGAGTATGTCAGTATCACTCCCATTCTCGCGATCACAGCACGGAAGAATGTTGGCCACTCCGCCACCTTATTCAGAATCTAATTGATAGCGATGTCCTGCAATTGGCAGACAACGATACTGTGCTATTTGAGAGTGAAAATACTTATCCTACTAAATGGAAGGGACTGGTAGCAGTTATATCCGCTGAGGCTGATGGGACTGTCAAACCATTCACAATACAAGCAATTCAACTCAAAGGAGTTGACAATCCTTTGAAAGTGGTTGTGCCAGAGCCAATTGCATTACCATTAAGACCATAATATCCTGTTATCAGCTTGCAAAAAGTTCCTTGGAATTATGGAGAAGCTAAAGGATCCACCTCTCATACAACTGCTGCAGTGTCGAAGGAAAATCCATTGTATCTTCCCCAACGGGTGATGAAGCCTACCGTCAAATCAAAGGGGAAAATTCCCATAGAGAAGATTGAAAAATTCCTCCGTGCTATCGGTCATAATGAAGCCAAGGTGATTTTAAGCTTAAGAGAAGCTCCACATCAAATTTTAATACTGGACTTGGTTTTAACTTCTGAGGATCACAGGAAGATTCTACTAAAGGTTTTGGAAGAAGCATACTTATCGAAATCAGTGGATGTGGAAAAATTTTAACATCTGGTTGATCACATTTTCAATAATAACGTGATATCTTTCACTGATGATGACATACTGCCCGAAGGGACTGGTCATTGTAAGCCGTTACACATTACGGTTTTATCCTCCGGATACATGATAGCTGGAGTATTGGTAGATGGAGGTTCGTCTCTGAATATCTGTCCTTACGCTACATTGGTGAAGATGAATGTCAATCTCAACCGAATTCGGAGCAGCCATACGGTTATTAAAGCTTTTGACAGAGCCCGCCGGAATTTAGTTGGAGAGATTGAGCTGCCAATTGAGATTAGTCCCCATACCTTCTGTGTATCTTTTCACGTGCTCAAAATAGATACAGGATACAACCTACTTCTGGGGAGACCGCGGATTCACATGGCCAGGGCAGTCCCTTCTACTCTTCATCAGTAACTTAAATACATTATCAATAATAGCCTAGTCACAGTTAATGCTGAATCAGAATGTCCTCAACATGGTGGCATACCACTCATCAGTTTCAATTTCGATGTTGAGTCGGTCAGTTTTTATACCTTTGAAGTGAGCAACACTCAATACCGTTCCATTGGGACGCCATTTCCCGTACCCAAGATTTTTGCCAAAGTGATGTCAGCTACTCAAGAAATGATGACATTGGGACACTAGCCAGGACAAGGGCTGGGTAAAAGTCATCAGGGTATTAAGCACCCGATTCAAGTGTCCAGTCAAATTAGGACAATCAAACTAGGCTATTATACCAGTTCCAGTTACAGGAATCCACATAAGCATAAGCAGATTCCTTCAGTTTCAGCTATACGACGATTATCTCCACCTGTAAATCCAGAGTCTGCACAATCTTCGGTAAAGGTGCCAGCCAACGTAATGACTATGTTATTTTCCAAACCGATACAGGTAAAGGAGAAAGAAGTCTTTGTTCCAGATCCCAAGGTGGAAGAAGAGGAATGAAGAATTAAACAAGGCATCGTTCGGATGATGTCAGGCATACGCATCATTGTCCATGATGAACATACAAATAGTTACACCCCAGACGATGATTGCCCAGACATAATGGTCATCATTTGGGAAAAGGAGGACGATGACAACCCCTCCATCACTGCAGTCCACCCGAACTTCATCCTTGCCAATTGGAGCAGAACTCCTTGCATTGGTCGATAAGGGTAAAACGGGTAGGACCTCTGTCTGCCCTATAGATATCATAACTGCTTACTTTTTTACAGTATTAGCAGTTGTTTTGTCCGTACATGCTAACACTTTGTATGATTAAACAGTTTCATATATATTAAGTCAAAGCATATTTTGTTTCAGGACTCTGAACTTAGGTGTGCCTGTACTTGCTGATAAGATGCCTCTTCTCCACAAGGATTGCAACTTTGATGAAAAGTTAGACTCAAACTTGATGGAAATACAAGAGGACATTGAGGTGCCTCAGGAGATCAAAGAATGGGTCAAAGACAAATATAAACCTAACCTTGATCAGACCACCTCCTTCAATCTCGGAACGTTAGAAAGCCCTAAGTTAATCCAGATTGGTTCAGACCTTACCCCAAACCAGAGGAATGACATGGTTACACTATTAACCCACTGATATTGTTCTTCATGGCCTTCCCATTAAAGAGGGATTCAAGCCAGTCAAACAGAAACTCAGGCGATTGAAACCTGAGTGGAGTTTAAAGGTGAAAGAAGAAATTGTGAAACAATTTCAAGCTGGTATTATCATGGTGTCCACATATTCTGAATGGATATCCAACATCTTTCCCGTGCCTAAGCCTGGAGGAAAGGTGCGAGTTTGCGTGGAATATCGGGATCTAAATAAAGCTTGCCTTAAAGATAGCTTTCCAATGCCATTTTCTCATTGACAATACTGCTCAATACAGCATGTACTCCTTCGCTGATTGCTTTGCGGGGTACCATCAGATCATGGTTGCTGAAGAGGATCGTGAAAAAACTGCTTTCATCACGCCTTGGGGAATCTTTTGCTATCGACGGTTGTCTTTTGGCCTCATCAATGCCAGAGCCACCTATCAGCGAGCCATGATGGCTCTGTTCCACGATTTAATGCACAAAAAGATAGAGATCTACATGGATGACATTATTGTCAAGTCCCGAAGGGAGCAAGACTATTTAGACCATCTCAAAAAGCTCTTCAATAGGTTGCTTAAGTACAACTTGAAGTTGAATCCAGCCAAGTGCGCCTTTGGCATTAAATCAGGCAAGTTACTAGGATTTCTAGTCAGCCACAAAGGGATTGAGCTGGATCCCACCAAAATCCAGGCCATTACGAAAATGCCCAATCCTCAGACAGAGAAGGAAATATGGGGATTTTTGGGAAGAGTCAACTTCATTAGCAGGTTTATCTCTCAACTCACAGCAACCTGTGAGCCCATCTTCAAGCTGTTAAGGAAGAACTCCTCCATAAAATGGAATGATGAGTGCTAGAAGGCCTTCCTTATAATCAAAGAATAGCTAGTCAAAGCTCCCATTTTGGTGCCACCTAGGGATGATGTTCCCCTGTTCATGTACTTGTCCATAAGTGACAATGCCATAGGCTGCATGCTAGGTCAGAAAGACGATAGAGGCCAAGAACGAGCTATCTATTACCTCAACAAAAGATTCAGCAGCAGCAAACACAAGTACACTCTGATTGAGAAGACTTGTTGTGCTTTAGCATGGGCTTCCATGAGGTTACAACATTACCTCCATGGGCACACAACCCATCTCATATCTCGCATGGATCCTCTCAAGTATGTGTTTAGCAAGCCCATACTGAATTGCTGACTGTCCAGATGGCAGTTAATTCTACAACAATTTGACATCGTTTACGTGATGCAGAAGTCCATTAAAGGTCAATGAATCGCAAATCAACTAGCCGCCGCGCCTTCAGGGGATCTCAAACCAGTTGAAACATACTTCCCCGATGAAGGGATAATGACAATTCAGCAACACCATCAGTATGATACACGCCAAAAATAGAACATGTATTTTGATGGAGCTGTTAATATGGAAGGTTCTGGAGCTAGAGCAGTTCTATTATTAGGTACGAGGGAGCAGTATCCCGTTACCGTCAAATTGCAGTTTGTCAGCACCAATAACACAACTGAGTATGAAGGCTGTATCATGGGGCTAAAACCTATCTGTTCAATGGGCATCAGGCGGTTAACTGTCTTTGGGGATTCAGAATTGGTAGTCAAACAATCCACGGGAATCTATCAAACCAAAGAGCTACATTTGCTGCCTTACCATCGGTAAGTTTTATAGATGGCTTTGGAGTTCAAAGAGATCTCCTTTCTACACATTCCTCGTAATAGGAATGACTTCACAGATGCGCTAGCAACTTTGGCCTCCTTGATTCACATACCTGACAAGGAACACATGCCAAGCGTCACATTGGCCTTGTAAAAGGCACTTGCCTATGGGAACTATGTTGGAGAATTATCGGATGAGCTACCTCCCATCCAATAACCTTGGTATCAACATATCAAGGAGTTCTTACGAGATAGATCTACACCCGCTGAGGCAAGCCTTACTGAGTAAAGGCGGATTTATCGACTTGCTATGAAATTCTACCTGAGCGGAGATGTACTCTACAAGAGAGATGCAGGATTAAGTCTCCTCAGATGCCTGGACAAGGATCAAGCTCAGAGACTCATGGATGAGGTCCATGGCTGAGTATGTGGCCCACACATGAGCGGCCCTTTATGAAAGTAGTATGCATACAAGCCAATCATGTATGATGATAAAACATATACTTTGTAATCAATCTTATTTGTTTATTAATAAAAGAATTATTTATTAAAGGCATTTATTATCTACATGGTGCTGTTTTAATAATATGTGATAAACCCATAGTTTTAAGCAATGCTTTTAGAATCATGATGAGATCATGCTAATGAGATCTAAATTCTTAGATAGCTTAAAACTAAAATGTTCCCAATCAATGGATTACTAAAAAGGAAATTAGTGAATCCGGTTAGATTGGTACGTACGTTACTTGCTCATTGGATGAGGATGATTGATCTCATGATTATTTGTGTGGAGACACTAAAGTAAGTATGTAGGTGTTTATTAGAGAATAAGTTCACTGAACGTGACTCGTTAAGGAATACCTAATGGAGTTTTACTTGCATGTCAATAGGAATTCCTGTAGTGATAGTAGTACAAATGATCCTTAGACTTGAGATCATCATAGTATCTTATATATAATGAATTACACTTTGACTTATTCCTTAAGACTCTTAGAGTATATCAAAGGGTATGCTTGGGTGTAATAAGTTATATATGAAGATAATGAATGATCAATAAAGAATCTACTACTTCTAGTAAAAGAAGAGAAATGTCCTATGTGATTCGATAAATGACAACCTAAGAATCCTTGACCAAGGTGGAATGAAATTAGAAAGTAGTTTCTAATTTGCATTCATTAGGAGTTGTGCATTTAGGAATCGAAATACATATAATTAAATAAAATAAGACTTGACAGTAATTCCATGTCTTATATTTAATTGGGACATTGTATGGTGGAAGGATTGAATTGTACGATAACTATTAACTCAAAGTTTTTATATATTAAGTCTTAAGCGTTCAAAGATATTTAGAATATCGAACGTCGCCTTCTAGCATGATAAAATTAATAGAGTATTAAATATTTAATATGAGTTTGTTGTGTCACCACAAGGCAAGTATTAAGTATTTAAGATGTTAATTTATCACATTTGATGCTTATAAAGAAAATTGAACAATATTGTTTTGTTGTGTCACCATAAGGATAATATTTTTCTTTTTTGAATATATGGAAGTGCTAGGTTGGACTTAACTTAGACAATTTTGATTCGGATGTGCCACCACTTGATCAAAATAATCTAAGAGGCAAAACATAAGAAGTTACATGATGATGTAATTGACAAGGAGTTGTCTACCTATTTATTTATATATAATTTGTTGTGTCACTACAAGGCTATATATATTTAAAATGGGATCCTTATTCTCACTAGTAAAAACTTTAATTAGATTTTGCCGAACTATATAAATGAGGGTAATATAGTTTGAAGTAAATAGTGGGATATACCAATATAAAATAAAACCTAATTTATTTTGGTAATTAATTAAATGAATGTTTGCTAAAATATTATCTTTTTACATGCAGAATTTTAAAAATGTCACATTCACTAATTTCACTGCATAGCATACTTGATGCTAACAAATTGACCGGACCGAAATACACGGACTGGTTAAAGAATATGAGAAGTGTTCTCACTGCTGAAAAGATTTCTTATGTCCTAAATTCGCCCGTACCTGCAAAAGTTGTAGAGACAGCCTCTGAGGAAGAGATTGCTACTTTTAAAAGTGGCAAGATGATGCATCTGTGGCTCAATGCATCATGCTCGCATCCATGAGTAACGAGCTTCAGCGTCAGCATGAAAACATAGATGCTCCTACTATACTGCTGCACCTGCAAGAGTTATATGGTGAGCAAAGTAGGACTGCTAGATATGAGATATCTAAGGAGCTCTTCCGATCTCGGATGACCGAGGGTACTACTGTTGAGACTCATGTCCTAAAGATGATTAATTTGATTGAACGTCTTGGACAGCTTGGGTTCATCATGGATGGGGAGTTGAGTCAAGATTTGATCTTGCACTCACTCTCTGACACCTTCTCACAATTTGTTGTGAATTTTCACATGAATAAGTTAGATGTCAGCTTGCCTGAATTACTTAACATGTTGAAAACTGTTGAAGGTCACTTCCCATCCAAGAAGAACCATATCTTACTGGTGGATGATTCTTCCAAGAAAAGGAAGAGGCCCGAGGTATCTTCTGAAAAGAAGAAATCCAAGAAGGCTAAGGGAAAGGCAAAAGTGAAGGATCAAAAGAAACCTGATCCAGCTAGCAAGGGAATTTTCTTCCATTGCAACAAACTGGGTCACTAGAAGAGGAACTGCAAGGATTATCTTGCAGAAAAAAAGCAGAAGAAGCTTGGAGAAGCTTTGAATCCTAATCAAGGTTTGTTTATGATTGAAATTAATTTTTCTGAAAGTCAATCTTCTACTTGGGTATTGGATACCAGCTTTGGTTCTCACATATGTAATATTATTCAGGGACTGGTCAGAAGTAGAAAGCTGAGTAAGGATGAGGTCGTCCTACGAGTGGAAAATGGAGCAAAGGTTGCTGCATTAGCTATAGGGACTTATTGTTTAGCACTGCCTACGGGCAAGTTCATTAATTTAAATAATTGTTATTTTGTTCCTAATATCATTAGAAACATTATTTCTATCTCTGTATTGGATATGGATGGTTTTAATATTATAATAAAGAACAATAGTTGTTCTATTTATAATAATAATATTTTATATGGTGTTGATAATTTGCGAAATGGACTTTATATACTTGACTTGCATGAAAATATACTTCAAATTGAACAAACTAAGAAAAGGAAAAGAGATGATGTTAATTATACCTTCATGTGGCATTGTAGACTCGATCATATTAATGAAACAAGATTATCCAAGTTACATAAAGATGGGCTCCTAGAGCTATCGGATTATGATTCATATCCAACTTGTGAATCTTGTCTCATGGGCAAAATGACTAAATCTCCTTTTAGTGGAAAAGGAGAAAGAGTTACAGAGTTGTTAGTGTTGATACACACAGATGTATGTGGACCTATGACAACGACTGCACGAGGAGGGTATTCTTATTTTATTACATTCACTGACGATCACTTAAGATTTGGATATGTTTATTTAATGAAATACAAATCTGAATCATTTGAAAAGTTCAAAGAGTTTAGAAGTGAAGTGGAGAAACAAACTGGTAAGAGTATTAAGATTCTTCGATCTGATCAAGGAGGAGAATACTTAAGTGGTGAGTTTCTTAATTGTCTCAAAGAAAATGGTATAATCTCACAATGGACTCCACCAGGGACACCACAAATGAATGGTGTATCTAAAAGGAGAAATTGAACATTGTTGGATATGGTTCGATCCATGATGAGCTTTACCGACCTTCCAGTTTCCTTCTGAGGATATGCCCTAGAATCGGCTGCATACCTACTTAACAAGGTACCTACAAAATCCGTCCCTAAGATCCCATATGAGTTATGGATATGGAGGAAACCAAATCTTAACCATGTTAAGACTTGGGGTTGTCCAGCTTATGTCAAAAAGTTTGAAAACGATAAGCTACAGACTAGATCTGATAAATGTAGATTTGTGGGATACCCTAAAGAAACATCGGGGTATTATTTTTATCATCCAACTGATCAAAAGGTGTTTGTTGCGAAACATGCTGCCTTCTTGGAAAAGAAGTTTATCCTTGAAGGGGTCAGTAGGAGTAAGATATATCTTGAAGAGGTTCAAGAACCACAAAATGCTATAGATCAAAGTGAGGTACCTAACCAAGTAGAGATTCCTTCTGTACCACACCCTATTCATAAATCTGGAAGAGTACCAAAGATACCTGATAGGTATGGACTTGTCATAGAGGATGACAATGAGGTACACATCATAGATGATGATGATGATCCATTAAATTACGAACAGGCTATGAGTAGTAAAGACTTAGAGAAGTAGCAAGATGCCATGAAATCTGAGATGAACTCCATGTATGAAAATCAAGTATGGACTTTAGTTTCACCACCTGAAGGCATTAAGCCTATTGGGTGTAAATGGGTCTTAAAAAGAAAGACTGGAGCAGACGGCAAGGTAGAGACCTATGAGGCCCGACTGGTCGCAAAAGGTTTCAAACAAAGACAAGGAGTTGACTATGACGAAACTTTCACACCAGTAGCAATGCTCAAGTCCATTCGGATTTTGCTTGCGATTGCAGCTTACCATGACTACAAAATTTGGCAGATGGACATGAAAACGACCTTCCTTAATGGAAAACTTTAGGAGGATGTGTATATGACACAGTCAGAGAGATTTGTTTCAAAGGTTGGAACAAATAAAGTCTGTAAGCTACAACGATCCATTTATGGATTGAAGCAAGCTTCTCGTAGGTGGAACATCCGTTTTGATGAGACAATCAAAGAGTTTGATTTTATCAAAAATGAGGATGAATTATGTGTGTACAAGAAGGTTAGTGGGAGCGCTGTTTTATTCCTCGTATTATATGTTGATGATATATTACTGATAGGGAATGATATTCCTATGCTACAATCAATTAAAATCTGGTTATCTAAACACTTCTCTATGAAGGACTTGGGAAAAGCATCCTATATTTTGGGGATAAAGATCTATAGAGATAGATCTAGAAGGATGCTTGGCTTGTCCCAAGGAACGTACATTGACTCGATGCTAAAAAGGTTTAGCATGGAAGATTCCAAAAGAGGTCTCATGCCGATGAGCCATTGAATACATCTCTCCAAGAAACATGCCCCAAAGACACCTGAGGAGAGAGACCGTATGAGTAAGATTCCTTATGCTTCAGTAATAGGATCTATCATGTACGGTATGATATGTACTAGACCAGATGTCGCTCATACACTTAGTGTAACAAGCAGATATCAGTCGAATCCAGGAGAAGAACACTGGAAGGCACTAAAAAATATCCTAAAGTACTTAAGAAGAACTAAGGATGTATTTCTTGTCTACGGTGGGTCTGAATTGAAACTAGAGGGCTTCATAGACTCAAGTTTTCAAACAGACCAAGATGACAGTAAATTCGTTTCGGGGTATGTGTTTACCTTAAACGGTGGCGCAGTGAGTTGGAAGAGTTCCAAACATCAAACAGTTGCTGATTCAGTGACAGAGGCAGAGTACATAGCTACAAGTGAAGCTGCAAAGGAAGCTGTTTGGATGAAGAAGTTTATTACCGAACTTGGTGTGGTTCCTAGCATTACAGGACCAGTGCCTTTATTCTGTGACAACACCGGAGCTGCTGCGCAGGCTAAGGAACCCAAGTCTCATCAGAAATCTAAACACGTGTTGCGACGATTTCATTTGATCAGAGAGATCATTGAAAGAGGAGACGTCACCCTGAAGCGTGTGGACTTTCAAGACAATATTACAGATCCATTTACTAAAGCGTTAACACAACAACAGTTTGATCGTCACTTAGAGAAGATGGGTATGAGATACCACGGCGATTGACTTTAGTGCAAGTGGGAGATTGAAAGTAGTATGTATACAAGCCAATCATGTATGATGATAAAGCATATACTTTGTAATCAATCTTGTTTTTTTATTAATAAAAGAATTATTTATTAAAGACATTTATTATCTACATGGTGCTATTTTAATAATATGTGATAAACCCATAGTTTTAAGCAATGCTTTTAGAATCATGATGAGATCATGTTAATGAGATCTAAATTCTTAGATAGATTAAAAGTAAAATGTTTCCAATCAATAGATTACTAAAAAGGGGATTAGTGAATCCGGATAGATTGGTACGTACGTTGCTTGCTCATTGGATGAGAATGATTGGTCTCATGATCATTTGTGTGGAGACACTAAAGCAAGTATGTAGGTGCTTATTAGAGAATAAGTTCACTGAACGTGACTCACTAAGGAATACCTAATGGAGTTTTACTTGCCTGTCAATAGGAATTCCTATAGTGATAGTAGTACAAATGATCCTTAGACTTGAGATCATCATAGTATCTTATATATAATGAATTACACTTTGACTTATTCCTTAAGACTCTTAGAGTATATCAAAGGGTATGCTTGGGTGTAATAAGTTATATATGAAGATAATGAATGATCAATAAAGAATCTACCACTTCTAGTAAAAGAAGATAAATGTCCTATGTGATTCGATAAATGACAACCTAGGAATCCTTGGCTAAGGTGGAATGAAATTAGAAAGTAGTTTCAAATTTGCATTCATTAGAAGTTGTGTATTTAGGAATCGAAATACATATAATTAAATAAAATAAGACTTGACAATAATTCCATGTCTTATATTTAACTGGGACATTGTACGGTGGAAGGATTGAATTGTACGGTAACTATTAACTCAAAAGTTTTTTTATGATTAATGTTGAAATCTATATTATCTGGAAAGTTATTGATCGCTAGGGAGGCTTATCCCTATTGTAGAATAAATATTTTTTATTTAAATAAATTAATCGTTTAATTTATTTATATAAATAAGATTAGAATTGTTCTAATTGATTTATTCATAACCGGTTTAATATGGAGAACCTAAAGGGTCACACCATAAAAGGAAGAATAATTATTTAAGAAGTTAATGGTATAATCGTAATAATATGTTAAGTATATTTAATTTAATCTATGGTGATAGAATAAATTAAATAGGTTAATATTTATTATTTAATATTTTAAAAATATTAAATACGAATTAATAAGAGGAGTCTTATTAATATTATTACAATTATTATTATTATTTTAATTTCCAAAATAGTTTAGGAATTAATTTAATATAAGTACTCTTATTTATTCCTAATAGGATTTGGAGGGAAAATTAGTTAAAGGAGTTTAATTAATTATCCCTAATAATATTAGGGAGCCCATTTAATTAAAAGAGTTTAATTAAATAAATAATACCTTATTTTAATTAAAATAGGGTTACCTGATATCTTTATAAGAGGAGTCTTATATCAGATATCAATACGATACGTAATTCCAAGAGTTAGAGAGTATGCCCCTTTTTCTATAGAGATAAGAAAAACTAGGGTTTGAGCCAATACACCCTTCTTCTTGAAAATTATTCTTTCTTGGTGGATCACCTTTAGAGGCCATACACTTGGGTGGCTTATATTGATCAAAGGAAGGAATCTACCTGGAGATTCAAGGAGATCGCGGAGAAGTAGGAGGTGAACTCGTACTTGAGGAAGCTCGTTTCTACAAGGGTATGATTTTATAATTTCTTATTCTTCGTTTAATTAATAATATGCATAAAGGATGATCCGGGTAATTGATTTGTGAAAAATTTTAAAATCTGATTTTATTATGCTTTTGCTATTTTTTGCAATTTGATTGCTACTTTGATTTTCACAAAACCTAACACTTTACTTGTAAAGAAGATCCTTACAACGGAACATTACTGGTTCTCTCTCAAGGCTGACTGCAATGACCACGTCAGGAGAGTTATCAGTGCCAAATTCATGGGAATGCTATCCACGCCCCTCCACGGGAGCTCCACAATATGAGTTCGCTTTGGCCCTTCTCAATGTGGGGAATGGACGTGATCGGGCCCATCGAGCCCAAAGCCAGTAATGGGCATCGGTTTATCTTCACCATGATCGACTACTTCACCAAGTGGGTAGAAGCAGCCTCCTTCCCCAGGGTCAATAAAGAAGTTATCATTGCTTTCATAAGAAACAATGTCATCTGTCGATATGGACAACCAGAGGTAATTGTATCAAACAATGCTAAGAACCTCAATAATAAAATGATGAAGGAGTTGTGTGGTAAATTCCACATCAAACATCTTAACTCTATCATCTACCGTCCAAAGATGAATGGTGCTGTTGAAACGACTAACAAAAACATCAAGAAGATCATGTAAAAGATGTCCGCCAACCACAAAGGCTGGCCTGATCTATTTCTTCTTACTTTGTTAGTCTACAGAACATCAATGCGCACTTCAACTGGGCCAACCCCCTACGCATTAACCTATGGGATGGAAGCAGTACTCCCCATAGAAGTAGAAATGGAATCCCTCAGAGTGTTGATAGACGCTCAACTGGATGAAGACCAATGGGTACAAGACATGTATCACCAATTGTCTCTAATAGATGAAAGGCGAACCGCGGCTATCTTCCATGGTCAGTTATATCAACAAAGGATCGCCCAATCCTACAACAGAAAAGTCCGGCTACGGCAATTTAAATAACATGACTTGGTTTTGAAGAAGATCATTGACAACCAAGATCAGTCTAAGGAAAAATTCGCCCCTAACTGAGAAGACCCGTTTATTGTCAAAGAGGTATTGACAGGAAGTGCTCTCAGATTACAAGAAATGGATGGCGATGAATTTTCGCAACTCATTAACTCAGACACCGTGAAACGGTACTATGGCTGAAGTTACCATCAAGCAAACATCTTGGTGTTGGATCATCAGATCACCAGTCATTCTGGTTCTTTAACCCTTCACTGCGCCCCTCAGAGAAACACCAGCGACTGGTTTTCCTCACTGCGCCCCTCAGAGAAACACACTTTTCAAGCCAGCAACCTGGTTTTCGGATCGCCAAATCCTTTTTCTCTCCACTTGGTTTTTTAACCCCTACTCAACTTCGATTATCCCACTAGGGATTGAACCTTTCACACTTAAAGTTTGTCCCCAAATATGGGATCAAACTTTTCACACCTGGAGTTTATCCTGAACTTAGGATTAAACTTTCTTCCCCTACAGTTTGTCCTCCACATAGGATCAAACTTTTCGTTGGCTACAAATCGTCCTGAGGGGCGAACTACGTCGACCTGATCTCCCTGATACACGGGAGTACGTAGGCAACCATATTTTATATGGCCCGATCACAATAAAATAAAAACAACAAAAACACTTCTACACCCTTCTCATTACAAAAATAAAAATAACAAAAACATTTCTACACCCTTTCTGCCACATACAGCGTTGAACCTCTTACACCAGGTTCGAACTACGCAGACCTGATCTCCTCTTTAATAGGAGTACGTAGGCAGCCATTTATGGTTCGGTCTAACCCCCTACCAAAACATAAATACTTATCAACAGTAGTGGGATCAAACTTCAATCCACCACATTTCATTGGCTTCAAATCAAAGGGATGGAATTACCTAACCTTCCTATATAAATGGGAAACTCGGTGACCATCTAAGCTGCGGTTGTACCTTGAAGAGCAATACCAATCCATAAGAGATGGAATTAACTAGGCTCCTCCTAAATAGGAGTACTGGCGACCATCTGTGGTGCGGTCAATCTCAAAGAGGAAAGCCATACTTCTTGTGATGCCCCCAAATCCGGGTACTTGAAACTCGAACTCGGTGCTTCACGATACCATTTCTATGAGCAGAATAATATTAATAATAATAACAATAATATAAATATCAAACTTAATTTACATTTATCAGAGTCTAATCCCAAGTACGCAACCTTTACTATAATTCTTTACATGATAGATAATGCATATCATTGTCGTAATACAGTTTAACTATTACAAAAGATACCATTAATCATATTCTGTTTGATTTCCTTTTCACTTGTTCTTGGCCGAACCTTCTAGCTGTTCACACTTAGCTAAAAACATTTAAATTAAGCAAGAATGAGCATTTGGGTACCCAGCAAGTAATAACAATTATAAATATAATTAGCTGAAAGAATTAAATATTTTTTTATACATCACTTCTACAACGATTCAATAGTTGTGAAGTATACTAAACCAATAATAATAACATAATAACTCTATATTACATTTTTAAAACTACGTATTGACTATAAATAAGGTTAAGGTGACATACTATGAATATTTTTTTTAATTTTCGAATAGTTTTAGTAGAACTTCATCCGCAAACCGTCATAACTTACAGGCGCGAGGGCGTACATCCCATGGGCCCTGTATTGATCAATACTGTATGCAAGAACGATATTATCGTTCACTCTGTCCGCCTTGGGCGCATAAAAGTTTTCTCATATTCGGGATGTTCATACTTAGCCAGGAATCCGAACCAAAACAATTTGATTGGATACAAAAAGATTTTATCATATTCAACGATATTTTTAAATCTGTGTCTAGCTGGTCAAATAGCTTAGACGACTTTTACTTAATGTATACATACTAACAATTAATAAGTATATATATATATATATATATATATATATATATATATATATATATATATATATATATCAATATGTGATTAAATACAATGATTATCCAAGTGGGGACACTTGTATAACCATAATTAGAAATTAACGAACAGAATAAATATCTGAATAATAATGTAATACCATGTTGATAATCAATGATCAGATATAATATATATAATAATAGGGTTAATAATCTGGTACAATAATAATATAATTCTGAAACTTTCTTACTCAGGTCCATTGCATAAAGAAAATACAAAGGTAGGATACTTTCCTGGTCTGCTGCTTATAATATGCAACTTAGTTTTATCTTTTATAAAGTGACTTATCAGTAATAAGATCATTTTATTGATTAGAATAACATATCGTAACACATAATACTGCTTATTGTAGTCAGTACATAACCTAATCACATTATCACACATGTTTAACAATCATTGGATCACAAATAAACACGTATCTAATCAAATTATCTAAGTCCAGATCAATTTCTAAAACATATCGGTGAACCGACGGCTTTATCGGGTAATTATCGAGTCTAAGACTCTATCCTGTAGTTCAACATTTGTAAGTATCAGTCATAATATTTCTAATTGACTTATAATAATTTTTAAATATTTATTAAAATTTATCATGAATTTTCAAACACCGGAATCATTATTAAATGATTTAATTCTATTATCATTAATCTTTAATTAATATTAAACTCTTAATGAAATCATTGCCAAAAATTTTAAAGTTATTTATAATAACTCAAAATATTTTTAAACTACTAACAATACCCTTAAATGATTTTTAAAATAATTAAAATATTTTTAAATAATTACCATTAATATTTAAATATTAATGTACTATTCATCAAAATATTAAAAGTCATTAAATATAACTTAAAATATTTTTAATTGATTTATATCCTTTTTAAATGATTTTTAGATTAATAAAACCATTTTAAAATTATTTATTTAATATAATTATTAAATAAATCTAATATCATTAATATTAAATTATTAATGAAATTATCCTTTAAATATTAAAAGTTATATTTTATAACTTAAAATATCTTTAAACACTTTATTTTTATTTAAAATAATTTTTCTAATATTAAAATAATTTTTAAACTAATTTATTTAATATAAATATTAAATAAATCTAATATCATTAATATTAAAATATTAATATTTTTCATGACATAATATCAAAAGATATATTTTATAACTTAAAATATTTTTATAACCTTTAAATCATTTTTATATGATT
Organism: Panax notoginseng; assembly: GCA_016801055.1. Classification (NCBI taxonomy): domain Eukaryota; kingdom Viridiplantae; phylum Streptophyta; class Magnoliopsida; order Apiales; family Araliaceae; genus Panax; species Panax notoginseng. The sequence continues at coordinate 67,236,779 of CM029020.1, read as the reverse complement.
TTTAAATCATTAATTCTATTTTTCGTAATTTATTTAATACATTTGTTAAATAACTTAAATATCATTAATATTAACCAATTAATAAAATTCATCACAAAATATTAAAAGTCATTAAAATAACTTAAAATATTTTCTTATATCATAATATAATTTTAAATAATTTTTCATATATTAAAATTATTTTTAAATAATTTATTTAATATTATAATTAAATACCTTTAATATTTCAAAAATATTAAATATTTATGAAATGTATTCAAAATAATTAAAAACTAATTTTTAGACTTTAAGATAATTTTTAGTAATTTATTTTGTATTTTTAATAATTAAAAACTATTTAATACTAATTATTTAATAAAAATAATTAATTTTGTAATAAAGTGTCGCTAAAGACTGCCTATAGCGACAAAACCGTCGCTATAGGTGTTCTTCGTGTTCTTCATCAAACCCAGAAATGCATAAACAATTTACAAGGTGCTTACTTTGACTAGTCACCAAATCCTGATCTTGAGGTGTACTGGCCAGAGTAAAGTGTTTATATTGCAATACATATGTAATACTAACATCATCAATCGAGTTCATGGCCATCACATAACAGATCAGTGAGATCTAAGCCCTGGAAAACCTGTCAGACACTGTTCTTCAATTTCTGGGTTTTCCAGAATTAAAGAACAGTTCATGCTACCTCTTTTGGGCTTCCATAACTTTCTATCCGTATGATGTTTTTGTGATATTAAGACTTCAGTATGTAGCCAGCATGTAACTTAAGAGATCTATTACAAAACATCAACAAAATCAACAGTTATGATCTGGTTAAACCATGTCAGTCGACATGTTCATATGTTTTCTGGGTTACCCAGAAAACAGAGAACATGCTCGACTTGGCTAGTTTGACCGTCCACGAAATCCAACCCATTTACCAAATAAGTGATATTAAGGCATGAGAATGTAGTCTAAGTAACATACTACAACTTAGGTGCAACAACAAACACAAACCAACAACAACTTGTAAGATTCGTGCCCCTAAACTTCCTGTAAGACCAATCTGGGCATGTTCTCGGCTGCCCAGATTTTGTTCAGTCATGGTCGGTCAATGACCTTTGACCAACAATATCTCACAATCTGTTCATGAAATGACCTTGATTCAAGTTCCAGTGTAAAGACCTCATAGCTTACTACAAGATCAAGGCTTTAAACAACAAAAACACATAACATACAAAGATTTACATGGCCTGACATTACGTTGTCAGACACACAAAATTTTTTCCCACATTTTCTTAAATCTTGATTTCGAGCATATAAATGTTATGGATCTAGGAAGCAACAACCCAGATCACTTATATATACTACAAATAACAAGTTTAAACATAAAATCATAACATCTAACAATAGATCAATGATCAGATTATAAGTTAGGGTTTTATACCTTGATGATCAATTTCTTGATTATGGCTACTGATTTGGTTAAGAGCAGTAGTGGGGCTGTGTTTTGGGACTGGTATGCAATAAAAATTCGTGGGTTAGATAGAGAGAGACTTGGTTGGGTGTTTGGAGATAAAATGAGGCAAAATATGAGACTTTTCTCTCTCCTTAGATCTATATATCATGTGATATAATGAACTTGTATGTTGTATGTGGCTGATCTGCTGAACTAAGTAGAACATGGGTTTTGTTAGAGTTGGTGACCAACTCTTACTTTAGCAAGATTTGCAAGCTATCTCTTAAATAATGCAAAAAGGGTAATAAGGTCATTTGCATTATGATTTTAATGGCCAAATTGTAAACTTGACAAACTCTTAGGGTTTGACCCTTAGGGTTTAACCCTAAGGTTTCCAAAATTTTAATTTTCTAGGCTTTGTATTTAGGGTTTGGAAAAATAAAATTTTAGTTTCAAAAATTATAAATTGGGGTTTTCTAAAATAGTTTAGGTTTCTAATTATTTAGAACTTGGGAATTAGTCTTAATAATTCACTAATTAGAATTAGAGCTTATAATAAGCAATTAGGGTTTTATTTTAACAAATTAAGGTTACTAATTTAGAAATTAGGTTTTCTAACAATTAGGGTTTTTCAATTATCAAATAGGGTTTCTCTAATTAACATAAATTCTATAATACGTAACATAATTCATATAACACAACTACATAACAGTCTCTAACTCATAATTGAGTTTCAAATTAGGGTTTCCATTTAGCGATTAACTAATTACTGCTTAAGGTTTATAATTTAAGAAATTAGGGTTTTAATTTACAATTAGGGTCTCTTATAATTAAGGTTTTCCTAATTAGCATCAAATCTTTATAATACATATCATACACCACATAACACACTGACTTAACAGATTTTAAAGTCTCATTTGACTTCGAAACTAGGATTTGTTAGTAACATTAGGGTTTTGCAGGTTATAATAAAACTGCTCCCCAGATTAACCTTACACACATAGCATATATATTTATAACACTGACAAATAATAATATAATATTATTATTCTCGTTCCTTGATCAAAATCCAAAATTAGGGTTTGGATTTCATATCTGATTTATCTGTCATATCTAACACTATTAATTAAGTTAAATAATTTGCTTAATTAATCTGTAATAAATTCATATAATAAAATAGTTATTATAATAATTCTAATAATCATTTCATATATTATTTTAATAATATAAAATCATATTTTCATGAAAAATAATTAATAAAAATTTTTTACTATAAAATTAATTATTATAAGAATATAATTTATAATATGCAATAATTCTAAAATAAAATTATTTGTAATTACTCATGCAATAAATATATTTTATTTATCACATAAATACATACACATTGACTTGTATCTATTTCCCCACATTTATTATTTTAAAAAAAATTTATACGCAAAATTTCTGATTTATTTATATAGAAAATATCGGGTTATTACACTTCTCTCCACATTTCCATACAGAAACCAGTCCCAAGACACCAAAGATGGTAGGGAACACACAGATCAATGATTCGTTCTGAACTATCCAGAGACAACTCAATGTCCATCCAGCAATGAGGAATTCAGAATACATTAAGATCACAAGCCCTGAAGAAGTAGGCAAATATCAAGCAAGTATTCGGGCATATCTAAAAGGGAAGTGATCAAAAATATATTTCCCTGCTATATATAATACTGTTTGATATACACAACGTAAACTGTACATGGCAAAATGGCTAAGCTAGTCTGTGCAGGAAAATACAAGGCTATCTACAGATTGGTATGCATGCGGGCTAACAAATCTAACATAGCATCCCTCTCAGACGAAGGAGGTAAAGCTGTGGTCTCCTGTACAAGGATACCCACACGAGCCAACAAGTCCAAGGCCATCTGCATAGTGATGTGATACTTATCTATATATGTACTCATCTAGGCAAGGATACCAGTGGTCAGGGATCTCACTCAAGTACTATCTGAAATGGCTACGTCCCGGGCAGATATGGCAATATCTCGCTCCACTATCACTACATCTCTGGCTGATCTGGCCTCATCCCGTTCAACAACAGCGGCATCTCTACGAGCTAACGCCTCGTCTCTCTCTAACAGAGCTGCGTCTCTCCCATCAAGAGCTATCAACATCAGGGCTCTAGCCTGATCTCTCTCAAAGGTCATCAAATGAAGACTCTGCTCAAAGTACTGTGCTGAATGCTGGATCACAATAGTACTAGTACTGGGAGAATCTAAGAGAGTTGCTGGCAACCCAGTAAATGGCTCCTCCTCAGTGTGAGAATCAATGTCCTCCATGGGCTCTCCATCATCTGAATCACTACTCGGCACTGTGGATACTGCCGCAGTCGATGAAGTCTCTGTCTCCATCCACGCAGAATACTTTGACGAATAACCCGGATGGCTAACAGAAAAAGTAGCTATCTCACGCTTATCCCAACAAGCATACACTCGGGATCGGTCCTCTGCTGACAAGTGGCGAGAAGCTAAGCGCTGACCTAACGCCCCATCAAAAGGATGGAAATCCTGGAACTGGTCAAACTGCGGCATCACGGCCAGTGGGTGGTAGGTAATCATGCCCCTCAAACCAGTCAGAGTGAGATAATCCATGTCCAGAGCATGAGTAATGAAACTGTAGGGCGAACTGAGCCCTGTACACGGCAAGATAGCAAACGGATCTCCAATCCCAGCTAGGAAAACGGACCAAGGGGCAGGATTTGTACACTCCGTAGGCTGGAAGAAATACGACAAAGCTATCTCATGGGTGAAACAATACCCGTGTCTTCTGAATGTGCCAATCGATCTCAAGTGTGACATAAACCACATGTATAGCATGACCAAACTACTAGTGAATACCCCTGTAGGGTAAGTGCTGCAGAACGTGGCTGACCTCAGTGTCTCTGCCATAATCATTAGAATAATGGTATAACCCTCCCTGAGAGCTCTCACTGCCATGATGACTCTGATGTCCAACTCAATCATGTGTAGTGGCATGTACATGTATGATAATACACACAACATCAATACATCTATCCTGGCCAAACGCCACTGGTCCTCTGGTATGTTGAAATCCCCATAATCTGTCAATCAGAAAACACTGGGATATCACGTGGCCGGATGTGATCTCATCCTGCACAACTCTCTGCCTCAGCCTAGTGAGAGTCATAAACTGTCGGCTCATATCACCAATGGCCATATGCACGCAAGGTCTGTCAAGTGGCAGCATCGTCAAACATGCATACTCCTCCAAAGTCAGAGTCAACTCCTGGGTCCCAAGCCAAAAAACCTGCCTCTCCGGTACCCAGTGCTCCAGCATGCCCTCTACAAATCCTGCGGGAACTTGAAACATCAAAAGGGTCTTGGTATTCTGCAACAGCTGATTTGCGGTCACCCTATCTTGGGGTAATATACTATCATACCAATATCTCAGACGGGATGCTACCAATACTTATGGGGTATGATCTATGCGGCTAACTGTCGAAAGAGACATCTGTGTGGGCCGTATCATAATATCATCCAGGGGTCAATGCTGAATATCTCTGGACATACATACATATGCATAACATGATACATGCATAATAGATAATAGATGGCAATATGATGCAAAGAATAGAAGATAGTATATACATTCCTAAATACATCATCATCTATATACATCATCTATGTACAGCTAAAAATATAGGGAAATAGGGCGCAGACGCCCTACTACTAACAGAGGCCTATCAAAAGATATAGCGAGAATGGGGTACAACCACCCAATATCTAACAAGAGGCCTATCAAAAGAGATAACGAGAATACACATCAGAAGAAGACAATGGTGTCAATATCTACATCGTCAATCCTATCCACCTGATGTAACTCCTCCTGAGTCACTGGATATCTATCAATAGGGATGTCAGGTCTATATAAAGAAGGATCTGCGCTGGTAAAACCAAATGGGTCATCTGAGGGGCCAGCTTCTGTGCTGAAAGGATCAAACGAATCTGCCTCTGCCGGATCTCTGCCTAAAATGCCGGATAAAGAAATGTGCCCGGTCAAGTCGCTGGGTCAAGATGTCAATCTGTGTCACATGAGTCGAATCTCGAACACATGCTAGCCAATCCGACATCATCACGGATCCTGGAACCATATCCCCCCATGAACTGAGTGGTGCGGGTCTGGGCTCCAATGGTACGAGGGATCCACCAATGCTGGAATGCATCCTGAGTGCAGGGACCCTTTGACAATGCAAAACTGTCAACACCCAACAATGAGATATCAATGACAGGTGACTGCGACACAGGCCAATAACGCCTGACAGGAGGCAAGATCAGTATACGAATCTCTCATGTGGTGCTCCTAATAGCACGCTCTCCTAAATAGAGCTCCCATCCTCCATCTGTGAATAAAGGAACCCTACGGGTGGAAATCACGTACTCAATATCAGTCGGGTATCCATCCTCAAATCCAATGGCCAAGTGCTCCCCAGAATAGGGAATCCATGTGATGACATCAGCTATCAATAACTCCAGCTGTAGGCGACAATGAGTGAAACCCTCAGCTATAGGGACCTCCTCTAGTATAGAATTATGCCATCGCCGTTCTCGTGGAAAGGTATCCAACCCTAATACACTCACAAGACGTAAGCATGGGAGCCTCTCATAGGCCCAAAACTGCCAACACGAAGGCAAAACATCTGCTGTCAGTTAACACTATTAACCTATACATGGTAAATTACAAGAGAAATACTCACTAGCAGAAATGGGTAAAATCCTAACCAAGCCTCGCTCAAGCCCTATGAACGTATCTGCATGCCCCTGAGGAAATAGGCAAAGGTGTAGGAACCCCAATCATACTCTTCAATACAATCCATATGTCGCGTGGCGCTGATCAAAGCGAACGACACCGTAGAAGAGTTATCTGCTATGAAGCAGCCCCTAATGATCATCAGGAATAATCGCCGAAGAATGTGATCCCTGACTCAGACATCAGCTGGTATGGGCTCACTCAATAGCCCACTCATAGCATCTATGCTCAAAGGACTCGCACAGACAGTCCTGCCCTTGAGTGCCCCGTCTGGAACTCCTAACAAGGATCTGACGGTAGTCGGGGTAATATCCGCCGTGCAAGACACTGGTGCCCCTCCAAATCATGACCTCACAGTCCAACAAATAGAGAGACTGAGTCTAGTGAAACCAGTGCTCAGACAATGCCTTGAGGTAACCCCAGGGACAGCGGCGGGGAAGGATGAAAAAGAACGCCTCAAATCCCCAGTCATGCACAATCGCTCTATAGTCAGGATGCATAGCTTGGTACATGGAGTGAATGCTGAACCAATTCCCTCGAGGCTGTGTAAAGCCAGGAACCTACATAAAATGCAGATCAACGTCAAAACCTTTTACTCCTCATCAATACGAAAGAAGGAAGATTAAGATCTAACTTTATACCTCGTTGGTGTGCAAATACATCGAGGGATGTCGACTCAGATCACCCAGAAGCTCTCCTAAATACTCGGGAGGTCCCTACGGGGAACATGCGTAGCAGGAGCGGGGTCTGCAACTGGAACATCCTCATCCTCATCCTCGACATCTGACACATCAACACGGACTGGACATATCACCGCCTCCACCAGACGACGAGACTGTCTAACAGAACGGGGTCGAGGTACTTCAGAAGCCCTCCTCCGTACACCAGAAATGGTCCTGCGGGAATTACTCGGCTGATCTGGATCTATAATATCTGGACAATAAGTCTCCAAATCACCTCAGAAAGAGTGGTAATTCTGAAACCTGGAGCTTTCTTTTCAAAATGCATTTTATGACTATATGCATGTATGCATTACTTTAACATACATCTATAGTAGAGTTAAAAATGCATGACTACTCAATGCCTACATTTTGAAAATTTTTTGCCAGAGTTTTCTCTGTAAATAGGACTATCCACATGCACATAAGCATGACTAGGTGGCCATTCAATAGCACACCTGCCCACAGTCATAAACATTCTATATGCATCTAAATGTCAAAGTCATCAATCCATAAGGGTAGCATAATTTCCAAAATTACTTTGCATTTTTACCTTTTGCTTATTTGTCCTCAAATAGGATAAGAAATAGAAGAAAAAGGTGCCAATTTGGCTGTTTCATAAGTCAAATTTTTTCACATCATTATGTTCAGCATGGTTTAATACTAACATTTACTATGTTGAATATTTTTTATCAAGTCATTTGAGCATACATATTCACTACTATGTGTCTGGATGCATTTCATATAAAAAGTCATTTTCCAACGGATACAAACTGGAAAAGAAGACATGCATACGTTACCAGGACAGTGTAGAACACTTGTACGGTGACAGAATTTGCAAAAAGACGTCTGAAATCAGCAGATCTGAAGAAAAGCTCTCGAATTTCCTGTGCGACGCAACGTGAAAATGACTTGAAAAGGCAAACCTGCAGCCTTAATAGCCATCTACAGCTGGCCGCAGGTCCACCTACGGCTGCTGCAGGTGTACCTGCGGCACCCTTATGTGGGTCTCGTCTCTCCGGCTCGGTCCAGTTCGAGTTGCAAAGGAGTTCTTACAAGCTGAAAAGGCCAAATTAGAGACAAAAATGTTACGCGATTGAGTGGAATAGCCTGAAATCCTAATTTTCCTAGACTCGATTGTGGCTTTCATATCATTCATTTGTATTCGCCCAAATAAAGGGTATACTATTCCGATGATCTCAGTAGTTACAGATCACATTCGCAATACCGCACAAAGGTCCAATGCCGTCAGTTCAGGGTCATCATTCCCCAAGTATATCCCAGGCTGGGGTTACAACGCATGGTCATCTGTCCAAAAATAGATCCTCGGCGGGGGTTACCACGTATATTTTTCGTTGATGCACATGTCAACGAAGGTCAATGTAAGACCCCAACTTATTAATGAATAAAATCAAATTTTTTCTAATTATTATTGTGAATAATAAGGTGTTAATTTGATATAATATTTTGGTTATGGGTGAAATGTGCAAATTTTGCAAAATAAACAAGTGGTTATAAAATATTCATTTTGTCAGGGAATATTCGTTTGGTCGTGGAATATTCTTTCTGTCGGGGAATATTCGTACGACGGCGCAACTATTTGTGAGCCCCATAACGAAAAACGGTTGGATGAAGATAACGACAAAAATTGAGTTTTTATAAATAACGGCGTAGTTGTTACCGTTAACACTGTTGGAATACCCGGTGGTTAAAATACAGTAATACGCGTGGTTGCACAGTAGCACATGGTATTACACAGTATTATTAAATTATTGATCCTTACGTAAGAAGGCACTACTCAATAATTGTCACAGTAGTTACTGTTCAATATTTTACTTTATTGATTCAATAATTGCTACGTTAATATTTATATTATTGTTGTTTCAATAATTGTTACCGCACAGTATTTTCCATTATTAGATCAATAATTCATATTATTTGAATAATATTATTAGATAATATTATTGGCAATATCTAGAAAGTTCTGTCTAAGGAGAGGTTTGGTCACCTAATTGCGCGTCAGTAGGGAGAAATCCTTATTGGAAAGCCCCCTCTTTCCTAGGAACGACCTGGTTGTCATAAATATGATTCTGTAATATTATTTGTAAATAATTAGTTATTGATTATATGATAAGGAAATATTTATTTTATGTGGATATAAATGAGCAATATATTTATGTGGTTATTAATGAAGGAATTAATGTTGAGGTGTTTTATCAGTATTTTGTCGGATTGGAGGTATTAAAAATCAAATCAGGGTTTTTGAGATATTTTACGGGGGTTATAATTTTTAATCCGACCGTTGGATCGTGGTAATTTTTGGATATGCTATACATGTATAAGTTGAGTATATGTCCACAAATTTTGAACCGTTAAAAATGAACGTATGATTTGTTATGAATTTTAAGAGGTGACTGGTTCAAAAATTGTTGAATTTTCAGAGTTTATCATTTTGGTAGAAAATTCTAGAATTGGTGGGCCCCACTCTTGGTTGGTGAAGAAATGTGCTGAGATTTTTATTCAAATGTGGTGGGTGGAAATAGTAGCAGGTAAAGCCATCAGGTTGCAGGTTAAGTCTGCTTCGGCGTGCTAACATTTTCCTATAAATAGAGGGCTAAGTTAGAATTGAAAATCACACCAGAATTCATAAGTTTTCTCTCTTTCTCTCTCTAAATTACTGAGTGTATTTTGTGAGTATTTAGATACTTTGTGAGTTTCTGTTAATCAGTACAAGTATTCTTCAGCCTTATACCGATATTCCGATCAGAAGTATTGATATTTTGAGGTAAGGGGTGTTATATTCTTCTTAACATGATATTTTCTTCAATATCATTATACTGAAATGTTGGTATGAACTTTTTATCAAATTTAGAACTTTTTGTGTCGGAGTTACTATTCACGTATACGTTACTATTCACGTATACGGCACTATTCACCGAAAAATAAAATTTTCTTCTTTTTGTCCAAGTTGTCTATTATAGTTACTATCATTGATTGTATCTATGTTTTGATTATTATTTTTGAATTCTGCTTCAAAATTGGTTATTTTGGAATATTATTGAACTTGGATAAACTGTAATACGAATCTTTAGTATTTGATCTTTTATCTCACTGAATTCATTTTCTTTAAAATATTTTTCATCATCCTCAGTCCTAAATGATGATATTACTGAATATCTTTGGCCTGTAGTGCAAAGATGTATGTTTACCTGATGAATATCTTTGGCCTGTAGTGCAAAGATGAACAGGTGTTGAGATGAACATGACCGATTGTTGATACAAATGAATATCTTTGGCCTGTAGTGCAAAGATAAATATTTGATTCAAGATGTATATTGATTGAAGCTACAAGGATAAAATATTGATGATGGACTTTTAAATCTTAGAAGATAGTAGAATTCTTTCTCTACTTGACTCTTCTAATGGATAGCTGTCTCCGCTGCAGTTGTTGATCTAAAACTTGTTGTCGATTATATTCTATCAGATTTTTCCTATTGAAAACTAATGATAATTTGTTGTATATTATCTTAGTCATAATATTCTTTACTGGGCTAGTTGAGCTCACCCTTTTTGTTCCATTTTTCTCAGGAGGCGAGAATATAGCGGGAATTAGTCGGGGTACGGGGTGATGTTTTCAGTCAGTGGTGTTAGCAGTCCTCACTATTTTGTAAAATAGTGTGATAATAATTGTAATGAGGACTCCTTTTGAGTTTTTATACTCTCTAGTAGACAATATTGTATTCAAACTCACAGTGTATGTGTTGTCGTATTTTGTACGGCAATTATAATACTGAAGTTGTATTTGTTTTTGTACCATGTATTTGGCGACTCAGAATGGGTGATGTATACCTATTTTGGGGGCGTCACAGTTGGTATCAAAGCTTAGAGATATGATCCCTGGCTGAGATGTGAGACAAGAACTAGGAGGGGAGAGACGGGGAATTTCCTTCGCTAGTATGATCTAACTAAGTTTATTTGGTATTAGTTGGTTAGCCAGAGTATGGGGATAATATGTGACTTGTCAATTAACCCTTGTTTTGTGGCAGTATTTGAGAATGGCAGCAGAGAACGTTAATAATGGAGTGAATGAGACTGTGGAGACACATTTGATCACCACCCAGGGGAACGTGCAACGGAAAGACAATATTCCTCCTGTAAACAACACTACCGAGCAAACGATGAATGATGGAATGTTTAGGAGATTTTTGCAGTTCATGCAAAATCAGACGAGGGAGACTCGTGAACAAAATACGGGTGGAAATGCTAGCAATGTGCGACTGGTCACAGCCAAGCAGTTCAAAGAGTTGGGACCACCAGAATTTAAGGGAAAGCCGTATCCAATCATGGTGGAAATGTGGGTCAAGCAAATTACCAAGATATTCGATGTCTTGGGATGCACGGAGGAACAGAAGGTTCCATTCGCCACCTTTATGTTCCGCGGTGAGGCAGACTACTGGTGGGAGTCTGTGAAGCGTACCCAGCCTGACGCACTCAGTATGTCTGGGGAAATATTTTAGAAACTATTCAATGACAAGTACTTTCCTGAAAGTATTCGTCATATGAAGGAGGTAGAGTTTATCAGACTGGAACAAAACAACATGACGGTGTCCCAGTACGAGGCGAAGTTTGCAGAGTTATCTAGGTTTGCACCTTATTTGGTCAAAAATGAGGAACGAATGACGAGGATGTTTCTGAGAGGTCCAAAGCCCGAGATTCGGCAATATCTTATCTCTCATAAATTTTCTTTATATTCAGATGTTGTAAACAGGGCTCAATTATTAGAGCGAGATAATGAGTATATTCAACCGAGGGAACATAACCAAGGTAATACCGGTGGTAGCGGTCATCGGACCAATAAAAACCAGCAGGGAGGAAAACATTTGGACAAAGCGGTAACCACTCTAGTGGAAATCGTGGCCGTAATAATAGAAGGAGCGAGTCGGGAGGAGATTTCAAAAGGAGAAGGTATAACAACGATAACGTGAAGATGTCAGCACCAACATCAACTGTTTCTAGGGGAGGAGAACGAGCACCGGTCGTATATTACAAATGCGGGAAAGAGGGACACATCAGCCCAAACTGCCCACAACAGTTCAAGGTATGTTATAACTGTGGAAAGGAAGGTCATATAGCTAAAGATTTTCTTGTTGCGAAACCAAGTTCAACGGGGATAGTGACTCTGAAGGCTGTTCCGGACAAGTCAAAGTCAGTGGTTCCTAGAAGGGCGTTTGTCGTGACTGCCCAAAACGTGAGGAACCCGAACGAGGTGATCACGGGTAAGCTAATCATAAACTCTTGCGAAGTTTATACCTTATTAGATATCAGTTCTACCCATTCTTTTATCTCTCCTGCTTGTGCTCAACGTTTAAACTTGACTCCGGAGAAATTAGACTTTGACTTATTTGTTGAAACTCCGTTAGGAGAAACTTTCGTTACTTCTACTGTTTATAAATCTTGCTTGATTCAAGTTGGTACCATCACATTACCTGTCAATCTTATTTCGTTGAAATTTCTTGCATTTGATATGATTTTAGGGATTGATTGGTTAACCACGCATCATGCTAAAATTGATTATTTTTGTAAGGTTGTTAGTTTTCATATTCCTAACCAACCTGTTATGCAAATTCAAACAACCAAACCACTAAAGTCAATCACTTTTATATCAAGTCATTAAGCCATTCGTTTATTGAAAAACGGATGTCAAGCTTTCTTAACCCATTTCATGGATTTAAACAAAAATACGTCAGATTTGAATGATATTTCTGTTGTTAGTGAATTTCTTGACGTATTCCTGAAGGACTTCTTAGCCTACCCTTAGAGCATGAAATCGAATTTTGTATTGACCCCAGTACAAAACTCATTTCTAAAACCCTTAAATATTTCTTAAACCAAAACGAACGTATAATGCGCCAAAGACGTTGGCTCGAGCTGTTGAAGATTACGATCGTACCATTCAATACCATCGTGGGAAAGTGAACGTGATAGCTGACGCATTGAGTAAAAGATCGTATACCATCGTGGGAAAGCGAACGTGGTAGCTGACGCATTGAGTAGAAGATCATATGCGGGTACGAGTGCAATGTTGTTAACACAAAGTCCCATTTTGTATGACTTGCAAAAGATGGAGATAGAGATAAAGGCTCCAAGTACCCACGTGATGATATCAAACATACGAGTAGAACCGACTTTAATCAATAAAGTTAAAGCGGCTCAAGCTACGGACATGGAGCTGATGCGTATGAAGAAGAAAGTGCTATTCTAGAAGCAAGAATCGATGAAGAAGGAATACTTCGAGTCAACTTCAGACTTTGTGTTCCTAACGATTTTAACTTGAAGCATAGAATCATGATGGAGGCACACAACACACCATTTGCAATCCATCCTGGGAGTACCAAAATGTAACACGATCTTCGACATACATTTTGGTGGAGCAATATGAAAAGAGAGATCGCAAAATTTATCTCGAGGTGTTTAACTTGTCAACGTGTAAAGGCGGAGCATTAAGTACCAAAGGATCCGTTGCAACCACTTGAGATTCCGAAGTGAAAGTGGGAACACATAACCATGGATTTCATTACGGGTCTGCCTAAGGTTTCTCAAGGCATAGATGCGATTTGGATTATTGTTGATAGATTAACCAAGTCTGCCCATTTCTTGCCAATACGTGAGACTTATTCCCTTGAACGTCTTGATAATATGTACGTAAATGAGATTGTAAGATTGCATGGCATGCCAGTATCCATAGTTTCGGATTGTGACCCAAGATTCACTTCACAATTTTGGGTTAGCTTGCAGAAAGCTATGGGCACGGATTTACGATTCAGTTCGGAATACCATCCTCAAACGAACGGACAATCAGAGAGGACTATTCAAACTCTTGAAGATCTATTAAGACTCTGTGTCCTAGATCTCAAAGGGAGTTGGGATAAGTACCTACCATTGGTGGAATTCTCCTACAACAATAGTTATCAAGCAAGTATAGGTGTGGCTCCATTCGAGGCGTTGTATGGAAGAAAATGTCATTCTCCAGTATGCTAGGACGAGGTGGGCGAAGCAACATTGTTGGGACCAAAGTTGGTACGCATGACTACAGAGAAGATCCAAACGATTCGACAACGTATACAAATGGCACAGGATCGACAAAAGAGTTATGCGGATCTTAATCGGAAGGACGTGGAATTTAATATTGGGGATCATGTATTGTTACGTGTTGCACCATGGAAGGGAGTTACAAGATTTGGGAATAGAGGAAAGCTCAATCCACGATTTGTTGGTCCATTTGAAATTCTTGACCGAATAGAAATGTGGCCTATAGACTCACATTACCTCCAAGTATGTCTCGTGTTCATAATGTTTTTCGTATATCTATGCTTCGTAAATATGTTAAAGACCCGAACCACATTATTGAGTTAGAACAAGACGAGATAGCTGAAGATTTAACGTACGAGGAGGTACCTGTTAAGATCTTTGATAGGAAAGAGCATGTCATACGCACGAAGGTTATACCACAAGTTAAGGCTTTGTGGAGAAACCATGCTATTGAAGAGATGACCTGGGAGTTGGAATCAGAAATGAAAGCGAGGTATCCTCACTTTTTCGAAATACCAGGTACGTACGTCAATTTCGAGGACGAAATTTTATAAGAAGGGGAGGTTGTAAGACCCCAACTTATTAATAAAAAAAATCAAATTTTCTCTAATTATTATTGTGAATAATAAGGTGTTAATTTGATATAATATTTTGATTATGGGTGAAATGTGCAAATTTATAAAATAAACAAGTGATTATAAAATATTCATTTTGTCGGGAAATATTCATTTGGTCGTGGAATATTCTTTCTGTCGGGGAATATTCGTACGACGGCGCAGCTATTTGTGGGCCCCATAACGGAAAACGGTTGGATGAAGATAACGACAAAAATTGAGTTTTTATAAATAACGGTGTAGTTGTTATCGTTAACACAAGAATATCGGTGCAACTATTTGTGGGCCCCATATCGGTGTAGTCGCCAAATACATGGTACAGAAACAACTACAACTTTATTAATACAACATAAAAACTGTGAGTGTAAATATTGTCATCTAGACAATATCCACACTCAAATAAGTCCTCATTACAATTATTGGTACAATACTTTACAAAAAAAATGGTGAGGACTACTAAAACAACTTCCTAGAACCTTCATTCCATACCCCGACTAGTACCTGCTACATTATCGCCTCCTGAGAAGAAAATGGAACAACAAGGAAAAGGGTGAGCTCAACTAGCCCAGTAAAGAATATTATGACTAAGATAATATACAACAAATTATCGTTAGTCTTCAACAGGGAAAAATTTAATAGAATACAATAGACAACAAGTTTTAATTCAATATTCGCAGCGGAAAATAATAATTCATAGAGAAGTTACGTAGAGAATGAAATCTACGATTATCTATGAATTTAAAAGCTCATCATCAACATTTTATCCCTGTAACATCAATCAATAAACATCTTTATTCATCTTTGCACTACAGGCCAAAGATATCCATCAGTTGGTTATGTTCACCTCAACACCTGTTCATCTTTGCACTACGGGCCAAAGATATTCATCAGAAATTATTCATCTTTGCACTACAGGCCAAAGATATTCAGTTATATCATCATTTAAGACTGAGGATGATGAAAAATATTTTAAAGAAAACGAATCCAGTGAAGCAAAATAACAAATATTAAGGATTCGTATTTCAATTTATCCATGTCCAAAAATACCTTATCATAGTGAAGTAAAATTCAAGAATGATCAAAACATGGATACAATCAAAGCTAGTATCCAGAATAGATATTTGGACGAAAAGAAGAAATTTTCATTTTTCGGTGAATAGTAACTCGTGAATAGTAACTCGTGAATAGTAACTCATAAATAGTAACTCGTGAATAGTAACTCCGACATGAAAAGTTCCAAATTTGATAAAAAATTCAGATCAATACTTCGGCATAATGATATTGAAGAAAATAATATCATTTAAGAAGAAATAACATCCCTTACCTCAGCAAAAATAGTACTTCTAGTTGAAACACCGGATATAGGTTATGACTTGAACTTGCACCGTATAGCAATACTCAAAGTATTAGAATACTCACAAGAATACGCTCACTAATATAGAGAGAGAAAGAGAGAGAAACTTGTGTTTCTGGTGTGATTTTTAATTCTAACCTAAGCAGCCTATTTATAGGAAAATACTTAGAACATCAAAGCAGAAAATTAAATATAATAATATTATATTTATAAAATTGTCAAGCCCACCTTGGGAGATCTGAATTCAGCCCATTCTTATCACATGTTAGCCCACTTAAATGCCAAAAAACGTTTTTCTTCAAAATAATAAATAAAACTTTCAAAAATCAATTATTTCGGAACTTCAGAACTTCAATAATTCATAATAAATAGCCCTTTATTCAGAAAATTCGAATCTCGCGAGTTTGTATAGGAAATTCAATTCTCTACAACTTTGCAGAAGAAAGTTTTTCCAAATTCCAAACAGAAATTGACCGAAATCCACAAACGGGCGATTTTACAGTCAATAATAAATTTTCGGTCAAGAATTGTGTCCACCAACACACCAAACATGTGTTAATCATTTAATGCCACAAAAATACTCTTCCTCCTCATATACTCATATATCCCACATTCATTATAAAAATATCACCATCAATATATTATTAAAATAATATATTTAAATGAATTATTTTATCAGAAAAAGATAAAATATTAATTTTCAACAATTGTCACATTAAAAATTTTCTCCATCTATATCCACGTGAAATCAATATTTTCCTCATCATATAAATTAATAATTAATTATACACAAATAATATTACAGAATCACAGTACTGACAACCAGGCCGTTCCCAGGAAAGAGGGGGCTTTCCAATAAGGATCTCTCCTCACTGGCGCGCAATTAGATGACCAAACCTCTCCTTAGACAGAACTTTCTAGACATTGCCAATAATGTTATCTAATAATATTATTCAGATAATATAAATTATTGTTCCGATAATAGAAAATACTGTGTAGTGACAATTATTAAAACAACAGTAATATAAAATATCAACGCAGCAATTATTGAATCAATAAAATACAATATTGAACAATAATTACTGTAACAATTATTGAGTAGTGCCTTCTTACGTAAGAATCCATAATTGGTGCAATACCGTGTGCTACTGTGCAACAACGTGTATTACTGTGTTTTAACCACCGGGTATTCCAACAGTATTAACGGTAACAACTATGCCGTTATTTATAAACAACTTATTTTTGTCGTTTTCTTCATCCAATCGCTTTCCGTTATGGGGCTCACACAAGGCTGCACCGTCGTACGAATATTCCCCGACAACAAGAATATTCCATGACCAAACAAATATTCCCCGACAACAATGAATATTTTAGGACCACTTGCTTATTTGAAATATTTGCGTATTTTATCCATAACTAACCACATTAATCAAATCAACCCTTACTATAATAAATAGAGGAATTTAAATTTCATTTATTAATAATTTGGGGTCTTACAACCTCCCCTCCTTATGAAATTTCGTCCTCGAAATTGACATACGTACCTAGTGTTTCAAAAAGATGAGGATACCTCGCTTTCATTTCCGTTTCCAACACCCAGGTCATTTCCTCAATAGCATGGTTTCTCCACAAAACCTTAACTTGTGGTATAACCTTCGTGCGTAGAACATGCTCTTTCCTATCTAAGATCTTAACAGATACCTCCTCGTACGTTAAATCTTCAGCTATCTCGTCTGGTTCTAACTCAATAACGTGGTTCGGGTCTTTCACATATTTACGAAGCACAGATATATGAAAAACATTATGAACACGAGACATACTTGGAGGTAACGCGAGTTTATAGACCACATTTCTTACTCGGTCAAGAATCTGAAATGGACCAATAAATCGTGGATTGAGCTTTTCTCTCTTCCCAAATCTTGTAACTCCTTTCCATGGAGCTACACGTAATAATACATGATCCCCAATGTCAAATTTCACGTCCTTTCAATGAAGATCCACATAACTCTTTTGTCGATCCTGTGTCGTTTGTATACGTTGTCGAATCGTTTGGATCTTCTCTATAGTCATTCGTACCAACTCTGGTCCCAACAACGCTGCTTCTCCCACCTCATCCCAACATACTGGAGAGCGACACTTTCGTCCATACAATGCTTCAAAGGGAGCCACACCTATGCTCGCCTGATAACTGTTGTTGTAGGAGAATTCCACCAATGGTAGGTACTTATCACAACTCCTTTTGAGATCTAGGACACAAAGTCTTAATAGATCTTCAAGAGTTTGAATAGTCCTCTCTGATTGTCCGTCCGTTTGAGGATGGTAAGCTGAACTAAATCGTAAATTCGTGCCTATAGCTTTTTGCAAGCTAACCCAAAATCTTAAAATGAATCTTGGGTCACGATCCAAAACTATGGATACTGGCATGCCATGCATCCTCACAATCTCATTCACGTACATACTAGCAAGACGTTCAAGGGAATAAGTCTCCCGTATCGGAAAGAAATGAGCGGACTTGGTTAATCTATCAACTATAACCCAAATAGCATTTATGCCTTGAGAAGCCGTGGGAAGACCCGTAACAAAATCCATGGTAATGTGTTCCCACTTCAATTTCGGAATCTCAAGTGGTTGCAATGGACCCTTTGGTACTTGATGCTCCGCCTTTACACGTTGACAAGTTAAACATCTCGAGATAAACTTTGCAATCTCTCTCTTCATATTGTTCCACCAAAATGTATGTCGAAGATCACGATACATTTTAGTACTACCAGGATGGATTGCAAATGGTGTATTGTGTGCCTCCATCATGATCTTGTACTTCAAATCAGAATCGTTAGGAACACAAAGTCTGGAGTGGACTCGAAGTATTCCTTTTTCATCGATTCTTGCTTCCGGAATAGCACCTTCTTGTACTTTCTTCTTCATACGCATCAGCTCCCGGTCTGTGGCTTAAGCAACTTTAACTTTATCGATTAAAGTTGGTTCTACGCGTATACTTGACATCATCGCACTCGTTCCTGCATATGATCTTCTACTCAATGCGTCAGCTACTGCGTTCGCTTTTTCAGGATGGTATTGGATGGTATGATCGAAATCTTTCAACAGCTCGAGCCAACGTCGGTGTCGCATGTTGAGTTCTTTTTGAGTAAAGAAATATTTGAGGCTTTTATGGCCTGAATATATCTCCACTTTCTCTCCATATAGATAGTGCCTTCAAATCTTCAGCGCGAAAACGACTGCTGCCAACTCTAGATCATGAGTAGGATAATTCCTCTCATATTCTTTAAGTTGTCGCGAGGCATAGGCTATGACTTTCCCACGTTACATGAGAACACATCCTAACCCTTTGCCTGAAGCATCGCTGTAGATAACAAATCCATCCGAACCAGATGGTATTGTCAGAACAGGTGCCGAAATGAGTCTCCTCTTAAGCTCTTGGAAACTCTTCTCGCATTCTTCGTTCCATACGAATTTGATATCCTTCCGAGTCAGCTGAGTTGACGGGGTAGCGATTCGAGAAAACCCTTCTACGAATCTCCGATAATAACCAGCTAAGCCTAGAAAGCTACGTATTTCGATTACTGACTTAGGTTGCTCTCAACTGTGACTCATATCCCAATCTTGGATAGCACGTCACAATGGCACCTATCAGTTACTACCATACGAATATGGCATCCCCTACAGAGAGTTTGGCTTCAGTGCATTCCACAAAGGAAGTCACCAGATAGAGGCTCGGGTACAAACTTCTACAGTTAGGTTTTTAACTCCCGAAGTTCAATAGGAGCCATTCAATATGAGATTTTAGAAATGGGTTTTGTACCGGGTTCAAAGTCGATACAAAATTCAATATCACGCTTTGGGAGTGAGCCAAGAAATTCTTCAGGAAATACGTCAGGAAATAAACAACAGAAATATCACTCAAATCTGACGTATTTTTGTTCAAGTCCATGATATGGCTAAGAAAGCTTGACATCCGTTTTTCAATAAACGAATGACTTTACGGTTTGATAT
Source organism: Panax notoginseng (assembly GCA_016801055.1). Classification (NCBI taxonomy): domain Eukaryota; kingdom Viridiplantae; phylum Streptophyta; class Magnoliopsida; order Apiales; family Araliaceae; genus Panax; species Panax notoginseng. The sequence goes on along the minus strand of CM029020.1, from coordinate 67,216,739 downwards.
GAAAGAGTTTGACTTCAATAGTTTGGTTGCTTGAATTTGAATAACAGGTTGCTTAGGAATATGAAAACTAACAACCTTACGAAAGCAATCAATTTTGGCATGATGAGTAGTTAACCAATCAATTCCTAAAATCACATCAAAAGCAAGTATCTTTAAAGAGATAAGATCAACAGGTAATGTGATGGTGCCAACTTGGATCAAACAAGATTTATAAACAGTGGATGTGATGAAAGTTTCCCCTAACGGAGTCTCCACAGATAAATCAAAGTCTAATTTCTCCGGAGTCAAGTTTAAACGTTGAGCACAAGCAGGAGAAATAAAAGAATGGGTAGAACCGGTATCTAATAAGGTATAAACTTCACAAGAATTTATAATTAACTAACCCGTGCTAACTTCGTTCGGGTTCCTCGCATTCTGACCGGTCACGAAAAACGCTCTTCCAGGAACCGTTGACTTTGACTTTTCTGGGACAGCCTTTTGAGTCACCGTCCCCGCTGAACTTGGTTTCGCTATCGTACAATCTCGAGCGATATGTCCTTCCTTTCCACAATTATAGCATACCTTGAACTGTTGTGGACAGTTTGGGCTGATATGTCCCTCTTTTCCACATTTATAGCATATGACCGGTGGTCATTCTCCTCCCTTGGAACCAGTTACTGCTGGTGCTGACGTCTTCGTATTATCATTGTTGAATCTCCTCTTTTTAAAATCTCCTCCCGACTCGCTTCTTCTATATTCATGGCCATGATTACCACCAAAGTGGTTGCCGTTCTTGTCCGTATTCTTCTTTCTCCGCTGGTTATCATTGTTCTGATGACTGCTGTCACCGGTATGATCCTGGTTGTGGTCCCTCGATTGACCGTACTCGTTATCTCGCTCTAATAATTGAGCCCTGTTGACAACATCTGAATAGAGAGAAAATTTATGAGAAATGAGATATTGACGTATGCCGGGTTTCAAACCTCTCAGAAACATCCGCGTCATACATTCCTCATTCTCCACCAAATGAGGTGCAAACCTGGACAACTCTGTAAATTTCGCCTCGTACTGGGACACCGTCATGTTATTCTGCTCCAGTCTAATAAACTCTACCTCCTTCATATGACGAACACTTTCAGGAAAGTATTTGTCATCAAACAGTTTTTGAAATGTCTCCCAAGACATGCTGAGTGCGGCTGGATGGGTACGTTTCACAGACTCCCACCAGTAGTCTGCCTCGCCACGAAACATAAAGGTGGCGAATGGAACCTTCTGTTCCTCCGTGCATCCCAAGACATCAAATATCTTGGTAATTTGCTTGACCCATGTCTTCGCCTTAATCAGATCTGGCTTTCCCCATAATTCTGGTGGTCCCAACTCTTTGAACTGCTTGGCTGTGACCAGCTGTGCGTTGCCATTGTTTCTTCCTATATTTTGAACAGGAATCTCCTTCGTCTGGTTTTGCATGAATCGCAAAAAGCTTCTAAACATCTCATCGTTCACCGTCTGCTCAGTGGTGTTGTTCACAGGAGGAACATTGCCAGCCTGTTGCACGTTCTCCTCGTTGGTGAGTACAGGTGTCTCCACGGTTTCATTTACTCCACTGTTAACATTCTCAGTCGACATTCTCAAATACTGCCATAAAACAAGGGTTAATTTAACAAATTAACAAATCACATAATATTCATATATTATGACCGACCAACAAATAAGCTTAGGTAGGACACACTAGCGAAGGATTTACTCGTCTCTCCCCTCCTAGTTCTATTCCCCGATCTCCGCCAGAGATCATATCCCTAAGCTCTGATACCAACTGTGACGCCCCCAAAATAGGTCCATTCCATCCAACCTATTCTGAGTCGCCAAATACATGGTACAGAAACAACTACAACTTTATTAATACAACATAAAAACTGTGAGTGTAAATATTGTCATCTAGACAATATCCACACTCAAATAAGTCCTCATTACAATTATTGGTACAATACTTTACAAAAAAAATGGTGAGGACTACTAAAACAACTTCCTAGAACCTTCATTCCATACCCCGACTAGTACCTGCTACATTATCGCCTCCTGAGAAGAAAATGGAACAACAAGGAAAAGGGTGAGCTCAACTAGCCCAGTAAAGAATATTATGACTAAGATAATATACAACAAATTATCGTTAGTCTTCAACAGGGAAAAATTTAATAGAATACAATAGACAACAAGTTTTAATTCAATATTCGCAGCGGAAAATAATAATTCATAGAGAAGTTACGTAGAGAATGAAATCTACGATTATCTATGAATTTAAAAGCCCATCATCAACATTTTATCCCTGTAACATCAATCAATAAACATCTTGAATCAAATAGTCATCTTTGCACTACAGGCCAAAGATATCCATCAGTTGGTCATGTTCACCTCAACACCTGTTCATCTTTGCACTACGGGCCAAAGATATTCATCAGAAATTATTCATCTTTGCACTACAGGCCAAAGATATTCAGTTATATCATCATTTAAGACTGAGGATGATGAAAAATATTTTAAAGAAAACGAATCCAGTGAAGCAAAATAACAAATATTAAGGATTCGTATTTCAATTTATCCATGTCCAAAAATACCTTATCATAGTGAAGTAAAATTCAAGAATGATCAAAACATGGATACAATCAAAGCTAGTATCCAGAATAGATATTTGGACGAAAATAAGAAATTTTCATTTTTCGGTGAATAGTAACTCGTGAATAGTAACTCGTGAATAGTAACTCGTGAATAGTAACTCCGACATGAAAAGTTCCAAATTTGATAAAAAATTCATATCAATACTTCGGCATAATGATATTGAAGAAAATAATATCATTTAAGAAGAAATAACATCCCTTACCTCAGCAAAAATAGTACTTCTAGTTGAAACACCGGATATAGGTTATGACTTGAACTTGCACCGTATAGCAATACTCAAAGTATTAGAATACTCACAAGAATACGCTCACTAATATAGAGAGAGAAAGAGAGAGAAACTTGTGTTTCTGGTGTGATTTTCAATTCTAACCTAAGCACCCTATTTATAGGAAAATGCTTAGAACACCAAAGCAGAAAATTAAATATAATAATATTATATTTATAAAATTGTCAAGCCCACCTTGGGAGATCTGAATTCAGCCCATTCTTATCACATGTTAGCCCACTTAAATGCCAAAAAACGTTTTTCTTCAAAATAATAAATAAAACTTCCAAAAATCAATTATTTCGGAACTTCAGAACTTCAATAATTCATAATAAATAGCCCTTTATTCAGAAAATTCGAATCTCAGAGTTTTTATAGGAAATTCAATTCTCTACAACTTTACAGAAGAAAGTTTTTCCAAATCCCAAACAAAAATTGACCGAAATCCACAAACGGACGATTTTACAGTCAATAATAAATTTTCGGTCAAGAATTGTGTCCACCAACACACCAAACATGTGTTAATCATTTAATGCCACAAAAATACTCTTCCTCCTCATATACTCATATATCCCACATTCATTATAAAAATATCACCATCAATATATTATTAAAATAATATATTTAAATGAATTATTTTATCAGAAAAAGATAAAATATTAATTTTCAACAATTGTCACATTAAAAATTTTCTCCATCTATATCTACATAAAATTAATATTTTCCTCATCATATAAATCAATAATTAATTATACACAAATAATATTACAGAATCACAGTACTGACAACCAGGCCGTTCTCAAGAAAGAGGGGGCTTTCCAATAAGGATCTCTCCTCACTGGCGCGCAATTAGATGACCAAACCTCTCCTTAGACAGAACTTTCTAGACATTGCCAATAATGTTATCTAATAATATTATTCAGATAATATAAATTATTGTTCCGATAATAGAAAATACTGTGTAGTGACAATTATTAAAACAACAGTAATATAAAATATCAACGCAGTAATTATTGAATCAATAAAATACAATATTGAACAATAATTACTGTAACAATTATTGGGTAGTGCCTTCTTACGTAAGAATCCATAATTGGTGCAATACCGTGTGCTACTGTGCAACAACGCGTATTACTGTGTTTTAACCACCGGGTATTCTAACAGTATTAACGGTAATAACTATGCCGTTATTTATAAACAACTTATTTTTGTCGTTTTTTTCATTCAATCGCTTTCCGTTATGGGGCTCACACAAGGTTGCGCCGTCGTACGAATATTCCCCGACAACAAGAATATTCCATGACCAAACAAATATTCCCCGACAACAATGAATATTTTAGGACCATTTGCTTATTTGAAATATTTGCGCATTTTACCCATAACTAACCACATTAATCAAATCAACCCTTACTATAATAAATAGAGGAATTTAAATTTCATTTATTAATAATTTGGGGTCTTACACTTACGTAAGAAGGCACTACTCAATAATTGTCACAGTAGTTACTGTTCAATATTTTACTTTATTGATTCAATAATTGCTACGTTGATATTTATATTATTGTTGTTTCAATAATTGTTACTGCACAGTATTTTCCATTATTAAATCAATAATTCATATTATTTGAATAATATTATTAGATAATATTATTGGCAATATCTAGAAAGTTCTGTCTAAAGAGAGGTTTGGTCACCTAATTGCGCGCCAGTAAGGAGAAATCCTTATTGGAAAGCCCCTTCTTTCCTAGGAACGACCTGGTTGTCATAAATATGATTCTGTAATATTATTTGTAAATAATTAATTATTGATTCATATGATAAGAAAATATTTATTTTATGTGGATATAAATGAGCAATATATTTATGTGGTTATTAATGAAGGAATTAATGTTGAGGTGTTTTATCAGTATTTTATCGGATTGGAGGTATTAAAAATCAAATCAGGGTTTTTGAGATATTTTGCGGGGGTTATAATTTTTAATCCGACCGTTGGATCGTGGTAATTTTTGGATATGCTATACATGTATAAGTTGAGTATATGTCCACAAATTTTGAACCGTTAAAAATGAACGTATGATTTGTTATGAATTTTAAGAGGTGACTGGTTCAAAAATTGTTGAATTTTCAGAGTTTATCATTTTGGTAAAAAATTCTAGAATTGGTGGGCCCCACTCTTGGTTGGTGAAGAAATGTGCTGAGATTTTTATTCAAATGTGGTGGGTGGAAATAGTAGCAGGTAAAGCCATCAGGTTGCAGGTTAAGTCTGCTTCGGCGTGCTAACGTTTTTCTATAAATAGAAGACTAAGTTAGAATTGAAAATCACACCAGAATTCATAAGTTTTCTCTCTTTCTCTCTCTAGATTATTGAGTGTATTTTATGAGTATTTAGATACTTTGTGAGTTTCTGTTAATCAGTACAAGTTTCCTTCAGCCTTATACCGATATTCCGATCAGAAGTATTGATATTTTGAGGTAAGGGGTGTTATATTCTTCTTAACATGATATTTTTTTCAATATCATTATACCGAAATGTTGGTATGAACTTTTTATCAAATTTGGAACTTTTTGTGTCGGGGTTACTATTCACGTATACGTTACTATTCACGTATACGGCACTATTCACGAATATGGCACTATTCACCGAAAAATAAAATTTTCTTATTTTTGTCCAAGTTGTCTATTACGGTTACTATCTTTGATTGTATCCATGTTTTGATCATTATTTTTGAATTCTACTTCAAAATTGGTTATTTCGGAATATTATTGAACTTGGATAAACTGTAATACGAATCCTTAGTATTTGATCTTTTATCTCACTAAATTCGTTTTCTTTAAAATATTTTTCATCATCCTCAGTCCTAAATGATGATATTACTGAATATATTTGGCCTGTAGTGCAAAGATGTATGTTTACCTGATGAATATCTTTGGCCTGTAGTGCAAAGATGAACAGGTGTTGAGACGAACATGACCGACTGGAGATACAAATGAATATCTTTGGCCTGTAGTGCAAAGATGAATATTTGATTCAAGATGTATATTGATTGATGTTACAGGGATAAAATATTGATGATGGACTTTTAAATCTTAGAAGATAGTAGAATTCTTTCTCTACTTGACTCTTCTAATGGATTACTATTTCCGCTGCAGTTGTTGATCTAAAACTTGTTGTCGATTATATTCTATCAGATTTTTCCCTGTTGAAAACTAATGATAATTTGTTGTATATTATCTTAGTCATAATATTCTTTACTGGGCTAGTTGAGCTCACCCTTTTTGTTCCATTTTTCTCAGGAGGCGAGAATATAGCGGGAACTAGTCGGGGTGCGGAGTGATGTTTTCAGTCAGTGGTGTTAACAGTCCTCACTATTTTATAAAATAATGTGATAATAATTATAATGAGGACTTCTTTTGAGTTTTTATACTCTCTAGTAGAAAATATTGTATTCAAACTCACAGTATATGTGTTGTCGTATTTTGTACGGCAATTGTAATACTGAAGTTGTATTTGTTTTTGTACCATATATTTGGCGACTCAGAATTGGTGATGTATACCTCACGTAAGCACCAATAATCAATACAGTGTGCTACTATGCAACCACACGTATTACTGTACTTTTATCACCGGGTATTTCAACAGTTAACGGTAAAACTTTCACAGCTATTTTTATAAAAAGATATTTTTGTCGTTTTCTAACTCCGACAATAATTCTGTTGTGAGGTCCACCAATGATTGTGCCGTCGTACGAATATTTCCTGTTAAAACGAATATTCCCCGACCAATAGAATATTTTATAACAACTTGCATATTTTGCAAAATTTGTAAATATGACCCACAACTATAATATTATAACAAATCCATACCATAATATAAAAAATGATATTTTGAAAAAAATTAATCTTTATTTATGAAAATTGGGGTCTTACAATGGCGGGTCGGGAGGGGGACACCTACCTTTCCCTTGTCAGAGGGTCGAAAAATATTACTCCAAGTTGAACACTGATCGGGTTACTGTTTTGGAACATATGAAGGAGAAGACATTGTAGACACTTGAAATTTTCTGCACACCTGTTACTGACATTGCAGGAGGGCAGATTCGTCTTTCAGAGATAACAATGGAAGATAGCTCATATCCAGTTCGGTTACTACTGGAAGTTCAGTTTCAACCTCGAAACACACACCGGGAGTATCAGTTCCAACCTCAGAGTTAACCCCGAGGCATGCAGTTCAAATACCAGAAATTCTACCGGAGAAGGCCGATTCATCCCGGAGATAACCCCGAGATATTCAGTCTCAGTCCCGACACCGGGAATAGCAGCACCAACCTTGGAGATAACCCCAAGGAATGTGGTTGCAGTTTCGGAGATAACCTCGAAAATGCTTGTTTCAAAGCCATGCAAATAGCTTCAGAACACTCAACACTCACACCGAGGCACTCAGTACAAGACCAGGAGATAACACCGGGAAGACAAGCACACTTCAGAGATGACACTGAGGACCTTCAACATTTGCAGCAGTCCAATCTCAAAGATAACCCTGAGCAACGTCTGCTTTATCAACCCAAACTGGAGATAACCCCGGTAAGGGCAAAGTCGTCATCTTGCCACCTTGACGCCAAATCACATCGTCTCAACATTTTAGACATACATTTCTACACAGAAATGTCCCACAAGAACTAAGGAAGTCCAATCCCGAGTGACTATTGCGCAAGGCAACGGATAGAATTTGAAGCTTGAAGACCAGAGGGCATGGTCCCATCTTCCTGACTTTGTACAACCTCTAATCCCATGTCATTGCATAACTCTTGACAACAGCGGTCCGAAATAGGTCTTATACACCTCAATCGAATGCCCGGATTGAAGTTCTAAAAGTTCGAGCGGACATCACGTTGCATGCATGCACGTACTTCGAGACGGCAGGACCCGCGGAGCCCGGGGCACCCCAGGCAGCCGCAGGTACACCTGCAGCTAGCTGCAAGTACACCTGCGACTCCCCCCTCTATAAATAGAGGGCTTGGGGTGGCTATTTGAAAGAGAAAAAAGGCGAGGAAGCCATGTCTAATTTGCTCTGTACACACCCTAAATTGAGTGCTTTCTTATTTTAAACACTTGTAAGCTCATATATAGCTACTTTTTACCGGTGGGAGCCGAGTGTTCATCCACTTAAAGTTATAGAAGTCTTCTTTGGCAGCCCACTGTAAGCCTTCTTACACACTTTAAAGCATTTCTCTTCATCTTTGCACACATTATTCTTCACGTTGAGAGTCGTGTTGCATGTGTATGCTCGAACTTTGGTCCGTGGTTTCATTTCAGTTTGTATATATATATATATATATATATACTTATATATTTATATATGAACTAACATTATCGAGTTATGCCTCGATTGAGCCTAGACTTATGTTTGGAGCGTTTAATTGCTTTCGTATATATATACTTATATATATGAACTGTGTGTCGAACTCTGTTCGATGAGCCTAGACTTACGTCTGGAGTGTTTAATTGCTTATATATATATATATATATATATATATATATATATGAATTATGTGTCGAACTATGTTCGATGAGCCTGTATTGTACATCCAGTGCGTTTACTACTTTAACATATATATACTTATATATATGAATTGTTGTCAGACTTTGTTCGATGAGCCTGAATTTTATATCCAGTCCGTTTATCTACTTATATATATATATATATATATATATATATATATATATATATATATGTGTGTGTGTGTGTGTGTGTGTGTGTGTGTGTGTGTGTGTATTTACATTTCGTCCCGCTTGAAGTTTACTTCGTGGCGGTTGACCGTTTTTACTGCTTTCTATACATTTTGTCCCGCCTGGAGTCTACTTCGTGGCGGTTGACCGTCTTTACAGCTTTCTTTACATTTCTGATCCCCCATGGAGGTACTTCGTGGTGATTGATTATGTCAATATATATATTTACCGCTTTTATATATTTACCTTTTCGATCCCCCATGGAGGTGCTTCGTGGTGGTTGATCATGTTTGTATATATATATTTACAGCTTTTATATATATAACTGCTTACAGTTTTCATATAAATTGCGGTATCATGTGAGCCTAGGAATCATGTGATCACAGATTCAGTCTACTGAATCTAGATTTGGTTCCCGTGATGGACATTTTCAGCTGTAAGCAGCTTGTAAATTTATTCACGGTGTTTGGATTTCCTTATATGGTTTTCATACCCATGAGGAGTTCGGCACTGCTATGTATATTATTTTCTCAAAGATGCTTCGCATCTCGAAAATAAAAGCAATCAAGATGAACATTTAATAAAATGGAAGTGTAAAAGGTCTCAATTACTATTGAGCATCAGGGTTTGAAAAATCTCTTTTATAAAACTTCACTGCTATATCTTATTTAAAACTAAATTTTTACATAAATTCAAACCATGTGTATATAGGTGCGAACGAGGTCTCGTACTACTTCCAAATAACTGCACATTGACCCACACATACACACATTCATATAACAGTTTCTTGAAAAGTGGCGGTCACCATGGCAACACGGATGTCGGGAGGGTGCCTAACACCTTCCCTCCACATAAGCAAGTCCCCGGACTATAATGAATCTCGGTTTCACAGACCCGTTTAGCAGTGTCACATCACTGGGTCAATGTGCAAACCTTTTATCGGTTGTGTTGGTACAACCAGTTAAAAAATTAACTGGCGACTCTTATAGTCCAATCGTCGACATATATATGTCGAACCTTTTTCGCTTGTTTTTTCAAATAAATCTCACATAACATGAGAACATAAAAGAACAAGAATAGGGGCAAATAAAAATCCCGACGTCGACAGACATTTTATGAGCCACCCAAGTACAGTTCAAAGGTTAAGCGAGGAAATCCAGATATGTATTGTGACTATCATGGGAGGATTAGGCATTCTACAAAAGCATGTTAGAACTTGAAAGACCTGATCGAGAAGAACATCCAGAATGGGAATTTGGTTCAGTATGTTACAGGACAAGACACTTCGGGGACACAGCAGGCGAACAATGCCTCGACATCGAAAATGAACTCTCAGCCCCAGCAACAGGATCAGACCCAAGCAGTACGACTAGTAGTGGATGTGATCACTGGTGGGTCGGTCGGGAAAGTTACAGGAAAGAAGAGAAGAGGATTTCTGGACGCTGTGCTGATAGTGTTCGATCAACCTGTTAGGCGAGAAAGACCATACCCCAATTCAGTAATCTCTTTTACTGATGATGACCTTCATTTAGAGCCCGTTGAACCCCATGAGGGAGCCCTGGTAAGTACAACACAAGTAGGTTCAATGGATATAAAGCGAATCATGATCGACAATGGCTTATTAGTGGATATTTTGTATGCTCATGCCTACCAAAGGATGAATTTGGAGGGTTAAAAATTAGTGGTCGGTCAGGAGCCTCCTCTGTACGGGTTTAGCACGATCCAGTCAAGGTTGCAGGGACGATCGCGCTACCAATTTTTGGGACGACTCCTTGTCATGGAGATAGTTTGTCAATTTTTTATAGTGTATGCGGATTCGGTATATAATGCCATATTAGGGAGGCCAACTCTAATAGCTCATCAGGTGGTGACTTTTATCCCTCACTTCAAGATTAAGTTCCCCACACCGAACGGAGTTGGGGAGGTGGCTGGAGATCTCGATCTAATAAAGAGATGTTCAAGGAATGCATTGATCTCTTTGGGAGTGGGAGTTAGCAAACATAAATAGACGATGGTAATAGAGATTGAACCTTTTACCAAGGGTATTTTAGAACCTCTGGTCACGTCAGCTGAAGAGATCGAGGACGTGGAATTGATTCCTGGCAAGAAAGATAAGACATTGAAGATTGGGTTTGGGCTACAGGAGTTTTTTCAGACCAATTTGGTAGAATTGCTGTAATGTTATGCCGATATCTTTGCATGGACTCCTAGTGACATGCTTGGGGTTGATCAGAAAGTGGTCATGCATAGGTTACATGTCGATCAACGAAGAAACCAGTTCGACAAAAGAGGAGGATTTTTGCCCTAGAGAGGCAGTAGATAATAGATGAGGAGATAGCTAAGCTTTTGGCAGCTGAATTTATCTCCGAGATCGACTACCCGGAGTGGATGGAAAACTTGGTGTTGGTTTAGAAGCAAAATGGGATCTGGCGAGTCTGCATTGATTACACAGATCTACATAAGGCATGTCCAAAGGATTTTTACCCACTTCCTTATATTGACCAGAGTATCGATGCCACTTCAGGGTATGCTTGGCTCAGTTTTATGGACGCGTTTTTGGGTTACCATCAGATTTTAATGCATAAAGAAGACATCCCGATGACTGCTTTTATCATACATCGGTCGGTCTATGCAAGAAGATGACTTTCAAATTGTTGAATGTAGGGGCTACTTATCAGAGGATGATGAACTATATATTTGCGAAGCAGTTGGGTCGGAGTATGGAAGTATATATAGATGATATGATTCTGAAGAGCATGTCAGTACGAGGACACTAGGATAATTTAGAGGATTACTTCTAGACAATTCGGAACCATAAGCTCAGATTGGGAGCAGGGAAGTGTACCTTCGGACTGGGAGCAATGAAATTTATGGGTTATTCGATCAACAGGCGAGGAATTAAAGCGAACTCAGAGAAGATCAAGGCAATTCTAGATATGAGGTCTCCTCAATCGTATAAAGATGTTCAACGTCAGACAGGTCAGATAGCAACCTTGAGGAGATTCATATCTAAGTTGGCAGAAAGGTGTTTGCCATTTTTTGGTACGTTGAAAGGGCCAAAGATTGAGAAGACTTTCTAGTGGACTTCAGATTGTGAGGATGTTTTTAGGGTATTAAAAGGTATTTGACTTCGGCTCCTTTGTTGGTGAAACCAGTTCCTGCTAAGCCTTTGTATGTGTATTTAGCTACGAGTTCTTTGGCGGTGGGAGCAGTTTTGGTGCGGGAGATCGGGGGTAAGCAGCATCCGGTTTACTATGTAAACCATGCCCTTAGGGATGAATAGACAAGGTATCCGAACCTGGAAAAGTTTGTCAATGCACTGGTGATAGCAAGCAAGAAGTTTCGGCAGTACTTCCAGGGTTGGTTATTAGTTGTGTACACGGATCAACCATTAAAGAAAGTGTTAGGGAAACCAGAGGTTTCAAGATGACTTGCAGCGTGGGTGATGGAGTTGTCGTAGTTTATTATAGAGTATCATCCTCGGACAACGATAAACACTACAAGAAAAAGCTTAAGTCCGACAGAATATTCCCTCGGAAATAAACCTATTCAATCAGAAATAGATTATTTCCGACGGAAACTTCCGTTAGAACTTCGGTCGTATATATACGCGTCAAAGATAAGATTCGTCAAAAACTTCGTCGGAACTGTCTTATCTTCGACGAACTTATCACCGACGAAAATGCGTCAAAAATAAGCTATTTACGACTGAATAAATAGGACGAAACTTTTCGTCGAGTATAATATTTCTTATTTTCAACGAATCTATTCCCTTGGAAATAAGGTATTTTCGACTGAATATTAAAATAAACGGGTATTTATTTAAAATGGTTGATTATTAATTCTGACGAAATGTGCGTCAGAGATAACTTAGTTCCGACAGATATAGTCCCTCGGAATTAACTTATTTCTGACTGAAAATTAAAATATAACAATATTTAGTAAAAATTGGGTGATTATTAAATCTGACGGAATATCCGTCGGAAATACCTTATTCCGTCGGAAATAACTGTATTTTTTTTAAAATACAGATTTGAAATGTTCAGTTTCCAAGTGTTTAAACCCATTTATGTACCTGTAACCTGTCACAACCCAATACATAGTAATATAAACATGTATCTCACATTCAAATATTCAACGTAACGCTAAAACGTAATATCCACCAAAACGTAACTTATGCAGCTTGAGATATTCAACGTAACTAATGCAGCTTGAGATATATTTAAATCCTAGTGAAGATAACTTACTCGTGCCTAAAGAAGAGCCTCCATCGAGGCTACCGTCTCTAGTACCGGATCGCCCACCACCTCGGCGACCTCCACCGCTATGTCTAGCCATAAAAATTGTTATTTGGAATCTATAGAGACTACTATTCGACATTCACTCCTATTTGTCAAACGGGTTTTTAAGTTTCATATTATAGTACATATATGAATATATATACATATAATACTTAATTATTAAGTTTATTGAAAATTGTGGCAAACTAAGCAAATGTTACTTAGTTTATTTTGCCAATGAAAAAATAAGTAAGTGCTACTTAGTTTCTGAGAACTATTATTTAGAATATATATGAAGACTACTATTAAATTATTTTATTTTATTTTATAAAATTTAATTGTATTTTATAAAATTTAATTATATTTATTATTATATTTTATTGTATTTTATTTTATTTTGTACTATAATATATAATATAATTTTTGATTATTTTATTATATTCAATTAAATTCATTTTTTTTATTTTATTAAATCAGATTAAATTTATTATTACGTTTTAATATATTTTATTTTGTTTTGTATTATTATATTATATAAATTTTAAATTATATTTGTTAAATTTAATTTTATGTTAAATTAATTTAATTTAATTTAATTTAGTTTATTATTATTATTATTATTTATTTTATTTTATTTTATTATTTATTTTATTTTATTATTTTAATTTAATTTTTTTAATTTTTTATTATTAAATTAAATTAAATTTATTTTATTGTATTATTATATTTTATTGTATTTTATTTGTATTGTATTATATATTTTAAAATATTATTTATTAAATTAATTTATCTATTAAATTAAATCAAATTTTGGAATTGAATAATTTTGACAGAAATTCTGTCAGAAATAACAAATATACCTACATCAAACATAAATCAGCCCCAAAGTTTAGTAAACCCAAATAAGATAAATCAAATACTTACTGATTAACATGTATATATACTCAATACCAAACCCAATTCAAAACACATAATTCATTAGTCCCAAAACTAAGCAAATAATATATCAATCCCAATTCAAATTACATAACTCCTCATCAATTAACAATATCACAAAATTCATACATTATAATACCAAAATTCTAGTAATATTAATCAAAAAACAAAATAAATTTTGACCAATTGCACATTATAATACCAAATTCATACATAAATCTCATACTCAAATTTCATACTACTAACATATAATATATACTCAATACCTGGAAAATTAGAAGAGAACAGAGTCAGTGACCGGCGGCAGTGTATGGGTGGTGGGTGAGGGTGGTATCGGGACAGGGGGTCGGGGGTCTGAGGGAGAAGGGTGGGGGTACTGGGGGGGTAGGGGGCTGGGAGTGGGGGGTACCTGGGGGTAGGGTACCGGGACGTACAGGGGGTGGGGGGACCGAGAGACAGTGGTGGGGGTACCGGGGCAGGGTGGGGGGATGACCGACCGGGGGGAGGGAGTGGGAGTACTGGGTGCAGGGTGGGGGTGGGAGGACCGGGGGAGAGGGGGTTAGGAGTGGGAGGAATGAGAGAGAGAGAGAGAGAGTAGACTGGTATTTAGAGAGAGAGAGATGAAAATGAGAGGGCGCTAGAGAAGAAGAAGCGTTTTTTAGGTTTATTTCTGACAGAAGTTCCGTCGGGTTTAGGTCCCTCAAAATTATCTTAAGGCCGACAGATAGTCTCTCGGAAATAACCCTCATTCCGTCGAGGTTATATTTGGTGCTGGCGGGAATCTTGGCGCCACCAGTGGATCCCTACTTCTGACGGAATTCGGTCGAAAATAAACTATTTTCGAGGGACATATGTCCAACGAATTATTCTCTCGAAAATATACTAATATCGACGGAATGTAGTGCGTCAAAAATAATTCTGTCGAAATTAGCCTCTTTTCTTGTATTGAAAGGGCCAGGCATTGGCTAACTTCGTGGTGGAGTGTTCATTCTCTGAGACAGATAATAGCTTGGTATAGACAAAGGAGGTTATTCAGATAGTGATAGATGTTCATCTGGAGCAGAATTCATGGATGTTGTATATAGACGGGTCTTCTAGTTCGGACGTTAGTGGAGCTAGTATTATCTTGACAAGTCCATAGGGGTTCAGAGTGCAACAGGCTATCCATTTTGGGTTTAAAGCTATTAACAACGAGGCTTAGTATGAAGCAATTTTGCCAGGTCTTCGGTTGGCAAAGAGTCTAGAAGTTCAAAGGGTATTAATTTTTAGTGACTCTTAGCTAGTGATCAAGCAAGTTTTGGGGGAGTACGAGGCCAGGGGGAAAGGATGGTGAAGTATTTATCAGAGGTAAAAGATCAACTCCAGTACTTCAGTTTGTTTGCTCTACAGGGAGTGGATAATTCTGACAATACAATAGAAGATGCTCTCGCGAGGTTAGCTATGACTGACGCAAACACATTCGGTGGGTCAGTTTTTATTTGGAAATCTTAAATAAGCCGAGTGTTTAGTGTGCGGAGGTTATGTGTTTGGTGAAGTCAACTTATTAGATGGCTCCTTATTTAGATTATTTGGCTGATGGCGTACTACCTTTGGATCAGATGTTGGTGAAGAAGGTAAAACATAAGAGTTCAAATTTTGTATTGATAGATGGAGATCTGTATCGAAGAGCCTATTCTTCTCCTCTACTTAAGTGGTTGATGCCATCTAAAGCCGAGCATGTGCTCTAAGAAGTCCTTAAGGGAATTTGTGGTGATCACGTGGCAACTAAGGTGTTAGCATATAAAGTGCTTCGGCAATGGTATTATTGGCCGACCATTTTTAAGGAGGCAACATACTATGTAACGAAGTGTTTGAAGTGTCAGTTAAATAGTCCCATTACCCATTAACCACTAGAAGAGTTATAATCGATGTTATCTCTAATTCCTTTTGTTGTTTGGGGGATCGATATTCTAGGTCCGTTGCCAAAGATAAAAGGGCAGGTCAGCTTTGTGATAGTTACAATTGACTACATGACTAAGTGGGTTGAAGACAAACCTCTTCGGTAGATCACAGAATAGGAGTGTCTTAAGTTTTTAAAGGAATTTGTGGTGTTCCGATTTGGAATACGAATGGTGGTGGTTTCTGATAACGGGTGTCACTTTGTACGTTCGAAGTTTGAGAATTTCTTACAAGAGTTAAACATACAGCATAGGAAGACCTCGGTGGCTCATCCTCAGTCTAATGGACAGGTGGAGGTAACCAACAAAACATTGTTGAATGGGAAAAAAAGAAGGCTGGATGAGGCAAAGGGTAGGTGGCTAGACGAGTTACTTAGTGTGTTGTGGGCTTACCGAACCACTCCAAGGTCTATAACAAGGGACTCACCATTCAGGTTGGCCTATGGTACTGATGCACTCGTCCTAGTTAAAATTGGTTATGCTTCTCTCCGAGTTAGTCGATTTTAGGAGTTATATAATGATGAGGGTCTTTGGGTTAATTTGGACTTATTGGATGAAGTCAGGGAAACGACCTTGGTAAAGTTAGTAGCTTATCACAAGAGGGTTGCTAGGTATTATAACAAAGGAGCTAAGCTCATGAGATTTCATGTTGGTGATCTTGTTCTTCTGGAGGTTGAAGCTTCTATGCCACAAGACCAGGGGAAGTTGATGCCAAATTGGGAATGCCCTTATAAGGTGGTTAAGGTGCCAAGGCCAGGTACTTATCGGCTTCGGGCAATGGATGGTACTCAGATCAAAAATATCTGGCATGCTGAGAGGCTTCGCAAATATTATCAGTAGGGCAAATTAGATGAGTAGCCTTTATAATTATTTCTCAGAATTTTTTAATAAAATGGTTGCTATGTTTGGCGAAATTATTGTGTTCTTGACTCGTGTTTATACGTTTAGCCTGCATGCGAAAGTTTGTTCAGCCTTTAGGCGAACAATGATTTTAATGGTGTTTGGTGTTACATTCAGCCTGCCTGTGAACGCTTGTACAGCCTTTAGGCGAATAAATATTTCAATGGAGTTTGGAGGTACGTTCAACCTGCGTGTGAACATTTGTTCAGCCTTTAGGTGGACAATGATTTTAATGGTGTTTGGTGTTACGTTTAGCATGTGTGTGAACGTTTGTTCAACATTTTGGCAAACGATTGTTCAGCCCTTTGGACGAACATTTATGGAGTTCAATGACATATTTAGCCTACGTGTGAATGTTTGTTCAGCCCTTTGGGTGAATATGTTTCCTGGTGTTTTGAATGGTTAATAATTATCCATATTTTGTTTAAGTATTCAGTTCTTCGGATAAATCCCGTAGTTATTCTGCTTGTTTGCTTTTGTTGAATAAATTCATTGTTATTTATGAAAAGCTATGTAAGATCTTTCGGGAAAACTAATATGGTCATTCATAAAGATAAGTTACATTAAGATAATTATATATGGAATTAAAAGATACAAAATTATGGTTGAGGAGGACCATCTTCTGGTTGATCATCCGAGTCATCTTCGTCTTCCGAAAAGTCTAGGAGGTCGGCGTTCAGTGCAACGGCAATAAGTTTGGCTTTGTCTTTACTCCGAACAGTTTCATATCCTTCAGAATACATCTGTATAATTTCATTGGTAAGTTCTTAAGATTTTCTGTAATCACTTCGAATTTGGTTACGTAGTTCTTCAGTTAAAGGCGGGTCGAGGACTTTGTAGTAAGTGAATTCCTTTTCTAGTTTGGCTCGGGCTTGGAGGTGTATTTTCTCCTTTTTCATTAGATCAAGAGAATGACGAGTGAGGATTTAGTTATTCTGTTTTAGCAATTAATTCTCTTTGATGAGCTCATCACATTTGTCGAAGGCAATTTTTTGGCGTGATTTCGATGCCGCTATCTCATCTTTCAGCTTTGCAATGTCAACTTGGAGTCCCTCACAGAAGAAAGAGGTGTTGTCATGTGCGCTCTTCTCTTTGGCCAAGGCTGCTTTTAATATTTCATTTTGACTTTGGGCGACCTTTTTTTCTAGTTCGATTTCTTTATATTGGTGGATAAGGTGACCTGAGATAGCATTGGCCTGAAGGTGTTGTTTGGTTAAAGTTAGCTGCAATTATATGTGACGAACGAGAATTCTGTAATTTATTTTAATATTTATTGAATTAAATAAATATTTTCGATGATTTAATTATTAGATTTAATAATTAATTGATGCAATTGTGGTAGATTAATTTAATTATATGTGTTACATTTATTAAATTAATGTAGAGAATTTTTATGATCAAAGTTTGTAATTATGTGAGCTTATTGAATTAAATGAATTATTTAATTAAGCATGATGTTACTTTAATTAATTTAATTGTTAATTAGAGATTTAATAAATTGACATTATTTATTAATGGGATAATTAATTATGTGACTATGTGAAATTATGAGAAATTATAATATTTTATTTATGTTAAATTAAATAAGATATGAGTTTATTTTATGAATTGGGTGTGACATTTTCAAACTATATGATAAAAGGTTTATTAAAATAAAGAGTTTTAACTTAGTCGCTAGCCAAACATGACACTAAGAGAGGTTAGGGTCAGTTAACCCATGACTGGGTAACTGACCACCAACGCGCATCTGATCCTTCCTAATTGATTACGACGTCTTCTCTTTTCATTTTGTTCTAAGTCTGATAAAAATCACAGAGAGAATTCAGAGAGAAAACTTGAGAGTTCAGAGATTTTGAGAGTTAAGAAGAAATTAGAGAAGGTTTCAATACTACTAATCTACATTTGGGTAATCTCTTCAACCCAATTTTTATTATTACGCTCTTTAAAAGTTTCACGAATATAAGTTTCATAGTTTTTGGTTTAACCTCTGTAATTGAGTTAGGAGTATTGATTATGAGTTGTATGTGTGTTATGATATATCAAATCTTCTTTAATTATGTATATGTTGTAAACCATAACATCAAATTCATGAAAGCATGTCGTACGCATGTTTTTTTCAAAATAAACAGAGTACGTGATATGGCCATATGGCCATATATGTGATAATTGATGTATTGATTATATATTATCCCTAAAATTTACACCCTTATATTATTGAGCATGTTAATACAAAGAGATCTAGCCTTAAACGAACGGATTCGGTGTTATAACGAATCCGTACGGCTAAATTATGTGTTTTGTTCAAAATCCTCAAGAACTTCAAGAACAGTCTAAATTTTTATGATTTAAATATGTGATTATATGTTTTAATAGGTTAAAATCACTTTATAGATGTTGTATTATGATTATGCATGAATTATAACATGTGGGTATATGTGATTTGGTGAAATTAGTGTTAAAAATGTGTTGATTTCGCTGAACTATGTGTTCTTCGCAAACTGAGATTCAATTTCTGGGGTCTCGCGCCGCGGCGCCAGCTCTAGAACTGATTTCTCGCGCCGCAGCGCCACAGCGCTCGCAGCGCCAAGACTCGAGCCACGGCGCCACAGCTCCGCAGCGCCAAGGGCCCGGCCACAGCGCCACCGCGCCGCAGCGCGACTCCTTAGCACATTAGTGGCGTCGCAGCGCCACTCTCCAGAAAATGTCAGAAATGTATTTTTAAAATATTAAAGTCTAACAAGTGTTAGTGGATTGATGTAATGAACATGTAATCATGTTAGGGGTATTATGAGATGATAAAATAGTTGTTTAACATGTAATAAAATATTATATGTGAATTGAATTATTAAATACATAATTAGTTTGATAATTCATGAAGTATAAATTATGTGACAACGTGATAATTTGACTAAGTTTAGTCAATAATTAAAGTAGACAACGAGAATGAGTTTATATTGATTAGTTAATTTATAATTAACTGGTATTGTGTATATGAATGGTATGTAGGATTTAATTCAAAGAACGTGCTTAGTTAAAGTGTAATCTACGCACGAGGCAAGTATCCTATCCCTAACTCCATTCTATTGAGCAAGTTTCCTAAACTTAAACTCTTAAATTTGAGCAAGTTTCTTAACCCTACTTTTTAATATCTTTCAAGATTATTAATTACCTTGAATAAGTTATCATTTCTATTATTCAAGTTCAAGTATGATATTACAGATTATTTATATTGTCAAAGCATGATTCAGTTATACAATAATTGTTCTATTGTATACGTTTGAGATTATTATTCAAATTGAATATCGTTATTGTTGAACCTTATTAGACTAGTGAACCTTATTGATTCAACTAGTCCATAGTTGATGAGCGTTCTAAATTTCAGAACCCTTGATGAATTTATCCAAACCAAACTTCCTTTGGTACGGACTCGAATGTTAAACTGAGATGAACAACCCTGTATAGGGGATTAATTACGCTTTAGCGTTAAGATATTGTGCACAGTATGGTACTAAGGGCTGATCCCCCTAAGTACGAGAAGAAGGTCCATAGTCTTATGACTGTTAAAGGTTTCAAGTATAATCCTTGATAACCTAGGACATAGTTCAAGGTCTTATGACCCTCAGAATTCTTTTGATTCTTGTTATTCATTCTTGATTCAAAAGTTGAGCTCTTATTCAGATGTCTTTGATTTATTCACATGTTATTATACTGTTATTTCATTATTATACTTGTGGACATTTGTGCTCACTCTTGCTTAATAATAACATTACAGTTAAGAATGAAAGAAGCGATGAACCCTCCACTAGTAAGGGCAAGGGCAAAGTTAGCAAATGATGAAGACCTGTTATTTATTAACTGATGTAATTGTTTAAGACTTGAGTTATGTTGATGTTAAGACTTATTTGTTTAGAATTCCGCACAGATGTTTTAAGGTTAGAGTGACCTGGGATTTATTTATGATTCAGTTGATGTAATCCTTAAGGGAAGAGATTTTTTATGATTTCTATCTATTGTATGGTTTGATATTATTTATGGGTAGATAGATAGATGATGCTTGTACAGTGAACACCAAATCCCGTGGAATCGAAGTACCCGGATTTGGGGGTGTCACAAGTTAGTATCAGAGCTGTAGGTTATGAACCTTAGGTGGGGGAAACAACCTTAGGTAGTAGTCTTATAGAAGAAGATAGTAATTGAAAACTCTTATCGAGTTCTAAGAAATAAATTTTTGAAATTCATTGAAGATAATAAAATACATTATGTGTTTATGTGTTAAGTATGCGTTAGATAGTATGACTTAGTAACTAAAATTTAAAATTTTGTTGTCAGGATGACGAATGATGGAGAAGCTAGTCAAGCTGAGGAGGGACCCCATTTACCTATAGTACCGACTGAGGAGGAGCCCCGAGACATTCATGTCGTTAGGGAGCAGCTGGTGCAGAGGGTTTCATCTCCATTGATCACCGTTGTTGGTCAGGAGCATGAGCCCGAGACTGATCCTGAGGAGGAGTTTGATGAGGAAGAAGAAGAGGAGCTACCACGGTACACTGTTGATGCTGAGATGTATGACACACTATATGATCGTAACGTGGAGTTACAAGATGAGGTTCAGGAATTGACTGAGCGAGCGACTGTTCAGCAGTCTACTTTAGAGGAGAAGGATAGAGAGATTGTGACCCTTCATACACGTTTAGGAAACGTGGAGTGGGATCTGGTTCATGAGAAGGGTCAAATCGAAGATAAGACCGAGGAGATAGAGAAGCTGAAGAAGGAACTGAAGGAAACCTCCGGAAGACTGAAAATTGCAGAGGAAGGATGGGTAAGAGAATCACATCGAGCTGATCGTGCAGAAAATGATAGTCGTGCAAAGAAGGTAAAGCTTGAAGACACGTACGCCACACTTAATCATGCGATGGATGAGATTCAAGAGCGAGTGTTAAGGTACCCCATCCAGTTTGAAGGACTTCCATCGTATATGTTGGATCGCAGGACGATGTCTCGTATCATGAATGAGGAGCGTGGTAAGGCTATTGAGCACCTTGGAAGACAGGAATAGAATCTGTTTATTTATGTGAAAGACTTATATAGTTTTATGTAAATTCCGATGTGTTTATGAACTAAGGAATACGTTAATATTTGAATGTTTTAAATCCTGTGGATTCTTTATTCCAGGATTGATGATGTAAATAGCAGTATGCTATAGTTTAATGTTAAAACTTTTTATTTGAATGAAAAGATATCAAGTTGTTTGAGATGATGTGTTAAGTGATATGTTAAATTGTTGAGTAATGTCTTAACTATGTAGAGAAATAAATAAAGTTCTAATAAACGTTTATTTAACAGAAAAATGCCGCCAAGGAGAAGACAACAACGTCAACCGGCTCAGGAAGGGTCAACCAATAATAACAATAATGCCAACGTTAATCCAGTTCAACAGCTAGTTAATTTACTAACTGGAGTCATGAATAACCAACCGCAAGCTCCACCTAGCACAACGTTTAAAGATTTTAAGGCGGTGGGAACGCCAGAGTTCAAAGGTTCCAAAAACCCGATCGAGGCTCAAACGTGGGTGATGGAAATGGAGAAGATTTTCGACGTTGCTAGGGTTTGAGAAGATCAGAAGACCGTTTTTGCGACATTTATGCTGAAGTCTGAGGCTAGCTACTGGTGGCAGGCAAACAAGATGCGAGGAGGTGAAGGTGTAATTACGTGGGAGAGATTCAAAGAGATGTTTTTCGAAATGTATTTCCCAGCTAGTTCGCATAATCAGATGGAGGTGCAATTTCTGGAACTGAAACAGGGAAACATGAGCGTGCCTGAATACGCGGCTAAATTCGATGAGTTGGCAAGGTTTGCCCCGTATCAAGTACACACTGACGAGAGGAAAGCCAGACAATTCGAACAAGGACTGAAGCCTTGGGTATACAGCAAGGTATCAATGTTTCAACTTAACACGTTTGCGGGAGTTTTGGAAAAGGCCATTCTCGCGGAAGGAGGAAGTGATGCAGTGACTAAGTACAACCAAGAACAGAAAAAGAAAAAGAGTGAGAATGAAGGTAATAACAAGACTGGTGGAAGTAATACTGGGAATAATAATAATCAGAATAGGAAGTGAACGGATAACTCGACAGCTGGAAGTCAACACGGAGGGCAGAAAAATAAGATAGAAGCATGTCCGACTTGCGGCAAAGCACATCTAGGAGTTTGTTTGAAGGGAAAGAGAGTGTGCTACAATTGTGGTCAGGAAGGCCACATAGCACCAAATTGTCCAAACCCAAAGAAGGGTGCTTGTTTCAACTGTGGTTCTAAAGATCATTTAGCAAGAGACTGTCCCAAGAAGGGATCGGGAGGATCAGGACAAGGAGGAAACCGAGGAAATAGCAGTGGAAATACCTTAACCATCACCGGACCACCTGCAATAAATCGACCAACCGCCAGAACTTTCAATATGACGGTGCAGGATGCAATCCAGTCTCGTGATGTGGTGTCAGGTATCATTCCGATCAATGAAATTAATGCTTACATTTTATTTGATTCGGGTGCTACTTGTTCCTTTATATCCGATGACTTTGCTAATAGTTTAGATTTGCTTAAGGATGAATTGGAATATCCCATGATTATAGAAATTGCGAATAGAGAGATAATTCCTGTTAAGCATGTGTATAAGAATTGTAGAGTGGATATTAAGGGTAATATCATGAACATAGATCTTATCCCTATTCGATTGGGTGAATTCGACATTATATTGGGTATGGATTGGCTATCCAATTATGGGGCTGTAATTGACTGCCAAAAGAAGCGTATTAACCTTATGACTCCGTCAAAGGTTGTGTTTTATGGTAGCAAGTCGCCTAGACAAGCGAGTTGTCTGACGATGTTGCAGGCCAGGAAGTTATTAAGACAAGGCTGTGTAGGATATTTAGCTTACATAGTCGACAGTCGAAAAGAGAACCCGAAGGTAGAGGAAATACCGATTGTGAGGGACTTCGTCGATGTATTTCCAGACGATTTGCCAGGACTCCCACCAGATAGAGAAGTAGACTTTGTGATTGATTTGGCGCCCGGAACTGCTCTAATATCAAAGGCACCATACCGAATGGCGCCAGTAGAGATGAAGGAATTAATGGTACAACTACAAGAATTGTTGGACAAAAAGTACATTCAACCGAGCGTATCGCCGTGGGGAGCGCCGGTGTTGTTCGTGAAAAAGAAGGACGGATAGATGAGGCTCTGCATTAACTACAGAGAATTAAATAAGGTCACGATTAAGAATAGATATCCATTACCAAGGATCGATGATCTGTTTGATCAATTAAAGGGAGCAAAATACTTTTCCAAGATTGACTTGAGGAGTGGTTATCACCAACTGAAGGTGAGGCCAGAGGATGTACCGAAGACAGCGTTCCGAACGCGATATGGTCATTATGAGTTTTTAGTAATGTCGTTTGGTCTTACGAATGCTCCTGCAGCATTTATGGGACTAATGAATGGTGTATTCAAGCCGTTTTTGGACAAATTCGTGGTGGTATTTATAGACGACATTCTGGTATATTCCAAAACCAAAGAAGAACATGAAGAACATTTGAGGTTAACGCTGGAAGTATTGAGAAGGGAGAAGTTGTATGCTAAGTTTTCGAAATACGAATTCTGGATCAAAAGAGTACAATTTCTTGGTCACGTAATCGATAAAGATGGAATTTCGGTAGATCCATCCAAAGTAGAAGCTGTGATTAACTGGGATCAGCCGAGAACGCCGTCAGAAGTAAGAAGTTTTCTTGGATTAGCAGGATATTATAAAAGATTCATACAAGATTTTTCTAAGATCGCAACTCCGTTAACGAATTTAACTCGAAAAGCTGTGAAATTTGTTTGGACGGAGAAGTGTGAGGAGAGTTTTCAAGAATTAAAGAAGAGGTTGAGTACAGCGCCTGTGTTATCTCTTCCGGATGATACAGGAAATTTTGTTATTTTTAGCGATTCGTCGCATAAAGGACTTGGCTGTGTGCTGATGCAAAATGGCAAAGTCATTGCGTATGCATCACGGCAGTTGAAGGATTACGAGAAGGGTTACCCAACCCATGATTTGGAGTTAGCTGCAGTTGTTTTTGCTTTGAAAATTTGGAGGCACTATCTATACGGGGAGAAGTGTGAAATATATACGGACCACAAGAGTCTGAAATATATTTTTACACAGAAAGATTTGAATATGCGTCAAAGAAGATGGTTGGAATTAATCAAGGATTATGACTGTGAGATTTTATACCATCCGGGTAAGGCTAATGTGGTTGCCGACGCCTTAAGTAGAAAGGGTCGTGAGAAATTGATGATGTTGACTGCTCAGCAGGAGCTAATTGCAGATATGGACAAACTGGAGTTAGAAGTGAAGTATCCTATAGAGATTGATGAGAAGCTATTTCAGATGCAATCTGGTACAACTCTACTAGATAGAGTGAAGGAGGCTCAACTTTAGGATGATGAATGCAAAAAGGTAACATCGAAGATATCTAAAGGAACCGAACCAAGATTTAAGATGGATAAGGAAGGAATATTGAGATTTGAAAGCAGAATTTGGGTTCCGCCAGTACAAGAAATTAAAAAAAAAATTGAGTGAGGCTCATAGTTCAAGATATTCGATTCACCCTGGTAGTACAAAAATGTACCAAAATCTTCGACAACATTTCTGGTGGCCGAATTTGAAACGTGATGTTGCAGAATGTGTTGCCAAATGCCTGACATGTCAGAAAGTTAAAGCAGAACATCAGCGACCGAGTGGATTGCTACAACCGTTGGAGATCCCAGAATGGAAATGGGAACATATTACGATGGACTTTGTGGTTGGCCTTCCGACGACTCAGAAAGGCTACGATGCAGTATGCGTTATCGTTGACCGGCTGAAGAAATCTGCGCACTTCCTTCCTATCAAAATCAGATTTAACTTAGATCAGTTGGCAAGATTATATGTGAAAGAGATTGTTTCGAGGCATGGAGTGCCGGTGTCTATTGTTTTTGATAGGGATCCGCGCTTCACATCAAATTTCTGGAAACGTCTTCAGGAATGCATGGGTACACAACTGCGATTGAGTACAGCTTACCACCCTCAAACAGACGGACAGAGCGAACGAACGATTCAAACACTGGAAGATATGTTACGAGCCTGTGTAATGGACTTCAAAGGAAATTGGGATGATCACCTACCGTTGGTAGAGTTCGGCTACAACAACAGTTACCACGCTAGTATTGGTATGCCGCCTTACGAAGCGTTATACGGCAGAAACTGTAGAACTCCGCTTTATTGGGATGAAGTTGGTGAAAGACAATTGCTAGGGCCAGAATTGGTACAGCAGACGGCAGAAATAGTCAAAGTGATCCGAGCACGACTGGTAGCAGCTCAAGATCGACAGAAGAAATACGCTGATCCACATCGTAAAAATATCGAGTTTGAATCAGGTAGTTATGTTTTCTTGAAGGTCTCTCCCTGGAAGGGAAAGATCAGGTTCGGAAAGAAAGGAAAATTGAGCCAAAGATTTATTAGACCCTTTGAGGTACTGCGAAGAATTGGAGAAGTTGCGTACGAGGTAGCCTTACCTCTAGCACTCGAGAATATCCACAACGTCTTCCATGTTTTTGTGTTACGACCTTACAAACCTGATTACAAGCATGTAATTGAATACGAACCCCTGCATTTTGAGAAAGACTTATCTTATGAAGAAATTCCTGTCCAAATTGTCGACCGAAAAGAACAAGTTCTGAGAAATAAAGTAATACCTTCTGTTAAGGTATTTTGGAGGAACCACAATGCTGAAGAAGCTACGTGGGAACTCGAAGAGAATATGATGAAGAATTACCCTCATTTATTTACTTAATTATTTGTAAGCGATTCTGGGGACAGAATCTTTGTAAGGGGGGGAGAATGTAACGGGTCGAAATATATTGAGTCGTGATTCTGGGGACAGAATCCTTTTAAGGGGGGAAAGATGTGACGAACGAGAATTCTGTAATTTATTTTAATATTTATTGAATTAAATAAATATTTTCGATGATTTAATTATTAGATTTAATAATTAATTGATGCAATTGTGGTAGATTAATTTAATTATATGTGTTACATTTATTAAATTAATGTAGAGAATTTTTATGATCAAAGTTTGTAATTATGTGAGCTTATTGAATTAAATGAATTATTTAATTAAGCATGATGTTACTTTAATTAATTTAATTGTTAATTAGAGATTTAATAAATTGACATTATTTATTAATGGGATAATTAATTATGTGACTATGTGAAATTATGAGAAATTATTATATTTTATTTATGTTAAATTAAATAAGATATGAGTTTATTTTATGAATTGGGTGTGACATTTTCAAACTATATGATAAAAGGTTTATTAAAATAAAGAGTTTTAACTTAGTTGCTAGCCAAACATGGCACTAAGAGAGGTTAGGGTCAGTTAACCCATGACTGGGTAACTGACCACCAACGCGCATCTGATCCTTCCTAATTGATTACGACGTCTTCTCTTTTCATTTTGTTCTAAGTCTGATAAAAATCACAGAGAGAATTCAGAGAGAAAACTTGAGAGTTCAGAGATTTTGAGAGTTAAGAAGAAATTGGAGAAGGTTTCAATACTACTAATCTACATTTGGGTAATCTCTTCAACCCAATTTTTATTATTACGCTCTTTAAAAGTTTCACGAATATAAGTTTCATAGTTTTTGGTTTAACCTCTGTAATTGAGTTAGGAGTATTGATTAAAGGAATGTATCTATGTGTTATATTCGAGTTTGGTGTTATTGGTGGTAAGAAACTGTAAAGGAGATGTTATAGTTGGTTAAACTAATAAGGGAAATAGAGTTTTAAAACTTGAAGTGTGATCCTTAAATTATTAAGGAAAATAGTAACCGATGATGTGAAATCAAAGAGGGGATTGATGTTAGACGAGTTAACACTTAAGAAGGATGTGTAAAATATTTAGAAGTGTAGGTTTCATTTATGCTAATGTAGAACTTGTCTCCCTCTGAATTTGGTATTGCGCAGCTGCGCCATTTCCAAGCCTATGACAAGCGCAGCTGCGCCGGTCTGTAGAATCAGTTTTTGGAATTTAAATTCAAGAAATGGATATTAAGGACTCATAGGGATAATAAAATCTTAAATGAAGATTAAGTTGTCCATAAATGGATTTCAATAAGAGTTAATTAATTAACCCGAAATAAATATGGTTAATTGAGAGAGATATTATAGAATATTATATTATGAAGCTTAAGAGATGTTTTTAAGAGAGATATTGTTTTGGAACAATTTATGGAAGAAATGAAATGAAAGAATTATATTAATTAGTGTAGTACATACTAATTATTGTAAGAAAATAAATGATTAATATTAATTAATCATTGTGGTATTAAAAAGTGATAATGAGTTGAAAGTACCCAACTGAATGATATGTAGCCCAATTACAATATTAATAGCATTACTATGTGTAATACGAAAAATGTGAGCAGTAATAATATATAATACCTATGGCTTAAGAATACATGAAGTGTGACATTTAATTGAGACTAATAATATACAAAAATCATATGGTAAAAGTAATTAAATCATAAAGTTGATTTAAATAAATTTTATTATCTCATCCTATGTGATGAGACAATTATAAGTGTGCTCTAAAAGATGGGAGTAAATAAATATGTGTTATTAAAATATTTATTTCAATACTGAGGTGTAAATAAATAGTAAAATGAGATATTAAGTTATTAGTGAGCAATTAAATTAAGTCCACACATGTTATAAATATTAAATTATGTGGACTAATGTACATGGATTATATGATGTGAGTACATAAAAAATCCCTAATTTTTCTTAATATGGTAACAATTGTACATTAAAATTTCATTTGGGAGTTAAAGTAACTAACTGAGCAAGATTGAAGCACGTTGCTGTGTTATAAAATTATCAGTTACACCATAGTACAATGAACAGTAACCTACACTCTAAAATACATAACTTCCAAGCAAGAAATCATTGGCTATGGAGATGGCTAGTGCTGGGTTGTTGAACCACTCTCAATTAACCAATGTTTTCTTCCATTACACCATGAATTCAACCTTGGTGTAATGAAATTGCCTAGTCCAAGTTTCCTATATATATAGCAGTCCATTTTCAGTTTTTACGTTGCTTGTTTTGGATCATGAAACACTGATAACTTGAGTGTGAGTGAGTTGTCGTTTAAAGTGAAGTTTACCAATTGCAGAAGATAGAAGTTAAGCAAACTAAGCTCCTCAGAAGGTAAACTCTTGTTTTAGAAATTTAGTTTCAAAGTTTACAAATTATGGAAATTCTAGTAGATTCTTGATAATTGGTTTGTGAATTTCTATCATGATGTTGTGCGAGTTAGTATGTATGTTATTGAACCTATATGGTTGGTCTAAGCATGCTAGATTGAGGAGTATATATTCTGAGCTCTGGAATCTGCAGAAACAGAGGCTAAGTCTGGGTTGGTGCCGAAGTGACGCGGCCGCGCCATAGACCAGTCTTAAATTCCAGTTTTTTTGCCTCCTAGTATTCCAAGCATGTTAGTTTGACTTAACTAAGTATGTTAAGGGACCTAGCATGTGATTTAAAGTTACTTTGCTATAATGAGTTACATTAGTTGGATTATAATGATGTTAAAATGGAAAACTTAATGTTTTGAGAAGTAAAACATGACAAACCTTTTAACCTTTAAGTTCTGACTTTTCAAGCATGTATGCTAGGGTATTTTATGCTTCTAGACATGACGGATATGATCACCATCTAGCTAAGCATGATTTAGACTTTTCAAGCATGGTTTATTATAAGTTTTCAAGTGTTAAACTATTCAACCTTGGTGTAAATGAGTAGTATACATGTGAGCATGCATATATGGCTTAGTTAAATGTATAAATGAGTATAAGGTATGATTCGAAGTTACCTTGTATATTAATTGGGTTTAGCATGAATTTTTAAAAGAAAACTTAAAGAGTTGGAAACTAGTTTTGATAAACCTTTTCCAAAACATGTTTTAACCTTGAATGCTAGTGTATTACGTTCTAATATGTCTTGACATGTGACCAATATGTTAGTTACCTTGTTGGTGAGGGTATGTTGTAGTCAAGCATGAATTAAAAGAAAAATGCAAGTAAAAGACTATGATAGCTATGTGTAAATGAACTATGTGTACACCAAGTTTTGAACCCGAAAACATGCTATTATAAATTGGTTTCATATATCTATGAACATGAAAGCATGACTTAAACTAGTGTACTTATTTTACATGCTTAGTGGTATAACGTGAGATTTTCAATAAAAATGTTGAAGTTGAAACCCAACTTTGTTGGGGGAATACCCTATTAGTATTCTTAAACTATGGACCATTATGATAGGACGCTTTATGTATCTAGATATGATTGATATGTGCATCCATCTAATTAAACATGTTGTGAACTAGTCAAGCATGGTTTCAAAAGATTTCTACAGAGATAAAAACTATGTTGAATTGAAATACATGGGCAAGATAACTCGAGCATGTATAGTTAAGGGTTATTAACCTCATTATGTGATATATTGGTTAGCCATGGATAGTTTGTTGAAAAGTGGTCATTTTGGCTTTGTTAATAAAGATTTTCCTAAAAACAAAACCATAGTATTAAGAGAATCTTGGAATGGCCATAGGGGAGGCCAAACCTATTTATAGACATAAATCTGCAAATGTCATTATAATTGCTTATAAGTGCGCAAGTATGGCCAAGCTAATATCTAGCAGTTCTAGTTTGAGCAAGGAGAAGCGCGGTCGCGCCACTCCTTAGTTCAAATCCAGCACGGCCGCGCCACCCTACAGTGAGAACTATTTTGTGTAAATAATTTGTGGGTTCATGCATGCTTATATTTTTACCTTAACATGTATTATGTAGCCAGTATACTATCCAATTTGTTAAGAAGCATGCTAAACGATAGAATTGAATGTTTAACGAGTGATTATGTGTCATCTATGAGTTTTAAATGTCTAACGAACACATATCGAGTCAAGTGTGTGATAGATGTATATGAACGTTGATGTAAAGTACTGGTGGTTAAGGTATAACTATACATACCTAGCTCTTCTAAGAGTATGATGAGAAAGTAAAATGAAAGTTTTACAAACCTAGATAGGAAATTATGTAATATTTATTATTATATTAAGAGCATATGAAATGTATGACTGATGGGTATGAATCCATGATTATATAACTGTGTAGGAATACACGAAGTGCAGATAAGCTTTGAACAGTTAAGTCATAGTTGATAAACTACGAATCAGGAAAGTCTTTCAGTTCCTATTTGATATATGAATTCGATAACTGTTAGTTGAGCTATATTATGCTATGCGAATATATGAAATGCATATGAGATATGTATAAAAGTTGAAAGTTGATTTTTGATGGTATGCTTGTATAGTAAATCTCTATGCCTGTTATATGAGAAGTAACATGTGTATTAAATATTAATTGATTATGAATGCATGAATTAAGGATGTTATTATATGCTATGTGCTGCATGAAAACTGTTAGAATTGTTGGGCTGTCGAGCTCACCCTTGCAAATAACCACTTTTGCAGGTTAAGGACTCACGGTAAAGATTATATGCTACTTGATTGATAGAGTTTAATAGTATCGAAGGAGATTTATTCATTTAAATAGGTGCTCTTGAACCATGTTTAGGTTCTAGTAGATGTACATGATAGTAGTTTACGATGTGTAATACATGTTAAGTTGTAAAATTGTACTAGGCGGTACATAGAGGAATTCGAATTGAGATGTAAAGATTTATACAGAAATTTGAATAGAATGAATCATAACATAATTTGATTTAAGGATATGTAATTGATTCAAGTTAAGATATCAATAAAAGATTTATTTTTAAAGGATATGGAAAGAATTTTTATTCTAATTTATAATAAGCAAAGTTATATTCATTAAATTATGAATAAAATATATAAATAATTTGACGAGAAGTGGTATCGTGGCGGACCGAATCCGAGGTTCGTAGGGACTTGGATTTGGGGGCGTCACAGGTTGGTATCAAAGCTGTAGGTTATAAACTTTAGGTAAGTGTACCTTAGGCAATAACCTGAGAGAGAGAAAGATAAAGATTAAAATATATATAAGTAAAGATTCAAAGAAGATCTTGAAGTGTCTAGAGAATGAGAATTCAGGAGTTTTCTAACTCTGGTAATAAAAATGTTAAGATGATGTCTATAAGATGAAGATGACAAAGATAATAAGAATGAACTCGAATGGAGTTTAGTTAATAATGGGAAAGAACCCTAAGGTGAGCCAATGATCACGACGTGATCGGATTGAGATATGAAATGATAAATAGTCTGTAACGACTAAGTGTGTATGGCTTGACGCTATAAGAGAATGTACTATGTAATGGTACGATATGAACTCATGAGGAGTTGTGTACGATGAGATACGAAGAATTCGTATTGAGCAAAGAGAAAGTTAAGAATGAGATAGAGTTAGGTGAAATTTCAGTTGAGGACCCATGTCAGCAGCTGAGTTATATGATTCCTTATTATGGGCGGGGAATTGTACTTGGTGTAAAAACCACTTAGTTTCTGGCATTGATAATCATTAAAATGTCTGTGTCGCGCTATTTGCTATATACCTGTTGAGAAAGTGATTATTTTCTCAGGTGTATAACAGATAGGTAGGGTATAGATAGAGAATATAAGATTAAGTACGAGCTCTTAAAACTCATACTTATGGTAAGTCCGTGACTCATGATCATATGGTATGTTTTGAACCCCTCAGCGAATGGACGCTTATGGTCTGACTAGGGTAAGTTCCTAAACTCATATGATTATGGCAAGTTTCTGGATTTCCAAAATGTGGAAAGTTTGATGAACTATATCGGGTATATATATGTTATGAAGTTAGAAATTTTGGGTATAGTGAGCATTGATGGTGTTGAAGATTGGTAGAATAAAGCAATGTAGTAAAGATTGAAGTTGATGGAGAAACATGGATTTTCTAAATCTTCTAGCTCTGCTAGATTTTCAAAATTTATTGACTTCGTGTCAATGTTTGCACTTCTGTTTTCTTAAAAAACATTGAATCATGTGATGGAACCAATGATGTTTTAAAAATAATACCGTTATCCATATGTCTATGCTAATTATTTCGACTAAGACAAAAATGATTTGGAAATTTTCAAAAAGGTATTTCTAACCATGTGCATCATTTGATATGGTGTAAACATGGTAAACGATGGAGTCGTCAATGTAGTCGAACCTAGTGTTGGTTGTGATAGAAAGATCGTCAGCCCACTATGGTGTGATGTAATATGACAAAGTCACATAATGACGGAATCATCAACGTACTACTAATCTAGTACGGTATCATGACGTCATAAAAGAATTTTTGGTTTTCTTTTAAATTATGAAGAAGGTCAATTAAGTTGACTAAATTATTTCGATTGATGTCCGAATTGTTGATAAAAGTCTAAGCTATTTGATTCGGCTAGATGGCTGTTGGAAAATATTTATGGAATTCAAGCATTCTTGAGTATTTGTGCCAAACCAGATTGCTCTGGTACGGATTCAGATGTTGAAAAGTTGAGGTGAACAACCCTATAAGGCGACATGTTTTCGGGGACAATGGTTCTGAGCGTAACGCATATAGTCGTTAAAAAACACTATGTTGTAACCTAACGTAGTGGTATAATAGGATGGCCACCTAGTGTATGAGTGGATGGTGTTTTCAGTCTTTGTGATTGATAAACACTCTGGTTAGAGGAGAGTTCACGGTCTTGTGACCCCTCAGCATAATTTGGAATCTAAGATTTTTCATACTACTTCCCGATTATTGAAAAATCGTGGAAGATTCTTACTCTTTTGAAGGATGAATGTAGTGAGTAGAATGTTCCTTAGAAAGGAAAAAGTGGTAGAATGCATTGGAGAAAGTTATAATAATAAAAACTTCCAAAAAGAGAATGGATAAAATTATTCAAAAGAATATGTAATATTCAGAATAGCACCGAGTAGAGGAGGTTTCGATGATTCCGAGGACGGAATCCTTATAAGGGGGAGAGGATGTAAGAACCCGAATTTTTAGAAAATATTAAAATAAAAATTTAGTAAATAAAATTCTTAAAGCAGGAGATGGGTTCGAACAAGAATATATAAATGTGTTACGAGGTATGTAGTATTGTGTTACATAGGGTAATATGAGCTATGTAATAAGTGTTGTTGTGTTTAATAAATATATATCATTACTATATATTTGTTATAAATTGTAGAGATGAGTTAGTAAAGAAGACGGGTAGAAATTTATCTATTGATATTAAATAATTTATATGGAATTATTTTATCATAGTAAGTTGGTGACATTAAATATCTATGATAATCACCAATTTCCTGAGTGTTCAAGTAGGTATCAAGTTTAAGGCAGTGCAACCGTTCCCTTTAATGGTGGAAGTATACGAGCCGGGCTAAACGATTAGACGAGATGGAAACTAATTTATTTGTTGTTTGTGGAAAACCACTCAGAGTACTATATTGAATACTATTAAAAACTCGATGCGTGCTAGGTTTAAAATTGTATATATATGTACGTTGTTGATGAGAGAAGAAAATCAATATACATTTAAAGTGGTTAGAGAATTATTGAGTAAATTGATACACGGCGAGAAATGAAGATTAAAGGAATGTATGTATGTGTTATATTCGAGTTTGATGTTATTTGTGGTAAGAAACTGTAAAGGAGATGTTATAGTTGGTTAAACTAATAAGGGAAATAGATATTTAAAACTTGAAGTGTGATCCTTAAATTTTTAAGGAAAATAGTAACCGATGATGTGAAATCAAAGAGAGGATTGATGTTAGACGAGTTAACACTTAAAGAGGATGTGTAAAGTATTTAGAAGCGTAGGTTTCATTTCTGCTAATGCAGAACTTGTCTGCCTCTGAATTTGGTATGGCGCAGCTGCGCCACTTCCAAGCCTATAACCAGCGCAGCTGCACCGGTCTGTAGGATCAGTTTTTGGAATTTAAATTCAAAAAATGGATATTAAGGACTCATAGAGATAATAAAATCTTAAATGATGATTAAGTTGTCCATAAATGGATTTGAATAAGAGTTAATTAATTAACCCGGAATAAATATGGTTAATTGTGATAGATATTATAGAATATTATATTATGAAGCTTAAGAGATGTTGTTAAGAAAGATATTGTTTTGGAACAATTTATGGAAGAAATGAAATGAAAGAATTATATTAATTAGTGTAGTACATACTAATTATTGTAAGAAAATAAATAATTAATATTAATTAATCATTGTGATATTAAAAAGTGATAATGGGTTGAAAGTACCCAACTGAATGATATGTAGCCCAATTAAAATATTAATAGCATTACTATGTGTAATACGAAAAATGTGAGCATTAATAATATATAATACCTATGGCTTAAGAATACATGAAGTGTGACATTTAATTGAGACTAATAATATACAAAAATCATATGGTAAAAGTAATTAAATCATAAAGTTGATTTAAATAAATTTTGTTATCTCATCCTATGTGATGAGACAATTATATGTGTACTCTAAAAGATGGGAGTAAAAAAATATGTGTTATTAAAATATTTATTTCAATACCGAGGTGTAAATAAATAGTAAAAGGAGATATTAAGTTATTAGTGAGCAATTAAATTAAGTCCACACATGTTAAAAATATTAAATTATGTGGACTAATGGACATGGATTATATGATGTGAGTACATAAAAAATCCCTAATTTTTCTTAATATGGTAACAATTGTACATTAAAATTTTATTTGGGAGTTAAAGTAACTAACTAAGCAAGATTGAAGCACGTTGTTGTGTTATAAAATTATCAGTTACACCAAAGTACAATGAACAATAACCTACACTCTAAAATACGTAACTTCCAAGGAAGAAGTCAATGGCTATGGAGATGGCCAGTGTTGGGTTGTTAAACCACTCTCAATTAAGCAATGTTTTCTTCCATTACACCATGAATTCAACCTTGGTGTAATGAAATTTCCTAGTCTAAGTTTTCTATATATATAACAGTCCATTTTCAGTTTTTACATTGCTTATTTTGGTTCATAAAACATTGATAACTTGAGAGTGAGTGAGTTGTCGTTTAAAGTGAAGTTTAGCAATTGCAGAAGATAGAAGTTAAGCAAACTAAGCTCCTCATAAGGTAAACTCTTGTTTTAGAAATTTAGTTTCAAAGTTTACAAATTATGGAAATTCTAGTAGATTCTTGATAATTGGTTTGTGAATTGCTATCATGATGTTGTGCGAGTTGGTATGTATGTTATGGAACCTATATAGTTGGTCTAAGCATCCTGGATTGATGAGTATATGTTCTGAGTTCTGGAATCTGCAGAAACAGAGGCCAAGTCAGGGTTGGTGCCAAAGTGGCGCGGCCGCGCCACTTCCCAGTACAAACCCAGCGCGACCACGCCATAGACCAGTCTTGAATTCCAATTTTGTTGCCTCCTAGTATTCCAAGCATGTTAGTTTGACTTAACTAAGTATGTTAAGGGACCTAGCATGTGGTTTAAAGTTACTTTGCCATAAAGTGTTGCATTAGTTGGATTATAATGATGTTAAAATGGAAAACTTAATGTTTTCAAAAGTAAAACATGACAAACCTTATATCCTTTAAGTTCTGACTTTTCAAGCTTGTATGTTAGGGTATTTTATGCTTCTAGACATGATGGATATGATCACCATCTAGCTAAGCATGATTTAGACTTTTCAAGCATGGTTTATTATAAGTTTTCAAGTGTTAAACTATTTAACCTTGGTGTAAATGAGTAGTATACATGTGAGCATGCATATATGGCTTAGTTAAATGTATAAATGAGTATAAGGTATTATTCGAAGTTACCTTGTATATTAAATGGGTTTAGCATGAATTTTTAAAAGAAAACTTAAAGAGTTGGAAACTAGTTTTGATAAACCTTTTCCGAAACATGTTCTAACCTTGGATGCGAGTGTATTACGTTCTGATATGTCTTGACATGTGACCAATATGTTAATTACCTTGTTGGTGAGGGTATGTTGTAGTCAAGCATGAATTAAAAGAATAATTCAAGTAAAAAACCATGATAGCTATGTGTAAATGAACTATGTGTACACCAAGTTTTGTACCCGAAAACATGCTATTATAAATTGGTTTCATATATCTATGAACATGAAAGCATAACTTAAACTAGTGGACTTATTTTGCATGCTTAGTGGTTTAATGTGAGATTTTCAATAAAAATGTTGAAGTTGAAACCCAACTTTGTTGGGGGAATACCCTATCAGTATTCTTAAACTATGGACCATTATGATAGGACGCTTTATGCATCTACATATGATTGATATGTGCATCCATCTAATTAAACATGTTGTGAACTTGTCAAGCATGGTTTCGAAAGATTTCTAAAGAGATAAAAATTATGCTGAATTAAAATACATGGGCAAGACAACTCGAGCATGTATAGTTAAGGGTTATTAACCTCATTATATGATATAATGGTTAGCCATGGATAGTTTGTTGAAAAGTGGTCATTTTGGCTTTGTTAATAAAGATTTTCCTAAAAACAAAACCATAGTATTAAGAGAATCTTGGAATGGCCATAGGGGAGGCCAAACCTATTTATAGACATAAATCTGCAAATGTCATTATAATTGCTTATAAGTGCGCAAGTATGGCCAAGCTAATATCTAGCAGTTCTGGTTTGAGCAAGGAGCAGCGCGGCTGCGCCACTCCTTAGTTCAAATCCAGCGCGGTCGCGCCACCCTGCAGTGAGAACTATTTTCTGTAAATAATTTGTGGGTTCATGCATGTTTATATTGTTACCTTAACCTGTATTATGTAGCCAGTATACTATCCAATTTGTTAAGCAACATGTTAAACGATAGAATTGAATGTTTAACGAGTGATTATGTGTCATCTATGAGTTTTAAATGTGTAACGAACACATAGCGAGTCAAGTGTGTAATATGTAATAACCCGATATTTTCTATATAAATAAATAAGAAATTTTGCATATAATTGTTTTTTTATTTTAAAGGTGGGAATATGTACAAGGTAAAGTATATGTATATATGTGATAAATAAAAATTTATTTATTACATGAATAATTAAAAATATATTGATTTTGAATTATTGTTCATTATATTCTAATAACAAATTAATTTGGTAGTAATAATATTTTTATTAATCAATTTCTATAAAAATATGATTATATATTATTTAAATAATATATGAAATGATTATTAGAATTATTATCATAACTATTTTATTATGTAAATTTATTCAAGATTGTTATATATGTTAATAATTTTAACTTAATTAATAATGCTATATGTGCAAGATATATCTTATATGGAATCCAAACCCTAATTCCGGATTTTGACTAAGGGATGAGAATACTAATATTTTATTGCTATATATATGCACAGTATATGTGTAGACTGATAATGGTTGGTCAATTATGGTGTATAATGACAAACCCTAGTATTACTGTAATAAACCCTAATATGAAACTCAAAACTGGAGTTTAAGATCAGTCCGAAATTGTGTTAATGTGATTAATAACAAGTATTAGAATTATAATCTAAATTAGGAAACCCTAATTATTAATTAGGAACCCTAGTTATTAGAAACCCTAAATTCTATAATTAAAAACCCTAATGACTATAATTCTAATTTAGTAATTAGAAACCCTAATTACTAAACTAGAACCCTAAGTGCTAAAAATAGAAACCCTAATCTTTAAATTGGAAAACTAATTGCTAGTTAGTAAAACTTAAATCTAATTTTCATGTGCTATGTAACTAGAAAATTTAAACACAATTAGGAAACCCAAAATTTCAAAAATAGAAAGTTAAATTTTTATTTTATTTTAAACCTTAAATTGAAATCCTAAAAAACTAAATTTTTAAAAACCTTAGGGTTAAACCCCAAGGGTTAAACCTTAAGGGCCAAACCCTAAGGGTTTGCCAAGTTTACAAATTTGTTATTAAAATCACATGTAAAATGACCTCATTACCCTTTTGCACATTCTTTATTAGATTACTTGCAAGTTTGGCCAACACTTTAGTTGGTGAACCACTCTTGACTTCCATGTGACTGAAAATTTATACATATCAGCTATATATCATCAGCCAATGCATTGAATCCAAACTATATATAGATCAAGAGAGAGAAAAGTGCTCATTTTATCTCATTTGCTCACCAAATACTCAACCAAGCTATCCTCTCTCTAGCCCACGAATTTTCTAAGTAAATCAGTCCCAAAATCAAGTCCCATTATCACTTATATCAAATCAGAAGCCCAGATTCAAAATAAATCAAAGAAATGTATAAAACCCTAGTCAAGAATCTGATCTTGATTGTCATGTTAGATGTTAGTTTTTTTGTGTTAAACATGTTATATGTAGTGTATATTGATGATCTGGGTTGTTAGATGTTATATCCATAACATCTATAGGCTCGGATTTAATGTTTTTTAAAATCTGGAAAAAAATGTTAAGTTGTCTGACAACCGAATGTCAGACCTCCTAGATCTCATCATGTTTGTGTTTTTGGCTGTTTAAATGTTTTTGCTTGTAGTATGCTAGGAGGACTTTGATCTGGACTTGAAATCAGGCTTTTATCATGTGTAGATTTCAAGTTATGGAAGGTCAAACTGCGTTGACTGACAATGACTTACTGATTTCTGGGTAACCCTGAACTTGCCCAGAAAGCTCTGACAGCAAGTTCATGGGCCCAGATCTTGCTTGTGCTTGTTAATTTGATTATGATGTTGTATCTAGATTGTTGCAAGGTATATGGACTACAGATTTGTGCTTTCAAATCACATATATCACATATAGATTTGATGAGTGACTGGTCAAACTAGCTAGCTCATTCACGAAGTTGGTTTTCTGGGTAACCCAAAAAACTCAAGAACATCCTTTCTGACAAACTTTGACCAGACCAGATCTAGCGATTGTGTTGTTGTTATATATGTTTTATGTGATAGATCTCTTTATTTATATGTTGGTTACAGACTGAGACCATTATATCACAAAACCATTACAAGATTAGCAAGTTGTGGAAGCCCAAATATAGTCAGTCAAATTGTTCTTCATTTCTGGGTAACCCAGAAAATGAAGGACAGTTCTGACAGTTTGTTTAAGGTTGTACATCTTTCTGATTAATGGTGTTTAGACTTGACTATTATTCAAAACATGTACAAGGTTAGTTGCTCTACAAGGCCCGACGTCTAGACCACCCATAACATGAACAGATTGACTGGAATAAGGCCACAAAGAACGTTGACCGGCCATGACCTTATGATTCTGGGCAGCCCAGAAACATGAAGAACAGCTCTGACAGTATGTTCTGAGCCTTAGATCTTTCTCACGTGTTATGTTTTGGTCCAGAAATTGTTATAAACTTGTACTATTGCATATATACTACAACATTTGATCAATAGCTAGCCCTGAAACATTTTAGACAATGAATTACACATGGTCAAACATAGCCCCTCGATAATTGCTTAAGCATGTTCTTGGTGCTCAAGAACACCTAAAGCGACGCTTTCTGTAGCTAAAGGCTATAGCGACAGATTTAATAATTTTATTTGATTTAATTTCTAAAAATTATTTAAAAATAGAAATTAATTTATGAAAATTACAAAAATTATTTTAAAAAATATTTTAAGTTATAAAAATTAACTTTTAATAATTTGACATATTTTTGATAAATATTAGTATTTATTTAAATATTATTGATATTTAATTTATTTAATAAATGTATTAAATAAATTAATTAAAAATGATTTTATTATATTAAAAATTATTTCAAATGATAATAAAGTATTTAAAAATATTTTAAGTTATAAAACATAACTTTTAATATTTTAAGATAAATTTCATTAATTATTTAATAATAATGGTATTAGATTTATTTAATAATTATATTAAATAAATTAGTTTAAAAATGATTTTAATATTATAAAAATCATTTTAAATGAAAATAAATAGTTTAAAAATATTTTAAGTTATAAAATATAACTTTTAATATTTAAAGGTAAATTTCATTAATAAATTAATATTAAATGATATTAGAGTTATTTAATAATAATATTAAATAAATAGTTTAAATATAGTTTTATTAAGTTAAAAATCATTTAAAAAGGATATAAATGATTTAAAAATATTTTAAGTAATAATTAATGACTTTTAATATTTTGATAAATAATACATTAATATTTAAATATTAATGGTAATTATTTAAAATGATTTTAAATATTTTAAAAATCATTTAAAGGTAATAAAAATGTTTTAAAAATATTTTAAGTTATTATAAATAATTTTAATATTTTGGCAATGGTTTCATTAATAATTTAATATTAATTAAATATTAATGATAATAGAATTATTTAATATTTAAATCATTTAAAAATGATTCTAGTGTTAGAAAATCATGAAAAATTATAATAATTATTTAAAAATTATTATAAGTCATTTAAAAATAATACGACTGATATTTAAAATATCTAAAGTAATATTGAACTACAGAATAAAGTTTTAGACTTGATAATTACCCGATAAAGCCGTCGGTACACCGAAATATTTCAGAAATTAATCTGAACTTGGATAATTTAACTAGATACATGTTTATTTGTGATCCAATGACTGTTAAATATATATGACAATGTGATTAGGTTATGTGCTGAGTGCAAATGGCAGTACTATGTGATATGATATGATATATTATTCTAATCAAACGAATGATCTTATTAATGATAGCTTTCGATATAAAAGATAAGACTAAGTTGCGTAATTGTAAGCATCAGCTTAGGCAAGTATCCTACCCTTTGCATTTACTTTATGCAATGGACTTGAGTAAGAAAGTTTCAGAATTATATTATCATTGTGCCAGATTATTGACTCTATTGTTATCGATTATGTATATAATCATTTGTATTTATACAAGTTCTTAAATTATTCGATCATTATTTATTAACACAGTATTATTGTATAATCCAAATATTTATTCTGTTCATTAATTTCTAAATATGGTTATACAAGTGTCCTCACTTGGATAATTATTATATTTTATCACATGTTGATACATACTAGTTGGTTTCCGGTATGTATATATTGACTTAAAAGCCGTCTAAGCTATTTGATTCAGCTAGACACGGATTTAAAAATATTGTTGAACAAGATAAAACTTTATTGATATCCAACTGAATTGTTTTGGTTCGAATTCAGACTAAGTATGGATAACCCGAATATGGGAAACTTTTGTGCGCCTAAGGCAAATATGCTGGACAAAAATATCATTCGAACATGTAGTATTGATCAATACAGGGCATAACAGGCTGATCACCCCCGTGCCTATAAGTTATGATGGTTTGCAGATGAAGTTCTGTTTAACCTTTTCGAAAATAAAAAATAATGTTCATAGTCTGTCGACTGATCTCCATTTATAGTCAATACGTAGTTTCAAAATTTGATATAGAATTGATATGTTGTTATTATTGGTTCAGCTTACTTCACAACTGTTGATTCGTTGTAGAAATGTCGTTCAAAGAAAATATTTAATCCTTTCAGCTAATATTTATTATTGTTATTACTTGTTGGGCAACCAAATGCTCATTCTTGATTTAAATTGAAATGTTTTCAGCTAAGCGTGATCAACCTGAAGGTTTAGGCAATAACAAGGGAAAAGGAAAGCTGGTAGAATAAGCTCTATGATATCTTATGTAATAATTAGACTTTATTATGACAATGATATCTATTATTATCATGTAATGAATGTTTAAAGGTCGCGTACTTGGGATTAGACTCTACTGTATGTAAATTAAGTTTAATGTTTATATTATTAGTATTATTCCACTCATAAAAATGGTGTCGTGAAGCACTGAGTTCAGGTTTCAAGTACCTAAATTTGGGGGCGTCACAGTGTGATAGATGTATATGAACGCTGATATAAAGTACGAGTGGTTAAGGTATAACTATACATACCTAGCTCTTCTAAGAGTATGATGAGAAAGTGAAATGAAGGTTTTACAAACCTAGATAGGAAACGATGTAATATTTATTATTATATTAAGAGCATATGAAATGTATGACTGATGGGTATGAATCCATGATTATATAACTGTGTAGGAATACACGAAGTGCAGATAAGCTTTAAACAATTAAGTCGTAGTTGATAAACTACGAATTAGGCAAGTCTTTCAGTTCATATTTGATATATGAATTCGATAACTGTTAATTGAGCTATATT
Source organism: Panax notoginseng (assembly GCA_016801055.1). NCBI lineage: Eukaryota > Viridiplantae > Streptophyta > Magnoliopsida > Apiales > Araliaceae > Panax > Panax notoginseng. The sequence goes on along the minus strand of CM029020.1, from coordinate 67,173,726 downwards.
ATGTTATGCGAATATATGAAATGCATATGAGATATGTATAAAAGTTGAAAGTTGATCTTTGATGATATGCTTGTGAAGTAAATCTCTATGCCTGTTATGTGAGAAGTAACATGTGTAGTAAATATTAATTAATTATGAATGCATGAACTGAGAATGTTATTATACGCTATGTGATGCATGAAAACTGTTAGAATTGTTGGGCTGTCGAGCTCACTCTTGCAAATAACCACTTTTGCAGGTTAAGGACTCACGGTAAAGATTACATGCTACTTGATTGATAGAGTTCAATAGTATCGAAGGAGATTTATTCATTTAAATAGATGCTATTGAACCATGTTTAGGTTCTAATAGATGTACATGATAGTAGTTTACGATGTGTAATATATGTTAAGTTGTAAAGTTGTACTAGGCGGTACATAGAGGAATTCGAATTGAGATGTAAAAATTTATACAGAAATTTGGATAGAATGAATCAATATATAATTTGACTCAAGGATATGTAATTGATTCAAGTTAAGATATCAATAAAAGATTTATTTTTAAAGGAGATTAAAAAAGTTTAAATTATTCCGCATATTTTTATAACATCAAATATGATGTAACACAGGAATGGTAAATGACCAAGATTTAAAACTTATAAAAGCTTGGGGTCATTACATAGATCCTGGAAATGGAAAGAATTTTTATTCTAATTTGTAGTAAGCAAAGTTATATTCATTAAATTATGAATAAAATATATTAATAATTTGACGATAGTAGTATCGTGGCGGGCCGAATCCGAGGTTCGAAGGGACCTGAATTTGGGGGCGTCACAGGCTTTCTGTAAGTATGGAGGTTTGAGTGGTGGTGGGTTTTGTGGCTCTTTTGATTGCCCTCTTTTTGATTCGGGTGGTGGTTGGTTCTTCACTTGTGGCTTCGGCGGTAGTGACTGCTGAAGTGGGGGGATTGGTAAGTTCTTCGGTAGAATTGTCGAAAAGAAATTCTTCAAGGTCTTTTCTTTCGACAGAGGTTGGTTTGATGAGGGATACTGCAACCAAAAAATAGGATTTGGTCAGGTGACAAGATGGAAAGAAAAAATAGTTATGGATAGGGGGCGGCGACTTACGTTTGTGGTCGTACAACCATGCTTGTTTGGTCAGAAGAACGAAGCTCCACTCGTGAATTGGCAACTTTAAAATCAATTTGGATATTTCTAGTACCCGTTCGGTCGTGGTGTCGCCGAAGGAGACGTTTGGTCGTCTGTATGAGGCCTAATCCGAGAGTTTGTGGGTTTCTGGTCCCTTGACTTAGAATAAATCTTTGTGCCAGTTTTTGTTACTTGAAGGGGTATCCATTAGGGGACGTTTCTCAATCTTGGGGTTGGGTTTTGGAGGTTGTTTGCTTAGAACTTTGAATTCGGGTTCCCGGGAGTTAATTAGTTGGTATAAGGAAAAGAAGAAATCGATGGAAGGAGGAATGTCGATCTCATGGCAGAAGGCAATGAAGGCTATGATGTTAATGTAGGAGTTCGACACCAATTGGGCGAATCCGATGTTGATAAACTCTAGGAGGGTAAGGAGGAAAGGGTGAAAGGGTAGCCGAACGCCTTTCTCAAAGAGGGTGAGGGGCATGGCGGTCCAGCCATCGGGACGAAGGTACATTCGGTCGAAGGCACGTGGGGCTTTCAATTGATGGGTGTATGTGCTTTTGTAGTGTTAGCGAATGATTGGGAGGTCTGTGGCAGTAATGCGGGAGGGTGTGTTGACATGTGGGAATTTTGTCTCGTCTGGGTATTCTCGTATCATTTTTTGGAAATCAGTTTCTGTTTTGGCCAGTTTTGAGTTTTGGGAGGAAGTTCCGGTGGTGGTGACAACGATGGAATCGGCGTTTATGATGCTAATGTTGGGGTTTGGATTGGTATGGTTGGAATTAGTGGATGTTGTGTGAGGAGCAGGGATACTTGAGAGGGGAATAACGATGATAGGTTCATTGGTGTATGAGGAAGTGCTGACTGAGGTTGGAGAGGAAGCCACTGATGGAGTTGGGGAAGTTGATAACTGGAGTGAGGCTTTTGCTAAAGGAGAGAGAAAATACTGAGATTCAATTAAAGTAAAAATTTGTCTGTTTTGGGGGAAGGGTTTAATTTATCTGAGGAGTAGAATTTGAAATGACGTATCTTTTCGATTATTTCCATATTTTGAGAGACAGCTCATTGATGGATGCCATGGTGGGACACGTGGGTTTGAGTTGAAAGGTTGGTTTGTTGGATGCCTTATGGGCTTTAGAGGTTCTTGGGCTTGTCTTCGTTCATTATCGATGGGCTATGTCTAGAATACTCTTCCATTAAATAATTTATTTGAATGAAAGACTGGGGGGCAATGTTGGGGCATGTTATACTAGGCTTGGTTTGTATGGCGGCCTGCTGTCCAGTTTGAATCCATATGGGATTCGATTTTGATAGTTGTAGAAATTTAAGGAATCAAAGATTCCTAGTTATATTTGGTTTTTAAATCCTGAAATGGCTTTTAGGGTTTGAATTATCTTCCTTATTTTTAAAAGATCTTATACAATTCATTTAAGGAATTATACCTAGTGGAGAACCCTAATCCAATTTGGGGAAGGACTTTGACAAGGTGGTGAGCTTATTATAAATACACGGCTTTGCACTAATTCTAAGGTACAGACACAATTCATAATTATATTTCAGCAGTAGAATTATTTACCTCCATTGTTAAACCTTGTTCAGCCTGTATTTATTCTCACACCGTAGTTATCCCCCGACGGCCTAAGTTGACAAGCTTTCAATGTTTACCTGTTTCTGTGCAGGATTAGACGCGCTTTCGTGATTAGAGTGCGTGAACGAATCTTGGCGTTTATAGTTTGATTGAGGTTCATTTAGCTACCGAGTTTGAGTACGATCTCGAATCGAGCCCGAATAGTTTGAACTTTTCAAACGAATATAATCCGAGTATCAATAAAAAAAAATACAATTTAAGTAAAATTTGCTCGTATTTAACTCATTTATATTTCGAGTCGAGCTCGAATCAAACTTTTAGTCGAGCGAGTATGAATTGAGCCCGAACTGTTTGCTCATTTTACAGCTTTATGGGAATTAATTCATATTTATGCGAAACAGGTCCACCAAAAAAATAGATACAGAAACGGAGCCTTTTGCAGAATTTTGGCATAAATCGAAATGAATTTGTGACCCAAAAATATTCAAATAGTTTGACCATTTAGATATGCGAATTATAGGAGAGAACATGAATTTTATCATTATTAGAAAGTTTACCATTTGATTTACTTCCAAATTTTGAAAAATTACCATTAACCTAAAGTTTTTAATATTGGCATCATAATGAATTATTGATTTATTTAATGAGCTGTTTGTTTTGTATTGAATGACTGAATGGTTGAATCGGCCAGCCATTCAGTGCGTTTGTTTTGGAAAAAAAATCATCTGAATTGCTAAATCGGCCAGCAATTCACACGATTTAGGTTAAATGGTTTAGTGTCATTTTTTTGACTGAATAAAGTTTTTTTTTATAATATTAACTATTATATTAAGTAATATTAAATAAATTTATAATAATTTTGAATTTTTTTAGAGGAATAAAAGATGTTTCAGACATGTCAATTATCAAATAATTTTTTCCATTTAGATTCAAATTCAGATTTATTTAGTTTTTATCAAACACTCCCTAAATCTCACTGGTTCTACATCCAAGGAACGTTATTGCCTCGCACGATTTTACCATTTGTGGTTAGGGTAGTTGTGCTTTAGTCGTAAATCGTTGACAGTAGAGCTAAGACTAGATTAATTCAATAAGAATTTATGAGAGTCCAGTATTAAGATCATTAGGAATAGGCTCTAGTAATAATTCTAAAAGGTATGAGAAAAATACAAAATAACTTATAATATAGACCAAGATTTAAATAATTGGGATTTACCTAAAATGAAACCTAGTCAGATTTATAGTATTGAGACTTTTTTTAAAATTAAATCAACGACTATTATAAAAATAGTAAAAACAACTATACCTATTTCAGGAATGTATTAAACAATAAAATTGTTAGACTCTGCAATTTTTAAATACAAAGAAAAATATAATTTTTTGAATGTTGGCTACGTCTAGATATCATTATTATGCTACGTTTGGATTGAAAGGATAGGATGGAGAGTGGAATGATTCATTCCATTCTAGTCGGAATGAGTTATTCTATACTCTCCCTCCTCCAATGAATAAAATTCATAAATTTGGGAGGAATAAGAATGGTTCAATCCATTCCAATCGCAACCAAATATTTTTTTTTATTCCGTAAGAATGAGTCATTTTATTCCCACTTTTATTACTCCAAACGTAGTAATAGATGCTGACCACAATAAATTTATAGATTCCTTATTAGAAGTAGTTGAAACAGTCTTTGTAAAGGACATATTTATTTTAATTATTATCCTTGTTTAGAAATTTCTTTAACAGATAAACACCTAGCTATTAGATCTTTTGACTGTTAAGATTGAAAAAAGAGGTTATGATATGAAATTAGGCACTGAAATCATATATTAGTGTACCTGAGACTCTCACTTGGTCAAAGATAAAACTACCTGATCAATGGGCTTTACCAAGAGCAGCAACTCCTGAGAATGAAAATACAAGGGTTAATTGTATATCTAGCACAAAAGTATACACCTTTTTACATTTCATACGCGAAGGTCTAAAAACTGTCATCCCCTATCCAAAGTACTGTTAAGTAAGTATTACTGATCCTCGTGTTATTTCTGGTCAGAAAAGTAGTCGGAATAGTCACGTGTTTCAGAAGAGAGTATAAGTATATTTTAAGCCTATATTTATTCATTTGACCGTATAAAATTAATTAAAAACCAAGTTAATGCATTCATACTCCCTAATACAAATCACCGTGTACGTTTTGACCATAAACATACATGTAAATAAGAACAATTTAAAAGGAAACCAAACACAAAAAAATAAAAGTAAAACAAAAACAAATTGAAGAATAAATTGATAGAAAATCAATAACAAGGACAACAAACCCAGATCTAGAAACAAAAATGGAAAATTCATTCCAAATTTTTCGTACTTCATCTTCTGCCTCTGTCTTCTCTCTCAAGAAACTAAAGGAACAAGACATCTAAACTCACTACTTGAACAAATGTTATTACATAAAATTCCAGATTTATAAATGTTATCAATTTTTTTAAAAAATAGATGCCAAATTCAAGGACCCAAATAGAGAAGGAGAGAGAAACAAGTTTTCATCTCTAATCTGAAATTTCACAAATTGAGATTCAAAATCATCATCTCCAAACATTAAATTTTTAAAAATATTTAAAACCTTTAAGACCCGTTAAATTTCTCTCTCTAAAATCTTCCCATCTTGCCTTCATCACCGATTTCTACAAGAAAGAATACAACTCATATACATATATTAATAAAGAATTTTCTAAAAATGGCCTAGGTTCAAGTTTCTCAATTACATCCAATTTGTTGGGTTTTTCTGAAAATAGGCTAAAAGTATCTAATTTGTTTTTTTAAAAGCAAGGAGCAAAAGGCAAAAGGCACTTGAAGTTGCGTTGAAATTTATTTATTTATTATATTTTTTAAATCAAGAATGTGAAAGGCAAAAGCCACTTGAAGTGGCGTTAGAATTTGATTTTTTTTTAAATCAAGAATGCAAGAGGCAAGAGGCATTTAAAGTGGCGTTGGAATTTAACGCAAAGTGGCGTTGGAATTTAACGCAAAAGCCTTCTACATCAATTGAAGTGGCCTTGAACTAATTTTTTTAAAAAAAAATTATAAAGCAAATTTTAAAAAGACTAAAAGACACTTTGCATCCCAAACTTTATATTAATGTTAACGTTTGCACTCCAAATTGAAAAAAGTATTTAAGTATACCCTAAACTTCAGTTATACATAACAAAAGACACACTTTTTTCAGTTAACCGGTCAATTGCTCTCAATCCCCAATTTTCCCCACAAAAATCCCAGTGTACTAAACCAATTTCAGTCCCATCTAAATCAAACACACCTCAAAAACAGCTCCTATCCACCCACTTGAGATCATCCATGTTTCTTTAAACCAATTCATCCATATTATCGTACCCTTGATTAATTTCACCTTTTTTTCTTTTTTGAAAATCAAATCCATCCACCAAAATGGTTACAAAGAGAGATCGCGATCGTGAGAAAGAAGAAAGATACTCATCAATGGCACCACGCCACCACCGCCAGCTGCCGAAAAAAGCCAAGATGTGGAAAGAAGATCAGCCAAACGTCGGCGGTATGGACGAGCTTTTGGTTGTTTTGGGTTACAAAGTTCGGTCATCTGACATGGTCGACGTGGCACATAAACTAGAGCAGCTTGAGATGGCTATGGGTACCAATACTGAAGATAAGATTTCTCAGCTTTCAGATACAGTTCATTACAATCCTGTTGATATTTCTAGGTGGGTACATAGTATGTTGTCGGAGCTCGACACCGCTATTATCCCTTCCGACCAGAATGCTTTGGCGCCGCCAAATGAATCTTCCTCAACTATTATTTATTTCACGAATGGGAAACAGAGTAATCAGATCTACGCCGACGATTCAGAGTATGATTTGAGAGAAATTCCCGATGGTGCTATATATGTGTAAGAGAATAGAGCTGATAGTACCAGAAATTGTGGGAATAAACGAATGAAATCATCGGCCGTATATGAAATGGTGAAAGCGGGTGCGATATCTGATAATCACCTTTCGGTTATAAACCCCTGAAACCATCTTTGCAAAATTATGGCAGTCAACACAGATCTTGAGGTTTTTTGCGACTCTTACTGTTGTGGCAAGCGGGGTTTTAAGAAGTCCAAAAGCAATGGCCAACTTTTCACTATGATAAGATAACCTAAATTGATTTTCTTCTGCACCCTGATTGTGCAACTCAAATGTTATTTCAGTAACATAACTAGCAATCTTCAATTGCTTTTCAATCTCATCAAGCATATCGTATATGTCATTTTTTTCTTGGATGTGAAATATCATCTGCAACGAACGAATGTAGATCTCCTTGCAGCTCAGTTGTACTAGAAGAAGGGGTTGTTTTAATTCCTATTTTCCTTCATCAATTTCCTCACTTCTATCACCTTTTCACAGTCACATGCTGAAGAATATATATTCAAAAGTAGAACATAGTCCCCTGCTTCTTGAGCCTTAAGTTGAATCAAATGCTCAATTACACGCTCTCCAAGTTCTACTTGACCATGAATTTTGCAAGCCCCCAGTAGAGTCGTCCACATAACTACATCTGGCTTGATTCCCATAGAATATATAATATTGTAGGCCTCATCAAGCAAACATGCTCAACCCATTAGATCAACTACACATCCATAGTGATGAATGTTGGGCATTATTCCAAACTCTTTGCTCATGTAATTAAAAAACATCCGACCTTCATCAAGTAGGCCAGAGTAACTGCAAGCAGATAGTACACCAGTAAAAGTTTGATCATCATGGGTAACACCCATCTTCTGCATTTCCCAAAATGCTTCAATAGCTTCCTTTCCAAACCAATGACTAGCTAAACCCGAAATCATAACACTCCAAGAAACCATATCTTTATTATTTATACCCTTAAAAACTTCATAAGTCCTGTCTAAACATCCACACCTAAAATACATTGCTATAAGAGAATTACAAAGATTGCGAGCATTTCCATAGCCCTGTTGTCTAATATAATTACGAACTCGTTCACCAAATTGAAGCACACCCAAATTTGTGCAAGCTTGAAGAACAAATAAGCAAGTAACATCATCTAGTTTAGACTCATACCCTGAATGCTCTATCATATCAAATAAACCTAAAGCGTCCCGTGTACGACCATTGCGAGTATAGCAAGAAATTAGGACATTCCAAGCCATCGTGTCTCTTTTAGGCATTTCATCAAAAACCTTGCAAGTTTCATCACACTTGTGAAAATATGAATAGAAATCCATTAAAGTAGTGAGCAAAAGCGTATCAGATTGATGCCTATCTCTCAAAATCAGGGAGACCATTGATACTAGTTGACTCACAATTCTCGATGGTGCTATATATGTGTAGGAGAATCATGATGCCCTCTAATTGTAGAAGCTTCCCTGTGACGCCCCCAAAATAGGTATACATCACCTATTCTGAGTCGTCAAATACATGATACAAAATATAAATAAAACTTAATTATACAACTGTCGTGTAAAATACGACAAAATATAAGTTGTGAGTTTAAATACAACACTTTTTTCTAAACAGGATTCAAACTCAAAATAAGTCCTCAATACATTTATTTTCACACTATTTCATAGAATAATGAGGACTACTAATGCTATCATTTGAACCGTCACTCCGTTCCCCGACTAGTCCCCGCTACGTTCTCATTTCCTAAAGAGAACAATGAAAGCAAAAGGGTGAGCTCAACTAGCCCAGTAAAAAATATTATAACTAAGATAATGTAGAATAAATTATCGTTAGCCTTCAACAGTGTTAAACTGATAAAATATAGCAAACATCAAGTTTAACTGCAGCGGAACAAGCAATCCATTAAAAGAGTCAAGTAGAGAATAAAATCTACTATCTTTTATGATTTAAAAGGTTTTTCATCACTTTTATCACTGGGACTCAGCTTAATAAATAATCCACATCATCCCTGCACTACGACCAAGGATATTCATTAGCATCACAACCACAAATTATCCATGCACTATGGGCCAAGGATATTTGTGTATTCATCAATGATCATGATCATGCCAACAACTGTCCATCAATGCACTATGAGGACTTTTACCACATCATTTGTAACATTACGGTCATGATTACATCGAATAATCCCTGGTTATAATAATACCAAGTCCATCTATGCACTACATGCCACAGATGACTTTCAACAAAATATAAACGTGAGGATGATGACAATGATATAAGAATTCAATAAAACAAGTTCAAGAATTAATTTATCCAGGAACCAGTAGCGTCCAAATTGTCAACATGATACTGCTTTGTGGAGTAAAATTCAAGAATGCTCAGAAGAATATTTCCATGAAAATATACTGGATGAAGCGCAAATATCAAGGATATTCCACTAATTTCATGGAGTACAAAAATCAGAACTTTAACCAACTGAGTATAATAAAGAATGGAATAACAAAAGAAATCACCAGGCATGCGATAGACCGCACAGACAAGTTATTCCAATAGAATAATAAATAACGAAACCAGGTCATGCGTAAACGCACCGACATGATATTCTGACAGAATAATAAATAATGGAACCAGGTCCGGCGTAAACGCACAGATAGGATATTCCGACAGAATAATAAATAATGAAACCAGGTCCGGCGTAAAACGCACAGACAGGATATTCTGACAGAATAATAAAAAATGGAACCAGATCCGGCGTAAAACGCATAGACAGGATATTTCAACAGAATAATAAAGAATTGAATAACATAAGAATTTCACCAAGTATAGGGTAGCCCGCGTATACAGGTTATTCCAACAGAATAATAAATAATGGAATAACGGAAGTTCTCTTCATGAATACAAAAAAAATAATACCCCTTACCTTAAGAAGAAGAGTACTGGATATGTGAGTAGTGAAGTAGCAGAATACTTTTCTTCTTTCTCTATATAATTTCTCTCTCTAGAGTTTTAGTGAATTCGTAAGAAATAATAAAGGAATGAGCTTCTATTTATAGAAGAATGGACTGCATAGTAACTAATTCATGAACGGTCCAGATTGATTTACTTTTAATCGGACGAACTATATTTAAAGCAAAATCTTTTAAATAAAATATAATATATTCTATTTATAATATAATAAAATAAATAACTTTGTAAAAGTATTCTGTTTTATATAAAAAGATTTTACTATGTAAAATACTATGCATAATAGAATATAATATATTCTATTTATAGTCTAATAAAAAAGATAACTTTATAAAAGTATTCTGTTTTATATAAAAAGCGTTTCTGTTTTATTACCTTAATAATACTAATAAAACAAAACTGAGTGACTTATCACATAAGCATCAATAATCAATACCGTGTGCTACTATGTAACCACGCGTGTTACTGTACTTTTACTACCGAGTAGTTCAACAGTATTAACGGTAAAACTTCCGCCGTTATTTTCATAAAATTTTTTTGTGGTTTTCTCAATCCGACAATAATTCTGTTGTGGGGCCCACCAATGATTGTGTCGTCGTGCGAATATTCCCTGGCCAATCGAATATTATACAACAACTTGCGTACTTTGAAAAATTTATAAATATTACCCACAACTATAACATTATATCAAATTCATTCCATAATATTTAAAAATGATATTTATAGAAAAATTCATCTTTATTAAAAAAAAATTTGGGGTCTTACAATCTACCCTTCTTATGAAATTTCGCCCTCGAAATTAGGGTACGTACCTGATATGTCGAAGAGGTAAGGATACCTTGATTTCATTTCAGATTCTAACTCCCAGGTCATTTCCTCAACATCGTGGTTTCTCCACAAAATTTTGACTTGAGGTATAACCTTGGAGCGTAGAACATGATCCTTCGTATCCAAGATTTTAACCGGAACCTCTTCATACTTTAAATCTTCTGCTATTTCGTCCGATTCTAACTCAATAATGTGGTGCGGGTCTTTCACATATTTACGTAACATAGATATGTGAAAAACGTTATGAACACGAGACATACTTGGTGGTAAAGCGAGTCTATAAGCCACAGTTCCTACTCGATCGAGGATTAAAAATGGGCCAATGAATCGAGGATTGAGCTTTCCTCTCTTTCCAAATCTCGTAACTTCTTTCCATGGAGCAACACGTAACAACACATGATCTCCAATATCGAATTCCACGTCCTTTCGATGAAGATCAGCATAACTCTTTAGTCGATCTTGTGAGGTTTTTATACGTTGCCGGATCGTTTGAATCTTTTTCGTAGTCATACGTACCAACTCCGGTCCCAACAACGTTGCTTCACCCACCTCATCCCAGCATACTGGAGAGCGACATTTTCTTTAATACAACGCTTTGAATGGAGCCATCCGATATGGGGCTTTGGAAATGGATTTTTTACCGGGTTCAAGGTCAATACAAAATTCAATTTCACGCTCTGGGGGTAGGCTAGGAAGTTCTTCAGGGAAAATTTGTGACGCCCCCAGAATAGGTATACAACACCCATTCTGAGTCGCCAAATACATGGTACAGAAAGCAAACTACAACTTCAATAATACAATTGTCGTGCAAAATACGACAACACATACTGTGAGTTTAAATACAAATATTGTCTTCTAGACAATATCCACACTCAAATAAATCCTCATTACAATTATTCAAACACTATTTTACAGAAATAGTGAGGACTGCTAATACATCTTTCTAGAACCATTACTCCATACCCCGACTAGATCCTGCTATGTTCTCACCTCCTGAGAAGAAAAATGGAACAAAAAGGAAAAGGGTGAGCTCAACTAGCCCAGTAAAGAATATTATGACTAAGATAATATACAACAAATTATCGTTAGTCTTCAACAGGGAAAAATCTGATAAAATATAATCGACAACAAGTTTTAGATCAACAACTGCAGCGGAAACAGCAAACCATTAGAAGAGTCAAGTAGAGAAAGAATTCTACTATCTTCTAAGATTTAAAAGTCCATCATCAATATTTTATCCCTGTAACATCAATTAATAATCATCTTTAACCAAATATTCATCTTTGCACTACAGGCCAAAGATATTCATTTGTATCATCAGTCGGTCATGTTCATCTCAACACCTGTTCATCTTTGCACTACAGGCCAAAGATATTCATCAAGTAATTATACATCTTTGCACTACAGGCCAAAGATATTCAGTAATATCATCATTTAGGACTGAGGATGATGAAAAATATCTTAAAGAGAACGAATCCAATGAGACAGAAGGACAAATAGTAGGGATTCGTATAACAGTTTATCCAAGATCAATAATACTTCATAATAATCAATTGTGAAGCAGAATTAAAAATAAAGATCAAAACATGGATACAATCAAAGATAGTAACCATAATAGACATCTTGGACAAAAAGAAAAAATTTTATTTTTCGGTGAATAGTGCCGTATTCGTGAATAGTACCGTATACGTGAATAGTGCCGTATACGTGAATAGTAACCCGACACAAAAAGTTCCAAATTTGATAAAAACTCATATCAATATTTCAGCATAATGATATTGAAGAAAATAATATCATTTAAGAAGAAAATAATATCCCTTACCTCAAAATATCAGTACTTCTGGTCGGAATACCGGTATAAGGCTGAAAGAAACTTGCTCTGATGAATAGAAACTCTCAAAGTATCTAAATACTCACAAAATACACTCAATAATCTAGAGAGAGAAAGAGAGAAAACTTGTTTCTGGTGTGATTTTCAATTCTAACTTAGCCCTCTATTTATAGGAAAATTTTGGTAGGTTTGACCTGCAACCTGATGGCTTTACCTGCTACTATTCCCACCCACCACATTTGAAATATAATTCAGCACATTTCTTCACCAACCACAAGTGGGGCCCACCAATTCTAGAATTTTCCACCAAAATGATAAACTCCGAAAATTCAACAATTTCTGAACCAGTCATCTTGTAAAATTCGTAATAAATCATACGTTCATTTTTAACGGTTCAAAATTTGTGGACATATACTCAACTTATATATGTATAACATATCCAAAAATTACCACGATCCAACGGTCGGATTAAAAATTATAACCCCCGCAAACTATCTCAAAAACCCTGATTTTTAATACCTCCATTCCGACAAAAATACTGACAAAAACCTCAACATTAACTCCTTCATTTTTAACCACAAAAATATATCCCTCATTTATATCCACATAAAATAAATATTTCCTTATCATATGAATCAATAATTAATTATTCACAAATAATATTACAGAATCACATTTATGACAACCAGGCCGTTCCCAGGAAAGAGGGGGCTTTCCAATAAGGATTTCTCCTTACTGGCGCGCAATTAGATGACCAAACCTCTCCTTAGACAGAACTTTCTAGACATTGCCAATAATGTTATCTAATAATATTATTCAAATAATATGAATTATTGATCTGATAAATGAAAATACTGTGCAGCAACAATTATTGAAACAACAATAATATAAAATATCAACGCAGCAATTATTGAATCAATAAAATAAAATATTGAATAATAACTACTGTAACAATTATTGAGTAGTGCCTTCTTACGTAAGAATCAATAATTGGTGCAATACCGTGTGCTACTGTATTTTAACCACCGGGTATTCCAACAGTATTAACGGTAACAACTACGCCGTTATTTATAAACAACTTATACTTGTCGTTTTCTTCATCCAATCGCTTTCCGTTATGGGGCCCACACAAGGCTGCGTCGTCGTACGAATATTCCCCGACAGCAAGAATATTCCACGACCAACCGAATATTCACCGACCAAAAATAAATATTTTATAACCACTTGCTTATTTTGCAAAATTTGCACATTTCACCCATAACCAAAGTATTATATCAAATTAACCCCTTATTATTCACAATAATATTTAGAGAAAATTTGATTTTATTCATTAATAAGTTGGGGTCTTACAACCTCCCCTCCTTATGAAATTTCGTCCTCGAAATTGACGTACGTACCTGATGTTTCAAAAAGGTGAGGATACCTCGCTTTCATTTCTGATTCCAACTCCCAGGTCATTTCTTCAATAGCATGGTTTCTCCACAAAACCTTAACTTGTGGTATAACCTTCGTGCGTAGGACATGCTCTTTCCTATCCAAGATCTTAACAGGTACCTCCTCGTACGTTAAATCTTCAGCTATCTCGTCTGGTTCTAACTCAATAATGTGGTTCGGGTCTTTAACATATTTACGAAGCATAGATATGTGAAAAACATTATGAACACGAGACATGCTTGGAGGTAATGCGAGTCTATATGCCACATTTCCTATTCGCTCAAGAATCTCAAATGGACCAACAAATCTTGGATTGAGCTTTCCTCTCTTCCCAAATCTTGTAACTCCCTTCCATGGTGCAACACGTAACAATACATGATCCCCAATATTAAATTCCACGTCCTTCCGATGAAGATCCGCATAACTCTTTTGTCGATCCTGTGCCGTTTGTATACGTTGTCGAATCGTTTGGATCTTCTCTGTAGTAATGCGTACCAATTCTGGTCCCAACAATGTTGCTTCACCCACCTCGTCCCAGCATACTGGAGAACGACATTTTCTTCCATACAACGCCTCAAATGGAGCCACACCTATGCTCGCCTGATAACTGTTGTTGTAGGAGAATTCCACCAATGGTAGGTACTTATCCCAACTCCCTTTGAGATCTAGGACACAAAGTCTTAATAGATCTTCAAGAGTTTGAATAGTCCTCTCTGATTGTCCGTCCGTTTGAGGATGGTATGCTGAACTGAATCGTAAATCCGTGCCCATAGCTTTCTGCAAGCTAACCCAAAATCGTGAAGTGAATCTTGGGTCACGATCCGAAACTATGGATACTGGCATGCCATGCAATCTCACAATCTCGTTCACGTACATACTAGCAAGACGTTCAAGGGAATAAGTCTCACGTATCGGCAAGAAATGAGCGGACTTGGTTAATCTATCAACAATAACCCAAATCGCATCTATGCCTTGAGAAACCTTGGGAAGACCCGTAACAAAATCCATAGTAATGTGTTCCCACTTCCATTTCGGGATCTCAAGTGGTTGCAATGGACCCTTTGGCACTTGATGCTCCGCCTTTACACGTTGACAAGTTAAACACCTCGAGATAAACTCCGCGATCTCTCTTTTCATATTGCTCCACCAAAATGTATGTCGAAGATCGTGATACATTTTGGTACTCCCAGGATGGATTGCAAACGGTGTGTTGTGTGCCTCCATCATTATTCTATGCTTCAAGTCAAAATCGTTAGGAACACAAAGTCTGGAGTTGACTCGAAGTATTCCTTCTTCATCGATTCTTGCTTCTGGAATAGCACCTTCTTGCACTTTCTTCTTCATACGCATCAGCTCTATATCCGTAGCTTGAGCAGCTTTAACTTTATCGATTAAAGTCGGTTCTACTCGTATATTTGATATCATCATGTGGGTACTTGGAGCCTTCATCTCTATCTCCATCCTTTGCAAGTCATACAAAATGGGCCTTTGTGTTAAAAACATTGCACTCGTACCCGCATATGATCTTCTACTCAATGCGTCAGCTACTACGTTTGCTTTTCCAGGATGGTATTGGATGGTATGATCGTAATCTTTCAACAGCTCAAGCCAACGTCGTTGCCGCATGTTGAGTTCCTTTTGGGTGAAGAAATATTTGAGGCTTTTATGATCTGTATAGATCTCCACTTTCTCCCCATACAGGTAGTGTCTCCAGATCTTCAACGCAAAAACGACTGCTGCCAACTCCAAATCATGAGTAGGATAATTCCTCTCATATTCTTTGAGTTGTCGTGAGGCATAGGCTATGACTTTCCCATGTTGCATGAGAACACATCCTAACCCTTTGCCTGAAGCATCGCTGTAGATAACAAATCCATCCGAACCAGATGGTATTGTCAAAACAGGTGCCGAAATGAGTCTCCTCTTGAGTTCTTGGAAACTCTTCTCGCATTCCTCACTCCATACGAATTTTGTATCTTTCCGAGTCAGCTGAGTTAACGGAGTAGCGATTCGAGAAAATCCTTCCACAAATCTCCGATAATAACCAGCTAAGCCCAGAAAGCTACGTACTTCGGTTACCGACTTCGGTTGCTCCCAACTTTGTATGGCTTCAATCTTCGCCGGGTCGACAGATACTCCATGTTTTGACACCACGTGCCCAAGGAATGCTACTTCCTCAAGCCAGAACTCGCATTTCTTCAGTTTGGCATATAGCTTGTTTTCACGAAGCCTTTGCAGTACCAGCTTCAAATGGCGCTCATGATCTTCACGGCTTTTGGAATAGATGAGGATGTCATCAATAAAGACAACAACGAACTGATCCAAATATTCTTTGAATACACGGTTCATCATATCCATGAAGGCAGCAGGAGCATTAGTCAATCCAAAAGACATTACTAAGAATTCATAATGCCCGTACCGAGTTCTGAAGGCAGTCTTTGGAATATCCTCAGTTTTAATCTTCAGCTGATGATATCCAGAACGAAGATCGATCTTTGAAAAGAATTGTGCTCCTTGCAACTGGTCAAACAGGTCATCAATGCGAGGTAGCGGATACCTATTCTTGATGGTGACATGGTTCAATTTTCGATAGTCAATACAAAGTCGCATACTCCCGTCTTTCTTCTTTACGAATAAAACAGGAGCACCCCAAGGAGACGTACTAGGACGAATAAAACCGATGTCCAACAACTCCTGTAGTTGGACTTTTAACTCCTGAAGTTCAATAGGAGCCATTCGATATGGGGTTTTAGAAATGGGCTTTGTACCGGGTTCAAGGTCAATAAAGAATTCAATTTCTCGTTCCGGGGGTAGACCGGGAAGTTCTTCAGGAAATACATCGGAAAATTCTCTAACAATAGAAATATTATTCAAATCTGACTTGTCTTTGTTCAAATCCATAACATGGGCTAAGAAAGCTTGACATCCGTTTTTCAATAAACGAATAGCTTTGTGGCTTGATATGACAGTGACTGATTTTAGTGGTTTAGTAGTTTGAATTCGTATGACAGGTTGGTTAGGAATATGAAAACTAACAACCTTACGAAAACAATCAATTTTAGCATGATGAGTGGTTAACCAATCAATTCCTAAAATCACATCAAAAGCAAGTATCTTTAAAGAGATAAGATCAACAGGTAATGTGATAGTGCCAACTTGGATCATGCAAGATTTATAAACTGTAGATGTAACGAAGGTTTCACCCAACGGAGTTTCAACAGATAAGTTAAAGTCCAATTTCTCCGGAGTCAAGTTTAAACGTTGAGCACAAGCAGGAGAGATAAAAGAATGGGTAGAACCGGTATCTAGTAAAGTATAAACTTCGCAAGAATTCAAGATTAGCTTACCCGTGATCACCTCGTTCGGGTTTCTCACGTTTTGGCCAGTTACGACAAACGCTCTTCCAGGAACCGCTGATTTCGCCTTATCCGGGACAGCCCTTGGAATCACCACTCCCGCTGAACTTGGTTTCGCTATAGTACAATCTCGAGCGATGTGGCCTTCCTTCCCACAGTTGTAACACACCTTGGATTGTTGTGGACAGTTTGGGCTGATATGTCCCTCTTTCCCGCATTTGTAACATCTAACTGGCGGTCGTTCTCCTCCCCTAAAATTTGTTGTTGGTGCTGGTGCTGGTGCTGATGTCTTCCCGTCATTGTTGAATCTCCTCTTTCTGAAATTTCCACTTGACTCACCTCTCCTATTATCATGGCCACGATGACCACCCGAGTGGTTACCGCCTTTGTTCGTATTTTTCCCTCCTCGTTGGTTATCATCGCTCTGATGATTGCTGTCACCGGTATGACCCTGGTTGTGGTCCCTCGGTTGAGTATACTCATTATCTCTCTCTAATAATTAGGCCCTGTTGACAACGTCTGAATACAGAGAAAATTTATGAGAGATAAGGTATTGACGAATCTCAGGTTTTAAACCTCTCAGAAACATCCGCGTCATTCGTTCCTCATTTTCGACCAAATGAGGTGCAAACCTGGATAACTCTGCAAACTTCGCCTCGTACTGGGACACCGTCATGTTGTTTTGTTCCAGTCTGATAAACTCCACCTCCTTCATATGACGAATACTTTCAGGAAAGTACTTGTCATTGAACAGTTTTTGAAATGTTTCCCAGGACATGTTGAGTGCGTCAGGCTGGGTACGCTTCACAGACTCCCACCAGTAGTCTGCCTCACCGCGGAACATAAAGGTGGCGAATGGAACCTTCTGTTCCTCCGTGCATCCCAAGACATCGAATATCTTGGTAATTTGCTTGACCCACGTTTCCGCCATGATCGGATCCGGCTTTCCCTTAAATTCTGGTGGTCCCAATTCTTTGAACTGCTTGGCTGTGACAAACCGCGCGTTGTCATTATTTCCACCCGTATTTTGCACACGAGTCTCCCTCGTCTGATTTTGCATGAACTGCAAAAAGCTCCTAAACATTCCATCATTCATCGTTTGCTCGGTAACGTTGTTTACAGGAGGAATATTGCCTTCCTGTTGCACGTTTCCCTGGGTGGTGATCAAAGGTGTCTCCACGGTCTGATTTACTCCATTATTAACGTTCTCAGCTGCCATTCTTAAATACTGCCATAAAACAAGGGTTAATAGTCATGTCATATATTATCCCTATACTCTGACCGACCAAATAAACACCAAATAAACTTAGTCAGGTCATACTAGCGAAGGAATTCCCCGTCTCTCCCCTCCTAGTTCTTGTCTCACATCTCAGCCAGGGATCATATCCCTAAGCTCTGATACCAACTGTGACGCCCCCAGAATAGGTATACAACACCCATTCTGAGTCGCCAAATACATGGTACAGAAAGCAAACTACAACTTCAATAATACAATTGTCGTGCAAAATACGACAACACATACTGTGAGTTTAAATACAAATATTGTCTTCTAGACAATATCCACACTCAAATAAATCCTCATTACAATTATTCAAACACTATTTTACAGAAATAGTGAGGACTGCTAATACATCTTTCTAGAACCATTACTCCATACCCCGACTAGATCCTGCTATGTTCTCACCTCCTGAGAAGAAAAATGGAACAAAAAGGAAAAGGGTGAGCTCAACTAGCCCAGTAAAGAATATTATGACTAAGATAATATACAACAAATTATCGTTAGTCTTCAACAGGGAAAAATCTGATAAAATATAATCGACAACAAGTTTTAGATCAACAACTGCAGCGGAAACAGCAAACCATTAGAAGAGTCAAGTAGAGAAAGAATTCTACTATCTTCTAAGATTTAAAAGTCCATCATCAATATTTTATCCCTGTAACATCAATTAATAATCATCTTTAACCAAATATTCATCTTTGCACTACAGGCCAAAGATATTCATTTGTATCATCAGTCGGTCATGTTCATCTCAACACCTGTTCATCTTTGCACTACAGGCCAAAGATATTCATCAAGTAATTATACATCTTTGCACTACAGGCCAAAGATATTCAGTAATATCATCATTTAGGACTGAGGATGATGAAAAATATCTTAAAGAGAACGAATCCAATGAGACAGAAGGACAAATAGTAGGGATTCGTATAACAGTTTATCCAAGATCAATAATACTTCATAATAATCAATTGTGAAGCAGAATTCAAAAATAAAGATCAAAACATGGATACAATCAAAGATAGTAACCATAATAGACATCTTGGACAAAAAGGAAAAATTTTATTTTTCGGTGAATAGTGCCGTATTCGTGAATAGTACCGTATACGTGAATAGTGCCGTATACGTGAATAGTAACCCCGACACAAAAAGTTCCAAATTTGATAAAAACTCATATCAATATTTCAGCATAATGATATTGAAGAAAATAATATCATTTAAGAAGAAAATAATATCCCTTACCTCAAAATATCAGTACTTCTGGTCGGAATACCGGTATAAGGCTGAAAGAAACTTGCTCTGATGAATAGAAACTCTCAAAGTATCTAAATACTCACAAAATACACTCAATAATCTAGAGAGAGAAAGAGAGAAAACTTGTTTCTGGTGTGATTTTCAATTCTAACTTAGCCCTCTATTTATAGGAAAATTTTGGTAGGTTTGACCTGCAACCTGATGGCTTTACCTGCTACTATTCCCACCCACCACATTTGAAATATAATTCAGCACATTTCTTCACCAACCACAAGTGGGGCCCACCAATTCTAGAATTTTCCACCAAAATGATAAACTCCGAAAATTCAACAATTTCTGAACCAGTCATCTTGTAAAATTTGTAATAAATCATACGTTCATTTTTAACGGTTCAAAATTTGTGGACATATACTCAACTTATATATGTATAACATATCCAAAAATTACCACGATCCAACGGTCGGATTAAAAATTATAATCCCCGCAAACTATCTCAAAAATCCTGATTTTTAATACCTCCATTCCGACAAAAATACTGACAAAAACCTCAACATTAACTCCTTCATTTTTAACCACAAAAATATATCCCTCATTTATATCCACATAAAATAAATATTTCCTTATCATATGAATCAATAATTAATTATTCACAAATAATATTACAGAATCACATTTATGACAACCAGGCCGTTCCCAGGAAAGAGGGGGCTTTCCAATAAGGATTTCTCCTTACTGGCGCGCAATTAGATGACCAAACCTCTCCTTAGACAGAACTTTCTAGACATTGCCAATAATGTTATCTAATAATATTATTCAAATAATATGAATTATTGATCTGATAAATGAAAATACTGTGCAGCAACAATTATTGAAACAACAATAATATAAAATATCAACGCAGCAATTATTGAATCAATAAAATAAAATATTGAATAATAACTACTGTAACAATTATTGAGTAGTGCCTTCTTACGTAAGAATCAATAATTGGTGCAATACCGTGTGCTACTGTATTTTAACCACCGGGTATTCCAACAGTATTAACGGTAACAACTACGCCATTATTTATAAACAACTTATACTTGTCGTTTTCTTCATCCAATCGCTTTCCGTTATGGGGCCCACACAAGGCTGCGTCGTCGTACGAATATTCCCCGACAGCAAGAATATTCCACGACCAACCGAATATTCACCGACCAAAAATAAATATTTTATAACCACTTGCTTATTTTGCAAAATTTGCACATTTCACCCATAACCAAAGTATTATATCAAATTAACCCCTTATTATTCACAATAATATTTAGAGAAAATTTGATTTTATTCATTAATAAGTTGGGGTCTTACAAAATTCATTAACAATAGAAATATCATTCAAAACTAACATATTTTTGTTTAGATATGTGACATGAGCTAAGAAAGCTTGACATCCATTTTTTAATAAACGAATAGCTTTATGGCTTGAGATGACAGTGATTGATTTTAATGGTTTGGTCGCTTGAATTCGCATAATAGGTTGATTAGGATTATGAAAGCTAACAACCTTACGAAAATAATCAATTTTAACATGATGGGTAGTTAACCAATCAATCCTTAGAATCACATCAAATGCAAGTATTTTCAATGAAATAAGATCGACAGGTAATGTGAGGGTACCGATTTGAACCAAACAAGACTTATAAACAGTGGATGTAATGAAAGTTTCTCCTAACAGAGTTTCTACAGATAAGTCAAAGTCTAATTTCTCCGGAGTTAAATTTAATCGTTGAACGCAAGTAGGAGAAATAAAAGAATGTGTAGAACCGGTATCAAATAAGGTATAGACTTCGCTAGAGTTTATGATAAGCTTACTTGTGATGACCTCGTTCAGTTTTCTTGCTTTCTGGGAGGTCACAACAAACGCTCTCCCTTGAACTACTGGTTTTGACTTGTCTGGGACGGTATTTTGTGTCACCGTTCCAACTAGACTTGTCTTCGGTGCACGACAAATCGGGCTAGGTGACATTCTCTTCCACAATTATAACACGCTTTGGATGGCATCGCGCAGTTTGGACTGATATGTCCCTCCCATTCGCATTTGAAGCATATGATAGGTGGTCGTTCTCCTTCCTTATCAATGAGTGTTGGTGCTGACGTCTTTCCATCATTGTTGAATCTCCTCTTCTTGAAATGTCCACTTTTATTGCCTTGGTCATGATTACCACCAAAATGGCTACCATTTTTGGCATGTTGATTCCCTCCATGTTTGTTGTCACCGCTTGGATGACTGTTACCACTAGTATTTTTATTCTGCCGGCTGCTTTCTCTTGGTTGCGTTGACTCGTTATCGCGCTCTAATAACTGAGCCCTATTTACAACATCTGAATACAAACACAGTTTATGAGAAATAAGATATTGACGTATCTCCGGTTTCAAACCTCTTAAAAATATCCGCGTCATTCTCTCCTCATTATCAACCAAGTGGGAAGCAAACCGGGACAACTCAGTAAACTTAGCTTCGTACTGAGATACGGTCATATTATTCTGCTCCAACTTGATGAACTCTAACTCCTTCATGTGACGAATACTTTCGGGAAAGTACTTGTCATTGAACAGTTCTTGAAACTTTTCCCAAGACATCTTCAATGCGGCAGGTTGAGTACGCTTTACCGATTCCCACCAGTAATCTGCCTCTCCTCGCAACATAAAGGTGGCAAAGGGAACCTTTTGCTCCTCGGCACATCCTAAGACATCAAATATCTTGGTGATCTGCTTGATCCACGTTTCCGCCTTAAGTGGTTTTGGCTCTCAAATAAACTCCGGTGGTCCCAGGTCCTTGAACTGCTTAGCGGTGACCGTCCGAGAGTTTTCAGTGTTTTCACCTACATTTTGGACAGGAGCCTCTCTCGCCTGATGTTGCATGAATTGTATAAAGCCTCTGAACATTCCATCATTCATCATTTGGTCAGTGTTGTTGTTTGCATGAGGATTATTGCCTTCTTGATGCACATTATCCTGATTATTGATATGTGGAACCTCAACGGTCTCCTGTGATCCTTGCTATTATCAACATTCTCAGATGTCATTTTCAGATACTGCCACAAAACAAAGGTTAATTGACATGTAACATAATATCCCTATACTCAGACCGACCAATTAAATAGCAAATAAACTTAGGTAGGTCATACTAGCGAAAAAATTCCTCGTCTCTCCCCTCCTAGTTCTAGTCTCACATCTTAGCCAGGGATCATATCCCTAAGCTTTGATACCAACGACGATGCCCCCAAAATAGGTATACATCACCTATTCTGAGTCGTCAAATACATGGTACAAAATACAAATAAAACTTAATTATACAACTGTCATGTAAAATACGACAAAACATAAGCTGTGAGTTTAAATACAACACTTTCTTCTAAACAGGATTCAAACTCAAAATAAGTCCTCAATACATTTATTTTCACACTATTTCATAGAATAGTGAGGACTACTAATGCTATTATCTGAACCGTCACTATGTTTCCCGACTAGTCCCCGTTACGTTCTCATTTCCTGAAGAAAACAATGAAAGCAAAAAGGTGAGCTCAACTAGCCCAGTAAGAAATATTATGACTAAGATAACGTAGAATAAATTATCGTTAGCCTTCAACAGTGTTAAACTGATAACATATAACAAACATCAAGTTTAACTGCAACGGAACAAGCAATTCATTAAAAGAGTCAAGTAGAGAATAAAATCTACTATCTTTTATGATTTAAAAGGTTTTTCATCACTTTTATCGCTGTGACTCAGCTTAATAAATAATCCACATCATCCATGCACTACGGTCAATTATATTCATTAGTATCATAACCACAAATTATCCATGCACTATGGGCCAAGGATATTTGTGTATTCATCAATGGTCATGATCATTCCAACAACTGTCCATCAATGCACTATGAAGACTTTTACCACATCATTTGTAACATTACGGTCATGATTACATCAAATAATTCCTGGTAATAATCATACCAAGTCCATCTATGTACTACATGCCACAGATAACTTTCAACAAAATATAAACATGAGGATGATGACAATGATATAAGAATTCAATAAAACAAGTTCAAGAATTAATTTATCTAGGAACCAATAACGTCAAAATTGTCAACATGATACTGCTTTGTAGAGTAAAATTTGAGAATGCTCAGAAGAATATTTCCATAAAAATATACTGGATGAAACGCAAATATCAAGGATATTCCACTAATTTCATGAAGTATAAAAGCCAGAACTTTAACCAACTGAGTATAATAAAGAATTGAATAACAAAAGAAATCACCGGGCATGCGATAGACCGCACAGACAGGTTATTCCAACAGAATAATAAATAACGGAACCAGGTCATGCGTAAACACACCGACAGGATATTCCGACAGAATAATAAATAATGGAACCAGGTCCGGCTTAAATGCACAGACAGGATATTCCGACAGAATAATAAATAATTGAACCAAGTCCGGCGTAAACGCACAGACAGAATATTCTGACAGAATAATAAATAATGGAACCAGGTCCGGCGTAAAATGTACAGACATGATATTCAGACAGAATAATAAATAATGGAACCAGGTCCGGCGTAAAACGCACAGACAGGATATTCCAACAGAATAATAAAGAATTGAATAACATAAGAATTTCATCAAGTATAGGGTAGCCCGCGTATACAGGTTATTCCAACAGAATAATAAATAATGGAATAACAGAAGTTCTCTTCATGAATACAAAAGAAATAATACCCCTTACCTTAAGAAGAAGAGTACTGGATATGTGAGCAGTGAAGTAGCAGAATACTTTTCTTATTTCTCTCTATAATTTCTCTCTCTAGAGTTTCAGTGAATTCGTAAGAAATAATGAAGGAATGAGCTTCTATTTATAGAAGAATGGACTGCATAGTAACTAATTCATGAACGGTCCAGATTGATTTACTTTTAATCGGACGAACTATATTTAAAGCAAAATCCTTTAAATAAAATATAATATATTCTATTTATAATATAATAAAACAAATAACTTTGTAAAAGTATTCTGTTTTATATAAAAAGATTTTACTATGTAAAATACTATGCATAATAGAATATAATATATTCTATTTATAGTCTAATAAAAAAGATAACTTTATAAAAGTATTCTGTTTTATATAAAAAGCGTTTCTGTTTTATTACCTTAATAATACTAATAAAACAAAACTGAGTGACTTATCACGTAAGCATCAATAATCAATACCGTGTGCTACTATGCAACCACGCGTATTACTGTACTTTTACTACCGAGTAGTTCAACAGTATTAACGGTAAAACTTTCGCCGTTATTTTCAAAAAATATTTTTGTCGTTTTCTCAATCAGACAATAATTTCGTTGTGGGGTCCACCAATGATTGTGCCATCGTACGAATATTCCCTGTTAAAACGAATATTCCCCGACGAATCGAATATTATACAACAACTTGCGTACTTTACAAATTTTATAAATAATACCCACAACTATAACATTATATCAAATTCATTCCATAATATTTAAAAATGATATTTATAAAAAAATTCATCTTTATTAAAAAAAAATTGGGATCTTACATTCCCACTTTAAAACACATCCAATAGTGCCTTGTTAACATCACAACCACTTTAAAACAAATCCACCTACTTTATATGTTGGTCCTGCTACAATGAAGCTCTTGCAGTAAGTGAATAAAATACTGCAGATTCAAATAAGGGCAGCGAAGTCGACTCGGGCAAAAGGGTTGAGGACGGCGGAGCAGGTCTTGCAGCGTAGAGGCGACTAAGGGAGCGTGGGGATATTTGGGTGTGGGTAGATCGGGGAAATTGAGGCGGCAATTGGGATCACGCACTTGCTAGTCTCCACTTTGGTACTCGGTCAGGCGTTCCAAGTCATGCGAATTCCATCAATGCCTCTAGGATCAGTCTATGCCATCTCCGTCGCCATTTTTTTTGTTTGTTTTTTTGATTTTTTCTAGAAATTGGATTTGTATAAGGAGGGAGAGGCTACCCCTTGAGACAGAGAGAGAATGTGGGAGGGGTCAGGGAGAGACGATGAAGAAAAAGGGACAGAAAAGTGCATGTAATGTAAACTACCAAAAGTACCCCTCTTTAATAAACATTACAAGCTTTAGTCGGTCACTTTTAACCAGTTAACTGAAGAAAGTGTACTTTCTGTTAAGTATAATTGAAGTTTAGGGTGTACTTAGACACTTTTTTCAGTTTTGGGTGCAAAAGTCAACATTGGTGTAAAGTTTGGGATAAAAATTGTCTTTTAGTCTTTTAAATATGTCATTGGAACCTTGTTTTTGATTATCTTAATCTAATTATATTTTTAAAAAATAAAAAAATTATGCAATTTTTTTTATAAAAAGAAATTCTTTTAAAAAAAATAAAATTTGATCCAATACCAAACTAATTGGCGTTGTAACCTTTTTTTTAAAAAAACATAAAGGAAATTTAAAAAAAGTGACTTGAATGCCACTTCACTTGAAGTGGCGTTGGGAAAATTGCCTTATATATATATATATATATATATATATATATATATATATATATATATATATATATATATATATATAAAAAAAAAAACGCAAAAGGCAAAAGCCACTTGAAGTGGCGTTATAATTTGTTTTTTTTAAATTAAGAATGCAAAAGGCAAAAGGCAAAAGCCACTTGAAGACTGAAGTGGCATTGAAATTTGTTTTATTTTTTTTAAATCAAGAATGCATAAGGTAAAAGACATAAAAGCCTAACGCCAGTTGAAGTGGCGTCAGAATCTATTTATTTTTTTTTGAATTTTTCTTTTTAAAATTGTTTGGAATTTTTTTTTAAACTCAGTTCTTCAACGCCAAATTAACCGGCGTTGAAAGTTTTTAATTTCTTTTATAAAGCAAATTTTGAAGGGAAAAAAATCAAAAATGCCTTAACGCCAGCGTTGGAATTATTATTATTATTTGTTAGTCATTATTAATGAAACTTTCCTAATATATACTTCTTGGAAACACTGTTTTCCTAATATTATTTGCTTATGAAACTTTTTTTATGTTTATAAAGGTCAAAGTATGTTTTTGTCATAGTTTATTTAATTGTATAAAAATTTAGTCGAGTAAAATGAATAGTTTAATATATGGTCTAATATTATTAATTATTTCTATAAAATATATATAAAATTAAAGTACACATTTTAACATTACATTCTTTGAGATTTGAAGTGATTGGAGTATTATTATTAATCAGAAAAGTTCAAAACCATAATTCTTAAATAACATAATTCCTTAAGTAACATAACTATTTAAAAGCCAAAACTGTGCCTTCCTTCAGCGTCTTTTTTAAAAAACCCAAATCGTGCCTTCCTTCGCTCTTCTCTCCTCTCTCCAAATAGAAAGCCCTAGCTTCTCTCTTCTCTCTTCTCTCCAAATGCTTCTCTCTAAATCAATGAAGATTCGCGACCGTGCCTTATTGTAGCAAGCAGAGCCAAATCGGAACCGTGCCCTAGCTTCACTGTTCTCTTTTCTCTCCAAATCACTGAGAATCTCGACCTATTTCGCTGCGGATGAAAGCAGGTATGTGTATGTAATAGATTCTTTTTCTTTTTCCTTCTAATTTTTTTGTGATGATATGTTTATTGCTTGAAGTTTCGCCGTGGTTGAAGTTTATTCAACCCTGAAGATCCTTCTAATTTTACTAGGATGCCCTGTTTTTCTAATTTTCGCCTTCAAACTAGTTTCGTACTGTTGAACAACTAGGTATGCTAAATATAGGTACTTTTTGAGATTTTATATTGTTTTGGCTTATTCTTTAATTGAGAATGATAATTTGGAGAGAGCCCGTGATGTAATGTAGTGTATGGTGAGGAATTTTGCTGAAATTGGGAGGTTAAAGGAGGTTGTTAGTATGGTTATTGAGATGGGAAATTAGGGGTTGGTGTTGAAGACTTGGACTTTGAATTTTGTTGTTGGTGTTGCTGTTAAAATGGGTATGATTGATGTTGCAGAGAATGTGTTTGATGAAATGTGTGAAAGAGGGGTGTCTCCATATTCTTACAGTTTTAAGTTGATGGTTATTGGGTATTGTGAAAATAAGAAATTTAGAGAATTTAGAGAAATAAATAGAAAGACATAAAAAAATTAATATTAAAAAGGATAATATAGTAATATTTCTAAAGTTATAGAGGTAAAAGAATAATAAAAAAAATGATCAAATCACACACCAAATGTATAGGTGATAGTTCTTTTTGATGATTTGGAGTTACAACATATGATTATTAAAATAAATAGTTATTTTGTTATTCAATAACAATTACATTTTATTCACTCTTAGTTTTTTAACATCTTCCCCTCTATTTCACTATTTATCATCTCTTAAATTCTCAACACGTTAAATGAGCTTGCAATTGTATATAATTTGCTCAACACTACAAATTCTTATACTGGCACATTAAAAATGCAAGGGATGTATCTAATCATATGCTACCTTTCAAATAAAATTGTTTCATGTGTTACTTCTTCCCTCTAGAATAAGGAAGATTTAATTTTTATGTCGACTGTCTTTACATATACTCCCTTTGCTGCTTTCATCCTAAAATTATAAGAATTGAACTTTGTTGCTTTCATTACAAGATTGCCCTTTTTTGATATGCCCTTTTACTTTCTTGTTCTACTTGCACCGCACCTTATCAAGTTTTTTGTTTGTCCAGGTGTGAATACAATGAATGACATAGACCATGAAATAGGGAGTTATGGGGATAATGTAGAAATGGATGTGGAAATAGAAATGAATGGGGATAACTTGAGTTTAGAGGGGTTGAATGTGAACAATACTAAAACTTTTGTCTACTATCCTCAAGTTGTTGATGAGTTTGCGCCTAAGCTAGGTCAAAAATTTCTAATATTAGATGAAATTCACACTTTTTACAATACATATGCAATGCATGCTGGTTTTAGTGTTCGAAAGTTTAATGAGACAAAAAAGACGGGAAGTGATGAGATTTGTAGGAAGGAGTATGTGTGTTATAAGCAAGGAAAGAGCAAACTATTTGTAAGACCCCAACTTTTATGAATAAAGATAAATTTTTCTATAAATATCATTTTTGAATATTAGGAGTGAATTTGATATAATGTTATAGTTGTGTGTAATATTTATAAATTTTGCAAAGTACGCAAGTTGTTATATTATATTCGACTGATCGAAGAATATTCGTTTTAACAGAAAATATTCGTACGACGGCACAATCATTAGTGTACCCCACAACGGAATTATTGTTGGAATGAAAAAACGACAAAAATATCTTTTTATAAAAATAACGGTGGAAGTTTTACCGTTAACTGTTGAAATACCCAGTGTTAAAAGTACAGTAATACTCGTGGTTGCATAGTAACACACGATATTGATTATTGATGCTTACGTGAAAAGTCACTCAATTTTGTTCAATTATTGCTACAATAATTGTTACATAGTATCTCACGTTATTTGATTCAATTATTGTCGATATTTTATATATTATTAAATCAATAATTGAGACGATACAGTTATTCATATTATTATTTTCAATATTGACGATGTCTAGAAAGTTCTTTTGAGGAGAGGTTTGGTCACCTAATTGCGTGCCAATAAGGAGAAATCCTTATTGGAAAGCCCCCTCTTTCCTGAGAATGATCTGATTGTTAAATATTGTGAATAATAATAATGATGAATAAATGTTGTTAAAAATATTGAGAGAATTTTATGAAGTAATTGTTGTAAACTGGCTTATTATTTGTACTCCCACTTACCCATTTTTCAAAACTGTCGGTAAAAATTATCTCAATTTTGTTTATATATATATATATATATATATATATATATATATATATATATATATATATATATATATGCTAATTGATTTTGGTGGAGGAAGGTGACATGGTAGTCACGGGAGGTAAGAAAAAAAAAGAGAGAAGAGGACGACAGATTTTATATATATAATATATTATAATAAGTTTTATTTTTTTTTATGAAAAATAGAATATATTATATTTTATTGAATATTATATTAATATTTTGAAAAAAACGGACGCCTGCGTTTATTTTCTTCCGCCCGTGATGCGTTCGTCCGAAAATATTACTGTGCAGTCCGTGAAAAACTTTTCCAAATAGTATCCTTCCATTCTCCTATAAATATGATCCTTAGTTAGAATTGAAAATCACACCAGAATCAAATAATTCTTCTTCTATAATATTGAGCGTATTTCTTTAGAGTTTAAGAAAGTTTTGAGCGTAGAAAACAGTTCAAGTTCTCTTCAAGAATATCCCCGCTATACTAGTTGGAATACTCTCCTTTTTAAGGTAAGAGATATTATTTTTGTTCGGTATTCGTATGAAATAATATTTTCTTTCATACTCTGTAGTATGTAAGTAATATTATTTCATTTCAGATTTCGAATTCTACAATTATTTTGTTAAAGTTTTCGCTTCTATACTCCATGAAATTAGTAGAATATCCTTGATAGTTGCGCTTCATCCAGTATCTTTTCATGGAAATATTATTCTGAGCATTCTTGATAAGTTTTAACCTTTTTATGCCGGAGTACTATTCACGGGGTACTATTCACTAAGTTACTATTCACCCGGGGTACTATTCATGACAAAAATTAATTTTTTTTCCGGTTCAAATCATTTTTGATACAATATTATTCTTGAATTTTACTCCACAAAGCAGTATCATGTTGACAATTTGGACATTATTAAATTCTGGATAAATTAAATTACAAATCTTTAAAAATTTATCATTTGCTTTCTTTTAATTGAATTCTTATATCATTGTCATCATCCTCATGTTTATATTATGATAAAAGTCATATGTGGCCGTAGTGCATAGATGAACTTGGTTTGATTATGACCAGGGATTATTCGGTATAATTATGACCGTAATGTTACAAAAGATTGGTAATAGTCCTCATTGGCCCGTAGTGCATTGATGGACAGTTGTTGACATGATCATGACTATTGATGAAAACACGAATATCCTTGGCCCGTAGTGCATGGAAAATTTGTGGTTATGATACTAATGAATATCCTTGGCCGTAGTGCATGAGTGATTCGATGATGTGAATTATTTATTAAGCTAAGTCTCAGCGATAAAATTGATGATAAATTCTTTTAAATCATAGAAGATAGTAGATATCATGCTCTACTTGACTCTTCTAATGGATTACTTGTTCCGCATCAGTTAAATTTGATGTTTATTATATTTTATCAGTTTAACACTGTTGAAGGCTAACGATAATTTATTCTGCATTATCTTAGTCACAATATTTCTTACTGGGCTAGTTGAGCTCACCCTTTGCTTTCATTGTTCTCTTTAGGAAATGAGAATATAGTTGAGACTAGTCGGGGAACGGAGTGACGGTCCAGATGGTAGCATTAGTAGTCCTCACTATTCTGTGAAATAGTATGACAATAAATGTAATGAAGACTTATTTTGAGTTTGAATACTGTCTAGAAGACAATATTTGTATTAAAAATCACAGCTAATGTTGTATAATTAAGTTTGTATTTGTATTCAGTACCATGTATTTGTCGACTCAGAATGGGTGATGTATACATATTTTGGGGGCGTCACACTATTAGCCGATGTAGTTGTAAAAAGAAAACGTGGATCGACAAAAGAAGGTTGTAGTGGTAAAAAGAAATGACTTATACGTAATTAAGAAAATTGAGGAGGGTCAGTGTCATCCATTGTCAACCCCACATAAGAGGCATCTTTTACGATTGCATCGTACTGTGTCAACTGCCCAAAAATCTTTGAGTCAACAACTTGGCATGGTGAATATACCACAATGCCAACAATACAATTTTCTTGCAGTTCAGGCGGGAGGGTTTGAAAATATTGGTTGCACACAACGAGATTTGTATAACTTTGAAAGAGACAAGCGCAATGAGTTAAAGGGACATGATAGTGATATGTTGAATGAGTACTTACAGTTAGAACAACAAAAGAATCCTGCTTTCACTTTCACAATTGACACACAATGAAAAAAGGATTACTCGTTATTTTTGGGACGATGCAAGTTCTAGACGGGCTTATAGCTTTTACGGTGATGTTATCATTTTTGATACCACATACAATACTAATCATTACGGAATGATATTTGCACCACTATTGGGGGGTTAATAACCATGGGCAAACTACTGTATTTGGTTGTGCTTTCTTAAGTGATGAGACCATATATACTTTTGTTTGGCTTTTCAAGTGCTTTTTGGAAGCAATGCCAGGTGATGCACCTGTGATGATTTCACCGATCAAGATCCGGCTATGACAAATGCAATTTCACATATCTTCCTAATACATTTCATAGGTATTGTAGTTGGCACATTTTGACCAAATTTTCAGAGAAGATTGACTCAGTAAAATTCAAAGATTATTATAAAGAGTTTGCATATTGCATTTAGAATTCGGAGACTGTGGAAAAGTTTGACTCCACTTGGGTGGAGCTGGTGGAGAAAAGTGGGTTGAATGCTAATAAATGGCAACAATCAATGTATGACATCCGTTCTAGATGGGTACCCGCACATGTGAATCATATTTTCTTAGCTGGCATGTCAAGTAGCCAACGAGCGGAGAGTTCTCATTCATTTTTTAAAAAATTTGTTTCTAAAAAAAATTCTTTAGTGGATTTTATGATTCAATTTGGTCGGGGCCTTCAACATCAACGACATGTAGAGTTGGTTTCAGATAACAAAGATTTGGTTGAGAGGCTGAGAATCAAATATCGTCATGACTTCTTAGTTCAAATGGTTGCCATTTATACACACTCTATATATTATAGATTTGAAGAAGAGTTGTGTGAGAGCTTGAATAATAGGTTTGATCTTATGAAAGAGGATGTCAACTACCTTGACTATAAGATTTATCGAAGGAATGTTAACAACTGTAAAGTAATACATAAAATGATTATAATTTTTGTGATCTTGAGATATGCAGTCAAACTATTCGCTCTTAGTTATTGGTTACAAGATGCCCTGACTGTAGATCTTTGATGATCCTCAAGATAGAGGTTCAGGTTGTTCTTGTTTATTGGCGGATAGAAGGGCATGACCTTCTCTAGGATACATAAACATTGGCATTTTTGTGAAACTTGTTTGGTCTTATTTAAGCTGATTTTCATGAAACTTATTTGGTCTTATTTAAGCTGATGAATCTTAATATGAATATGCATTCCGAGAACCTTTTGAGAATATCAATTATGTTGTACGACTCGGCTACTGAAGTCGCATCAACTAAGTCCTTGTTGACTCATTGCCTTTGTCAGTTGTATGTATTCACTTGCACTATGTTTGTGAGTTTTAAAAAAAAGCAGAGAAAAGAAAGGAGGGGGGAAATTTAGGGAGGAGATTAAAAATCCCTTATTTGTGAGTTTTTTTAGTAGAGAAAAGAAAAGAGGAGGGATATTTTTTAAAAATTCCTCCCAAAAGATTCATCCCAAAGTTGGAAAAATTTGGAAGGAAATTTACTAAAGACTTGGATGACAAACTAAAGTACCAAAACTATGTTGACCACATAATGAAATGATAATCCTATAAAGTTAATACAAGTTATAAAAATTCAATCAAAACATATAAACCATAAATAATGATCAATTTGGTGTTTGGACAAGTTCCTGGTGAACCTCTACTTCACAAATATAACCGGAGGATTCAGTTTTAAAATCTAGGCTGGACTTTTATGCTACAAGATGCCTAGTTGGTCCAAAGCAGGAAGATTCATAGGCAAGGGTGGACCAACCATTGGGGAATGAAGATAGGGATTGATATATCTACAAGTTCATGCCCATTCAAAACAACATTCCTTTAAATTCAAATAGCAAGATAACAATTCATTAGATTACAAACAACAACTTTCATTACAATAGTTTCATTACAAAGCAACTACAACTTGTAATTTCATTACATTAAACAATTTCATTACAACATAACTACAATTACATTACAAACAACAAAGACCACAACATGAAAGAAAAAAGAAAATTCGAGTACATCACTTTTTTCTTCAGTATTTCATTCTTCAATGTCATCTCCTCAATTTTTTCCACCAACTCTTGATTCTTCTGTTCTACAATAGCTTTGTCATTTTTGGCATTGACAATAGCAATAGTCATCTCGTTAATCCTTTTATTCAAAATTTCTATTTCAAATTTCAATTCATTGTTTTCGCGATAATATTGAGCAATTCTTGAGCCCGGTGACATTGGTGGATCAATCCATTCAAACGAGTTACATGGTATTGTTTTATAATTTGTGCAACCAACAAATCGTCTTTCAGGATTTGTTTTGGTACATGAAACCTTCACAGGTGAAGGAATTCCACATTTGCAACTGCGTGATGAACTCCTTGATGAATTTGTGCTCATGACTGGGGAGAGGGAATCATCAGAACCGTGTCAAGCTGAATGCAAGTGAAAAAGCTCTAAAAGGAAGGTGAGCAAGAGTCTGAATTTGATGAATAGTTCTCATTCAACATAATCTTTTTTTAAACAAAAAAAACATTCTCTTTTTCTACCAGTATTTTAACTAGGAAAATTAACTAGTTCAGAAGCGTAATACATAAAATGACAAACGAATTATCATGACTAGTTTTTCCTTCGACCGATACAGGAGAAAATAAGTGACATCACTATATGCACATATTGGTCAAAGAACAAACTAAAAATAAAAGAGCCAATGATATAGAAGAAACAAAACTCCATGCCCAATATCCTGAGTACATAGGACTTACCTTATCTTAGCATTCATTTCATACATTTTATTAATGAAATCATCTCTGCATAGACAATGAGGAAAGAAAAAAAAATATTGCTATCCTAACTCAAAAATAATAACACTGATGAATCATGAATTAACCGCAAAATAGAAAAACATCAACTTAAAACAGTAAGAATCAGAAGACACCCCTCTTTCACACATTTCATCAAACACATTCTCTAAAACATCAATCATACCCATTTTAACAGCAACACCAACAACAAAATTCAAAGTTCAAGTCTTCAACACCAACCCCTGATTTCCCATCTCAATAACCATATTAACAGCCTCCTTTAACCTCCCAATTTCAGCAAAATTCCTCACCATACACTGCATTACTTCATGGGCTCTCTCCAAATTATCATTCTCAATTAAAGAATAAGACAAAACAATATAAAGTCTCAAAAAGTACCTATATTTAGCATACCTAGTTGTTCAACAGTAAGAAACTAGTTTGAAGGCGAAAATTAGAAAAATAAGGCATCCTAGTAAAATTAGAAGGACCTTCAAGGTTGAATAAACTTCAACCACATCGAAACTTCAAGCAATAAACATATCATCACAGAAAAATTAGAAGGAAAAAGAAAAAGAATCTATTACATAAACATACCTGCTTTCATCCACAGCGAAATAGGTTGCGATTCTCAGTGATTTGGAGAGAAAAGAGAACAGAGAACCTAGGGCACGGTTCCAATTTGGCTTTGCTTGCTATAATAGGGCACGATCGCAAATCTTTAGTGATTTAGAGAGAAGCATTTGGAGAGAAGAGAGAAGCTAGGGCTTCCGATTTGGAGAGAGGAGAGAAGAGCGAAGGAAGGCACGGTTTGGGTTTTTTAAAAAGACGCGAAAGGAAGGCACAACTTTGGCTTTTGAATAGTTATGTTACTTAAGGAATTATTGTGACAACCCGAGAATTTTGAATTTTTTTAAAATTTTTATTATTTGATTTAAGGTTCAAAATTAGAACCTAGATAGAAAATAAGTGTATGCGTTTGATATTTTGAAGATGAAATTTTGAGGATTTCAAAATTCTGTGAAGGATTTAAGTGAATTATTCAGGATTAAGGAAACCGTGATTATGTTCTGTGTATATGTGTACATGATGTGGTTAAGGGTCAAGGGTTGACACAGATAATTGATATCTGTAACAAACCTTAGATATATATTAAGAACGTCAACGTTCAATTAGAAAATCCTAGTGTTTAATAAGAAACCCTAGAAACTGGTTCTGGAAACCCTAATTTCAGTTTCGGGAATCCAAAACCCTAATTCGGTGCATGAAACCCTAATCTGGGAATTTAAATGATTATTATATTGCATAAGTGTTATTTATTATAATATTAATTAGGGAAAAGCTTAATTATTAGCAAACCCTAATTTCATATTTTTGAAAACCCTAATTTTTGGGTTAGAAACCCTAATTTTTTAATTCGGGAAAAACTAAGTGTTAATTTAGTGATTTAATGTTATTTAGGAAATATTAATCCTAATTTTATAGTTGTAAGTAATTAGAAAACCCTAATCTAATTTCTAATTTAGGAAAATTATTTTTCTATTATAAACCCTAATGATCAATTACGATCCTAATTGCTTAAATTAGTAATTTTAATTAGGATATACTAATCCTAATTAGCAAGATTTAATTAGTGATTAAGAAATTTTAATATAATTAGAAAATTCTAATTATAATTTAGAAATATTAATTTTCTATTTTTGAAAACCGAAATTCAGAAATGTTAGAAATTAAATTGCAAAATTAAGGGTTAAACCCTAAACCCTAAATTTTCCCAAACCCTAAACCCTAAGGGTTTGGTCAATTGTCCAAAATAACCATTCTAGAATTAAAATTAAATAGAAAATGACCATTGTGCCCTTATTGCATTCTTTAATAGGTTGGTGTATAAATCTTGCCATATATTTGGTTGGTGAGCAACTACACCTACTCCATGTGCCTTAAATCACCAACAATCAGCCATCCTTGCCAGCCCATTACATTGCATTATTACATTTTATAGTTTAAAGAGAGAGAGAAAATGGCACTTTAATTTCATATTTCTCCCAAGACTTTCTCTCTCCAAAATTTTTGAAATGTAGAGTGAGAAAGTGAGATAAGATAAGCTGGTATCAGTCCACAACAAGCCATGAACAGATCCCAAAGAACAGAAATCAAGATCAAGCTTCAAAGTGGTATAAACCCTAATTTTTGTAAATCTTGTGTTTTGATGTTAGTTGTTGGTTAGATATGTGTTAGAAGATGCCTTTTAGATATCTAAGTTATTGGATCATGGATCCATAACATCTAGATGTTCGAATATAAAGATTTTAAAATTTTGGAAATGTTGAAAAAGTGGCCTGACAGTCGAATGTCAGAGGCCTTAGATCTTCTCCTGTTAAGTATTTTTGTGTTTTAAGAGTTTTAACTTGTTGTGTGTAGTATGGACTTTGATCTGGAACTTGAATCAAGTCCAGATCAAGTGTAAATCAAAAGTTATTAAGGGTCAAAAAGCGTTGACCGACATTGACTAGAAGTTCCGGGTAACCCAAATTTGCCAAGAATGGGTCTGATAATATTTTGTGGCTTCGGATTTTAGTGACTTTTGGTTAGTTTGGATGTAATGTTGTTTTAATCTTGTATACTGACATGTAGGCTACCTATTCATGTCGCTAGAACTCCCAGATCATACCCTGGATCAAAGTTATGGAAGGTCAAAGTAGCTTTGACCATCTGTTTTGGGTAACTTTCTGGAAAACCCAGAAAAATAAAGAGTAAGTTTTCTGACATGGTTTGACCATGCCAGATCTTTCTCATGTGATGATGTTATTATGTTATGATGATAGATACTTGTGCTATGACATGTTCTCTACATGATAGAAGCATTATATCACACAAACAATACTTATACTGAAAGATACAAGGATCTAAATTAGCACCCTTGAACTGTTCTTTATTTCTAGGAAACCCAGAAATGAAGAACAACGTTGTCAGAGTTTTTAAGGACATAGATCTGCTAAGTGTAATGTTGTTTGACCTATCTTTTTGTTGGAACATGTAATGTTACATTAGTAATACAATCCTAAGACTTTAGCCAGCCCAGAAACGTAACGAACAAAGATCTACCACCGGTCAAACCACCCACCTAGTTAACTGGCGATGAAGATCTGGACAGACATCAAGAACACCAAGAACACCTATAGCGACGGGTCTGTCGCTATAGGGCCCTTTAGCGACAGTTTATTATTATTCTTTCCCGAATATTATTTTAAAATTGATAAAAATAGTTTTTAATTATTAAAAATATATAATAAATTTCGAAAAATTATTTTAAATTCGGAAAAATAGTTTTTAATTATTTTGAGTTTATTTCATAAATATTTAATATTTTTGGAATATAAATGGTATTTAATTTATTTAATTATAATATTAAATAAATTATTTAAAAATAGTTTTAATACATGAAAAATCATGAAAAATATTATTATGATATTAGAAAATATTTTAAGTTATTTTTGATGACTTTTAATATTTTGTGATGAAATTTATTAATTAATTAATGTTAATGATAATTAGTTTATTTAATAAATGTATTAAATAAATTAAGGAAAAATAGAATAAATAATTTAAAAATCATATAAAAATGATTTAAGGGTTAGAAAAATATTTTAAGTTATAAACTATAACTTTTGATATTTTGTCATGAAAATATTAATATTTTAATATTAATAGTAATTACCGGATAATGAATTTAACGGTCTAAAAATCATATAAATATAATTTTAAGGTATTAAAAATACTTTGATATATTATAAATATATTATAATATTATGACATGTATTTCATTAATATTTGATAATAAATAAATATTAATGATAAAAGAATTATGTGGTATTTATAATATATAAATACGATTTTAATGATTAAAAATTTGCGATAAATAGTAATAATTATTCAAAAATTATTACAAGTCTGTTAAAAATATTTTGACTGTAAATAAAATTATCTGAGATAATTGTTAATTGTTTAGGCAGAGTTTAATTGAACTTAGACTCGATAAAAGTCCGACTAGACCGTCGGAACGTTAGAATTTTGTCGGAATCAAGATAGACTATAATAGTTTGACTTGATACCGAGTCTTATGTGTGTCATAGACTGATAGTGTTATGTGTTTAGGTTATTCTATATTTATATATATAATAGTATTATACTGTGATGATATTATTCTAATATTGGAGATCTATATTACTAATATTAGGTCTTCGGGTAAAGCGATATAAATTGCGTAGCGGTAATCAACGGTTCAGGCAAGTTTGTATTTATTTAACTCTACTAAGAGTGTTTTGTTCGGATAAGCTTATGGCTAATCATTGCTGATTGCCATGTATAATTGTACTCTGTACATATTGCATGTAGAAGTCAGGTATGAAAGGCTGATCACCTTTATTACCCTTCGGTTCAGAAATATTTGTTCATGTTATATACTTATTCAGTCATAAACTTGTTCCTGCTAGTTCACAATTATATTGTTGAATTATAGCCAACTTATTATTCAAACTCTTCAATCATGATATATCGTTATATTATTGAACTTAAACTTGCTGGGCAATCCTTATGCTCACCCTTGCTATATCATGATAAAACATTACAGATTAAGGCGAACGCGTCGAATACAAGGAAAGGTTAAAGACAGTTCCAGCGTTAGGATATGTGCGCAGCTAAATTGTACACGTATTGTATGTTAATAATGTTATGTGTTAGTTAAGTTATGAATGTGATTAAGTTAAGGTTACTCGACCTTGGGGAATAGTGTGTAATGTATTGTATAAACAATTTATGTTTATATCTTCCGCAAATATAGTAACAGTGTTAGAATGATCGAACCGGATCCGCGGTGATTCGGGACCTCAGATTTGGGGCCCTCACAGTTGGTATCAGAGCTGTTGGTTATGAAGCTTAGGTAGGAATACCTGAGACTAATAACCGCAGTGATTAGGATATGGACCAACTCAAATAGAGTTAGTTGGTCGGTAAGATTCAAAGACGAATCTCGGCGAGCTATAAGATACAGAGTTCCCTAACTCTGATAATAAAGTTGAACAGTAAGTGGTGAATAGATAGAGTATAAAAGACTCAAAGTACAGTGAGAGAAGATCATAAAATAAAATGATCAAGACATAGAAATAAATCGTAATATATACGATAAGATCACCCCGTAATCTGATAAGGTGATAGCAGGGAGAAGAATCAATCTAATGATTGAACAAGTTTACAGCAAGATGTTGTGTGTAAGTTGCACTATGAAATAGTACTATGAAAACTCATGAGAGAATTATGGATTATGAATACGGATTAAATGAAATTCGTATTGAGAAGGGTGTTAAGATTAGGTGGGGATTTCAATTGAGGACTCATGTCAGCAGTTAAGTTGTATAATTTTTTGTATGGGTGAGGAATTTGTACTTGATTTTAGAATCACTTAGCTTCCTGATCGATATAGTGGTTAGGTTGACCAATTCTTTGTATGGGAGAGGAATTGTGTGCTTAGCTTCCTCTATTGATTAGTGGCCGAGTTTGGTTTGACGACCACTTAGTTTTTGATACTGATAATCATTGAAATATTTGTGTCGCGCTAGTTGCTATATGCATGTTGAGAGGGTGATTCCTTTCTCGTGTGTATAAAAGATAGATAGGTCATAGGTAGAGGATATAAGGTTAAGTACGAGTTCTTAAAACTCATACTTATGTGGCATACTCGATTCATAGTTATGTGAAATGTTTATGAACCCCTCAGCGAATGGACGCCAAAGGTCTGATTTGGACAAGTTCTTAAACTCATATGATTGTGGTAATTTATGGACTCATAAGTGTGGTTTGACGAACTGGGTATAGTGGTGTGTAATGGAGTATTAAAGACTATAGGAACAGATAGATTGTTAAGCAAATGATTGTTAGTGAAGAATTAAGTTTTTTAGTTTTTTTCAAAACTCCTAGCTATGCTAGATTTCGAAATTTTGACATCAAGCTAAATACGCACTGCGTGCTTTTAAAAAAAAAATTATTTTATTTATCACTCATGTACCAGGTAAACTGGTGTAGAGATGATATAAATTTGATGAAGTTATCAATGCAGAATTACTTAGTGTTGGATGTGATCTAAAGATCGTCAGCCCACTATGGAATGATGTAGTATGACAAAGTCATATAATGACGGCATCCTCAAACGGACTGTTAATACAGTACGACATCATGGCGTCATTCTCAAAAATATTTTCAATAAAAACTCTAAGTGTTCATTGAAAGAAATTTTCCCGAACCAAATTATTTTGATGCGGAATCCAATAAGACTGAGGTAGAATTTTGTGCCTATGGCAGTGAAGAGAAACAGAGTTGACCAGCAGTACTTAATAAGTACAGGACATACTGGATTAATTAACCACTATGTCCGTAAGTTATGACGGTTTACAGATGAATTTCCTATAACCTTTTCAAAAATGGCAGACAATAGTCTGTAAAACCCCTCAGCAAAATTTGAAATTTTTTAATTCTTGTGAGAAATGTATTGGGTAGTATGTGAGAATGTATGGTGTATGGAGTAAGGTGTAAGGTGTAAGGTAAATTTCGGGAACGAAATTTTTAGAAGAAGGGGTGAATGTGACAACCCGAGAATTTTGAATTTTTTTTAAAAATTTTCTTATTTGATTTAAGGTTCAAAATTAGAACCTAGATAGAAAATAAGTGTATGCGTTTGATATTTTAAGATGAAATTTTGAGGATTTCAAAATTCTGTGAAGGATTTAAGTGAATTATTCAGGATTAAGAAAAACATGATTATGTTCTATGTATATGTGTACATGATGTGGTTAAGGGTCAAGGGTTGACATAGATAATTGATATCTGTAACAAACCTTAGGTATATATTAAGAACGTCAACGTTCAATTAGAAAACCCTAGTGTTTAATAAGAAACCCTAGAAATCGGTTCTGGAAACCCTAATTTCAGTTTCGCGAATCCAAAACCCTAATTCGGTGCATGAAACCCTAATCTGGGAATTTAAATGATTATTATATTGCATAAGTGTTATTTATTATAATATTAATTAGGAAAAAGCTTAATTATTAGCAAATCCTAATTTCATATTTTTGAAATCCCTAATTTCTGGGTTAGAAACCCTAATTTTATAATTCGGGAAAAACTAAGTGTTAATTTAGTGATTTAATGTTAATTAAGAAATATTAATCCTAATTTTATAGTTGTAAGTAATTAGAAAACCCTAATCTAATTACGAAATCTAATTTCTAATTTAGGAAAATTATTTTTCTATTATAAACCCTAATGATCAATTACGATCCTAATTGCTTAAATTAGTAATTTTAATTAGGAAATACTAATCCTAATTAGCAATATTTAATTAGTGAGTAAGAAATTTTAATATAATTAGAAAATTCTAATTATAATTTAGAAATATTAATTTTCTATTTTTGAAAACCGAAATTCGAAAATGTTAGAAATTAAATTGCAAAATTAAGGGTTAAACCCTAAACACTAAATTTTCCCAAACCCTAAGGGTTTGGTCAATTGTCCAAAATAACCATTCTAGAATTAAAATTAAATAGAAAATGACTATTGTGCCCTTATTGCATTCTTTAATAGGTTGGTGTATAAATCTTGCCATATATTTGGTTGGTGAGCAACTACACCTACTCCATGTGCCTTAAATCACCAACAATCAGCCATCCTTGCCAGCCCATTACATTGCATTATTACATTTTATAGTTTAAAGAGAGAGAGAAAATGGCACTTTAATTTCATATTTCTCCCAAGACTTTCTCTCTCCAAAATTTTTGAAATGTAGAGTGAGAAAGTGAGATAAGATAAGCTGGTATCAGTCCACAACAAGCCATGAACAGATCCCAAAGAACAGAAATCAAGATCAAGCTTCAAAGTGGTATAAACCCTAATTTTTGTAAATCTTGTGTTTTGATGTTAGTTGTTGGTTAGATATGTGTTAGAAGATGCCTTTTAGATATCTAAGTTATTGGATCATGGATCCATAACATCTAGATGTTCGAATATAAAGATTTTAAAATTTTGGAAATGTTGAAAAAGTGGCCTGACAGTCGAATGTCAGAGGCCTTAGATCTTCTCCTGTTAAGTATTTTTGTGTTTTAAGAGTTTTAACTTGTTGTGTGTAGTATGGACTTTGATCTGGAACTTGAATCAAGTCCAGATCAAGTGTAAATCAAAAGTTATTAAGGGTCAAAAAGCGTTGACCGACATTGACTAGAAGTTCCGGGTAACCCAAATTTGCCAAGAATGGGTCTGATAATATTTTGTGGCTTCGGATTTTAGTGACTTTTGGTTAGTTTGGATGTAATGTTGTTTTAATCTTGTATACTGACATGTAGGCTACCTATTCATGTCGCTAGAACTCCCAGATCATACCCTGGATCAAAGTTATGGAAGGTCAAAGTAGCTTTGACCATCTGTTTTGGGTAACTTTCTGGAAAACCCAGAAAAATAAAGAGTAAGTTTTCTGACATGGTTTGACCATGCCAGA
The DNA here is from genome assembly GCA_016801055.1 of Panax notoginseng. Taxonomy (NCBI): domain Eukaryota; kingdom Viridiplantae; phylum Streptophyta; class Magnoliopsida; order Apiales; family Araliaceae; genus Panax; species Panax notoginseng. The sequence goes on along the minus strand of CM029020.1, from coordinate 67,130,782 downwards.
TCTTTCTCATGTGATGATGTTATTATGTTATGATGATAGATACTTGTGCTATGACATGTTCTCTACATGATAGAAGCATTATATCACACAAACAATACTTATACTGAAAGATACAAGGATCTAAATTAGCACCCTTGAACTGTTCTTTATTTCTAGGAAACCCAGAAATGAAGAACAACGTTGTCAGAGTTTTTAAGGACATAGATCTGCTAAGTGTAATGTTGTTTGACCTATCTTTTTGTTGGAACATGTAATGTTACATTAGTAATACAATCCTAAGACTTTAGCCAGCCCAGAAACGTAACGAACAAAGATCTACCACCGGTCAAACCACCCACCTAGTTAACTGGCGATGAAGATCTGGACAGACATCAAGAACACCAAGAACACCTATAGCGACGGGTCTGTCGCTATAGGGCCCTTTAGCGACAGTTTATTATTATTCTTTCCCGAATATTATTTTAAAATTGATAAAAATAGTTTTTAATTATTAAAAATATATAATAAATTTCGAAAAATTATTTTAAATTCGGAAAAATAGTTTTTAATTATTTTGAGTTTATTTCATAAATATTTAATATTTTTGGAATATAAATGGTATTTAATTTATTTAATTATAATATTAAATAAATTATTTAAAAATAGTTTTAATACATGAAAAATCATGAAAAATATTATTATGATATTAGAAAATATTTTAAGTTATTTTTGATGACTTTTAATATTTTGTGATGAAATTTATTAATTAATTAATGTTAATGATAATTAGTTTATTTAATAAATGTATTAAATAAATTAAGGAAAAATAGAATAAATAATTTAAAAATCATATAAAAATGATTTAAGGGTTAGAAAAATATTTTAAGTTATAAACTATAACTTTTGATATTTTGTCATGAAAATATTAATATTTTAATATTAATAGTAATTACCGGATAATGAATTTAACGGTCTAAAAATCATATAAATATAATTTTAAGGTATTAAAAATACTTTGATATATTATAAATATATTATAATATTATGACATGTATTTCATTAATATTTGATAATAAATAAATATTAATGATAAAAGAATTATGTGGTATTTATAATATATAAATACGATTTTAATGATTAAAAATTTGCGATAAATAGTAATAATTATTTAAAAATTATTACAAGTCTGTGAAAAATATTTCGACTGTAAATAAAATTATCTGAGATAATTGTTAAGTGTTTAGGCAGAGTTTAATTGAACTTAGACTCGATAAAAGTCCAACTAGACCGTCGGGACGTTAGAATTTTGTCGGAATCAAGATAGACTATAATTGTTTGACTTGATACCGAGTCTTATGTGTGTTATAGACTGATAGGGTTATGTGTTATGTGTTTAGGTTATTCTATGTTTATATATATAATAGTATTATACTGTGATGATATTATTCTAATATTGGAGATCTATATTACTAATATTAGGTCTTCGGGTAAAGCGATATAAATTACGTAGCGGTAATCAACGGTTCAGGCAAGTTTGTATTTATTTAACTCTACTAAGAGTGTTTTGTTCGGATAAGCTTATGGCTAATCTTTGCTGGTCGCCATGTATAATTATACTCTGTACATATTGCATGTATAAGTCAGGTATGAAAGGCTGATCACCTTCATTACCATTCGATTCAGAAATATTTGTTCATGTTATATACTTGTTCAGTCATAAACTTGTTCCTGCTAGTTCACAATTATATTGTTGAATTATTGCCAGCTTATTATTCAAACTCTTCAATCATGATATATCGTTATATTATTGAACTTAAACTTGCTGGGCAATCCTTATGCTCACCCTTGCTATATCATGATAAAACATTGCAGATTAAGGCGAACGCGTCGAATACAAGGAAATGTTAAAGACAGTTCCAGCGTTAGGATATGTGCGCAGCTAAATTGTACAAGTATTGTATGTTAATAATGTTATGTGTTAGTTAAGTTATGAATGTGATTAAGTTAAGGTTACTCGACCTTGGGGAATAGTGTGTAATGTATTGTATAAACAATTTATGTTTATATCTTCTGCAAATATAGTAATAGTGTTAGAATGATCGAACCGGATCCACGGTGATTCGGGACCTCGGATTCGGGGCCCTCACAATTATGTTACTTAAGAATTATGCTTTTAAACTTTCCTGTATTATTAATAATGTTTTGTCTTATTTGTTTAGCAGAAATTGTTATAGCAAAAGTCTTATATACTCCTTTATTTTTAACGCTAATGACAGAGATTGGACATAAAAAAAATTATTGATTTTTGTTAAAAAGTTCAAGAGATTAAATAAAGATATTATAAGAACATAAAAAATATTGAAATATAAAAGACATTCAAATTAGGAAAGTAGAGATATGAAGAACAAGTATTCGTTGGAAATGAAGGAAATATTGAAGATAAGTATAACACATTAACGATTGATACAAATAGTACACAACTACATTTGTTCGCATATAAAATTATATTACATATAACATTTAATGACGTTGAGGTTGTGATACTTTACTATAATTTTTACTATTCTTTGTGTGTCCTTGTCCACACACACTACAATGGATAACTATATTTAACATGTCCATCTCTGTGTGGATTCTTGTCGTGCCACCTCTCTGTCCATCTTTTTTCTTTGTCCTCTTCAAATTTGCATTAGGTATTAAAATCCCAAAAGCTTCTCAATTATTTGGTTGCGGGAAGGTCCAATAGTCTTTGTACATAAGTGGCTGGAAGTTAGGTTCCAACATTTTTACATATTGTACATTCTTAGAGAGATACTCACCTTTATTGGCGCATTCTTTATATTATTGCACATGCTAGATTTTATGGGGTATATAGAGTGGGAAAAATTAGATATAATCGCGCTTTGATCACAACCATGATAGAGATGGGTAGTGGAGACTCACATTTTCCATATTCCCATTAGTGAGAGTACTATCACCTTCCAGGATGTAGAGGTATTAATGTGTCTTCCAACTCTTGGATCCTATGTGATACATACTAACAATGGGAATGCTACCATTCTAGAATGGTGCAATTTAGTTGAGAATCTTCTCGGAAGTAGACCAACTCCTCATGTAGATATTAGTTCTAGTAGTCTTAGGATGCAGTGACTGTTGGAGTTAATACAGACAAATGTTACTGGTTATACATTATCATACCACATTAGGACTCACCTATTTATACTTATAGCCCACATACTTTGTGATTGTACAAAAAATCGTGTTAATTTAAAGTTTTTACCTTTACTAGAGAATCTAGGGACGGTGCATACATACAACTAGGGTAGTGCATGTCTTGCTTATTTATATAATCATTTATGTCGTGGAACTAATGCATCTACCTTCGATGTCTCAAGTTGTATAGTTTTATTATAGGTAATGTTTTATTTGACTTATGTTTTAATAACACATTCATAAATTTTTTGGGTATATTGTGTAAATTATTCTTCCACGATTGTAGATATGGACTTTGGAGCGCTTTACATCTATAGCGCCGCGTAGGCAACCAGATCTTGATAACATGCTTACAAACATGCTATCAGAGTCTAGCTTATCTGTTATGCCCCCCCAAATTTGGGTATATACCACCCAATTTTAGTTGTCAAAATACATATTACAAACACAAATTCTATTCACCAAAATCAATTATTAAAATGCTGTGAACATACAACAATACACATATTTCAAATTCTCAGTACAATTATTGTGTCGACAGTATTCTCACCCAAATTAAGTCTTCAATACAATTAACGTCACACTATTTTATAAGCACCAATTGATTCCTCTACTCTCCGTACTAGACTCGACTACACTCTTATTTCTTGGAAGACTTATGAAACAAAAGGGTGAGCACAAATAACTAAGTAAAGAATATCATGACTAAGATATCATTAGTTTTCAATAGTGGTAAATCAGATATGTTAGGAGTAAGCATGTGAATGATATTCCTATTTATATATGATTTGATTATGATATGTATGAATGAATATGCAAGTATGCTTGCATTAAGAAAAGTTGTAAAGTTCTTTGACAGATAATAGGAACATATGTACAAGGACTTAGAATGAATTGATCAAATATGTTAAGTTGATCCTACATAAGCAAAACAGTTTTGTAAAGTCCTTAAAAAGAAATGATGTACAAGGATTATAAATGTAGAAAGATCAAGCTTGTTAGGTTGATCTTATAATGTAATAGATAGGCTTGTTTGATCGTCGAGCACTGCACCAGAAATCCTAGTCTGCCAGGAGAGTCAAGGAAAACTCGAGAACTATCAAGGCAGAATCGTAGTCTGCAAGATAGTAGATCTCGGAGTTCGTAGACTACTAGGAGAGACGAGAAAGGATCATAGTGTGTTGAGAAGAACTTCCTCAGAGCCATAGTCTGCTGAGGAAGTCACATTCAGAATCATAGAGACAACCTGTCTAAGAGCCGACCGAGCATCTGCCAAAATCAAGTCAAGAATCGTAGACCACACTCGGAGTCGTAGAGTCTACAGATCACATCAGAGGCAGAGATCGTAGTCTAGCCAAATCAGATGAAGACATCAAGCTGAAGGACAGAAATCGTAGAGTGTCAAGATCTAATCTCGGAGTTATAGTGTCTGCAGAACCAAAGATGAATCGTAGAGTGCTGAACTAAGGCTTCAACAGAGGTGCTCACAACTCCAAGGCAGAATCGTAGAGTAAACACGATTCTCAACAAATGAGCACTCCAAGAATATCCAAAGTATGAAGCCTCTGGTCTGAGCTGCAAAGATACATTCCACCTAAAGGAAACCAGAGATCACTCAATGAATGGCATGCAAGCTAACAGAAGATCTAAGCACCAACCTAATCAACATCCAGGTTGAGTTGTGAAGCCATTCAAGATGAAGTCTTCCACAAGTTGATCTGAAGAAGACTTCGGTCAAAGTAACTTGACTAAAGAAAGTCAGTAAGTGTAGTAACTATCAAGTGAACAGAAGAAAACGATCATGGAAGTAACCAGGATGGTAGTGTTTGCCAAACAAAGCAGGAACTGATGAAGTGTACATAGAGATACTGGTCAGCTTATGAAGAACAAGGCTAAAGTGATTAAGCATTGGGTCAGTCCATTGATGATAAGTGAATGAGAGATCACAAGGAGAAAGTGAGCTGGGCATGCCACAAATCTGAAGTGTCTTGCTATTCATAAGAGGCCAGAATAAGGACTCAAGCTATCATTTCTTGAGATCAGTCGAGGCAAACAGAAGTGTTGAAGCACTGCACAAGAGTAGGAAGAGGTGTTTTACATTAAAGATCCAATAAACACTCTTCGGGATTGTAGTGTTGTCTCAACCTGTCAATGAGCAACATTCAACAAGACACACTACGATTAGATCCAAGAACGTCTGCATCAGAATCGTAGAGTTTGGTCATCTGAAGATTGAAGCATTGACAACGGTTCAACCTGAAAAATTGATATTCGAACATTGCTAGTTGAGAGCAGCTATGCAAAAGGACAGATCCTGAAGTTCTAATCGAGAAGTCAGAAAGGAGAAATAAAGATGACTACCTGCCCGAGACATCAAAGTGACATCTTTGACGGGGTAGGTGAAATAGTAGACTGCAGTGTCAGAAAGTCATAAAGGAGCTGTAATGTCACATCTGCAGTCTACATTAAATAACTCGAGATTTGCGAAGCAATTCAAATAACTCCCAACGGATATGTTCCAACGGGAAGGTTGTGAAGGAGTATAAATCAATAAGAGCTTCAAAGATCAAAAGTTGTTGAAGTTATAGAATTGTTGAGTTGTTGGAATGCTATATTGTTGACTCTACGAGTTCCACCAGAGCTTAACAGAACAAGTCTCAATGACAGTGAGACTACGAAGGTAGAAGTGAAGCAGATTTGAAGAAGGACTCAAATAGACTAAAGCTTCACTCAACAAAGATGAGAATGCCACTAAAGATGGCAGCCAAGCTGAGAGCCGAGAAGGACAAGAAGATAGCATTCAAAAATATGGCAGAGCACAACGAAGATCCAAAGAGCCACTCTATGAATCACCATGAACCAAAAGCTGAAACAGAACAAGAGCATAACCATGTCTGCAAACCAGTCAAGAAGGGTTCAGGGAATGCTAAATGCCAGACGAAGTCTACCAAAAGATCAAACACTTAGCAAACCCAAATGGTGATGGTGAACAACTGACATCGGATGAAGACGAGCATAACAGAATGAAGATCAGTTGCACCAAAGACGATGTGGTCCAGACTCGAAGTAGAATGCAAAGAAGACCACGCCAAGCTGCTAAGTACAAAAAATGTTCAAGCATAAAGACATCTTAGCAGCAAGGCACCACCACTAACAACAACAACAAGTAGCCAGGGCCTGAGGGGTCCTTGTCCGGAGGGACTAAATGAAGTTCCAAGCCTGCTGGGCTTAAAGAGTTCCTAGGGAACTAGAGGAGTTCCAAGGCTACTGGCCTTGAAGAATTCTTAGTGAACTGAAGTTCCAAGGCTGCTGGCCTTGAAGGAATCTTAGTGATTCAGGGTGTTGCCCTTCCTTAGTGGAAATCCTGCTAGTTAAAGTAGAAGAGTGGATTAGGAGCTTGAGTCTCTGAACCACTTAAAATCCCTTGTGTCTTTTACATTCAGTCATTTACTTACTGTCATTTACATTATGTACCTAACTGCTATAAATGCTATGTATGTATTAACTGCTTACAACTGAACTAACTCTACGGACAGTGTATGCATGCTCATGATTATATCAATGAAGTGGATCTTTTTCTTATTCCGATGTGCTTGAAAAGTTTCTTATGCTTGTCATATGCTAAGTCATTAGCAATACAAAATAAACGAGAAAAATATTTGAAATAAAAAAAGATGTATTCAACCCCTCCTTCTAGATCTATTGTGTGCCTACTGGGAACTAACAATTGGTATTAAAGCAGGTTCTCATGCTATATTCAAAAGATAATCGCTTTGAGTCTGATCCCAGGCACAAACATTGTTCTAAACTTAGTTTAGTAGTAAGTCATTTGTAAATGCAGATGAGCTCACATATTAGAAATATTGTGTACAGGTAAATGTGTATATACACCTGAAGCTGCTCAAATTGGTCCATGTTCTTAAATGCCACGACAACAAGACTAATCCTTGGCCACAATCAATCTTGTAGTCTGAAGACCAGACAAGGGATCAACAACAAAGAGTTAAGCATCCACCAGTCTGAAAGATGAAAATGCCATATATGATAAGAAGTGCTTATCCAGAGAAGAAAGAAGAATTTCTCAATCTGTATTTGGCCAACCAGCAGCTGGATGTGAACCTTGAGGTCTCAAAGATGTCTAAGAACTAAAGATGCCAAGATTCTCTTAGCTTACATCTTCAAGACTATGACTGATTGATCGAAGGATAACTGGAGCAACAAGCTGTCAGAAATGAATGAAAAATATGCACATCAATGCCTAACCTCATTATATCAAGATAAATGACTGTCAAGAAACTGATAGTGGAAAGGTACGGTTTCTCATTAATATAAATGTGTACATCATGTTGCACCACCTTATGCACTATAACAATATTCTATCAAGAGACCATATACTACCTAAAAAAGGGAAGAGAGAAAGTACACTGAGGTTGGAAACTCAAATGCTAACAAACTTTCTCTCCATCCAAGTTTTAGGTTGAAGATAACATCTTGAAAGAAGTCTGAAATAGGTCATAAGCATATCATGTTTTAATTAATCTTAAGTGGAGTAATCTTTGCTAATGGGTTAGTATGTATGTATAATCCTATGTTCTAGGTTTTTGATAACACATAGAGTATGATCAGTTCTACAAGTATCTTAAAGATTCATAGAAACTGATCACCTCCATGAATCAACCAGATACAAATAAGTGATAGAGTTGATTCTCACTATGTGAATATTTAAACCATGTGAACATAATCAAGCAAATGATGAAACCATCAAAGAAAAAGAGTGTTTTATTAAAATGGTTAATCTTACACATACTCATGATCATGCATCTTAAAATGTCATATCTAAATTGGATATATGCATGAATATGATTGTTGGTGATCAATGTGATGAAAATTCAAGTATATGAGGAATAGGGATTTTGAAAACTAACCTGGCAGGACCCATTTAATCATGGGTACCAAAAATAGAAATTTATCTAACCTGCAGGTACTTGGTCTATCTGACCACACTAAGAAATGATGAAGTAGATAAATTTAATCAAGAAGATTCAATCAGCTGGAGGCTAAAGACATTTCAGAAATGCTCAAGACAAAATCATTCTCTACCAAAGCCTATTCTTGAAGACTTGCTGAGCTAACATGAATAAAGCTCATATGACTGCTGATCTCCATATGGAAGCAGACCATTCATGCTAAGATGAAAAGGGTCTTATATACTCAATCATGCAAAGCATATCATCTGAGAAGAACCCTTGAGAAACTCATTATAGAGGCAAAACTCCACAAGTACAAACTGTCAAAGAATACTATGTTCGTAGTTATGTCAAACTATCGTAGAGTGATCCGTCCTGAAGATATCTATTTCTATGATCCAAGGAGGTTTAAATGTTTATGATGACTTCAGTCAGAAGGAGATATGCAAGGCTGCCTTCAGATGCGCATAAAGAAGAAGAACTCACACCTCTCTGAGAAGATAGTATCAACCATGGGGGAGTAGTGATCTGTTAAGGAACAGCAGCACTGAAAGTATCAGAAATACACTATGTAGCAATATACCAGTTACAAAGTTCCAAAACTTTGTGGCTGATGAACCAAATGAAGATCCATAGTCAGTAGGAACATCTCAAAACATACTACTTATAACCTTGTCAACCACCCAACTCAAAATCGTGGAGCACCTATGATCAAACATCTGATCGTAGAGTAGGCTCAATGATCTCAGTCTTCCCAGAGGATACTCTAGCTCATAAGCAGCTCGGAAGAACTAGACACTTGCTCAACTATTCAGATCGTATGGAGATAAGTACGAATACAGTTTGGAAAGACATCTTGCAAACTCACCTCAGAACTTCAGTGCCCAAACTATCTTGGTGTACATCAGTGGTAAAGCCATGCAACTTCAAGATAAGGATTAATGTCGAATCATCCACTGAAGCATCTATAGAAGACGATCGTTGAGTCAACAAAGAAAATCGTAGAGTCTATAGCTACCTCACCAAGCTACTCTACGTAATAAAAGGGTCAACGGTCAATCTACGTAAGCAATGTTTATCCTCTGAAAAGGAAATTTAAAACTGTTCAGTTTATGGGAAGTTACATTATCTTACTGGGCATCGTGCAACCAATGACTCGTTGACATATAACAACTTATGCAGAGTCAGAACGAACTATCATAAAAATAAATTCAAAATCTGCAAACAGTTATCAAAGGTTGTCGAACCTCTCTCCCTCCCTTTTTTAAACCCTAAAATCCTCTTCAAAGCCTGAATCCATTAAACCTCTAGATTCGCCCAAATCGCATTCAACTATCTCTCATAAGGAGTCTGAAACTAAATACCCATTTGTTTCGAACCCTCAAAATGGAAGAATGACGTGTTATAACTGGAATCCAACTCGGCTTCAAGAAGTTTGAAAGACCAGAAAAGAAGTTCAAGGATATACTTGAGCTTGTAAAGGATGTTGGGTTTTCTGAATGCTTGGAAGCCAACACTCCAGTCTATACCGAGCTAGTGAAGCAATTCTACTCCAATGCATCGATAGATTCTGGGCTTCTGTCCACAAAGGTTAAAGGAGCAAGCCTGAAGATAAGGGCATCAGACATAAACCAATGTCTAGGGCTTCCCAACCAAGGTCTAATAAACCTCGAGGAAGTTGACATTGAAGAAGGAAAGAAGTTAATGCGTTACAAGAGGAACGTAAATTTGAAGGATATGAAGAAGAAGGAGTTTCCTGAAGAGTTTGAATTTCTAGTTGAGATTACAAGAAAATACATCCTGTGCAAGGACACTGCACATGATACTGTCAGTGATCTGCAATTGAGAATTATGACTACAATTGTCATGAAGCAGCAGATGAACTTTGGAGCCCTTCTAATTGATTGGTGGACCAAATGGCTGGAAAAGGCTGAGATGAAGAAGTCTTTAGATAAACCACTAACAAAGGTTTTTCATGGAAGACTCTTGAGCATTGTGCTAAAAAAGAAATTAAAAAGTAAGATAAAGGATGATGAGGGAGAATCGCTGAATGTTCATAAAGTGATGTCCCCACAGCTGTTTGAGAACTGGAAGAAAAATCCAAAGGAAAACAAGAGGCTAATAACTTCTAGCAGCAGCAACAAGGTCTCGGTAATGAAGAGAAAAGCACGAGAGGTGGAAAGTAATCCATCCCATTCTGATGACTCTGTATCTGTAGCAGCCACACTAGCAAAGAAGAAGTCTAAAAGTGTGTAGAATACAGAGGCTCCACCAAGCAGTCTCTCCAATGACAACAAGAGACATGGAGCAGGAGAAGAACAAGCATCAACTGCATAAACCCCAAAAAGAAGGAGTAGCAGATTACTCCAAGGGCCATCCAAGAAGAAAACAAAGGTGATGAAGAAGTCAGCACTAGCTCCTCAAGAATGTCTATCTACAAAAGAAGAGAAAGTAGAAGTCAGAAGATAAGAAGGGAACTGAAAGATTCAAGAATGAACCCTCACAGAGTAAGTCCAACAATGAGGAAGAAGTTGAATCTATGAAAGGAAGAGCTAAATTTGATGGTGAAGAAGAATTTACAAGTCCTATGGTTAACACTCAGAGTAGCCACTCTGCTGATGAAGAAAGTGTGAAAGTTGAAACAACTGCATCTCCTACTACTAAAGTCCAAGAAAGTTCACATGATGGCTCAAAAGATGTTGAGTCCGAAGAAGAAGGATCTGCCCCTACTGTTGCTGAACATCAAGGAAGCCTATCTGATGATTCAAAGGCTTCAGATTCTGAAGAAGGAGAAAAGAATGAAACTCCTATAGCCGGACCTCCAAGAAGAAGGAAGAGCAACAGACTACTTACTATATCGATCTCAAAGAAGACAGGAGAACCCTCTACTGTAATCATTAAATTGAGTGTCGATGAGTCTGAATCCAAGGGAGAAGATGACGAAGAAGGTATTAGCAATGACAATCAGTAGGAAGGATTCACTGATGAATAAGATGAAAGAAGTCAGCATGATTCAAGCTCAGAAGGTGAAGAAATGGAAAAAGATTCTAGTTCTACAAATCAAGAATTAGAGGAATCAGCAGACTATCATGTTCTCTCTCCAGCAAGAATTAGCAAAAAGATGGATAAGCTATGGAAATGAACAACTCAAGGTTGTAAAGATGACTGTATATGATGTGTTTAATAACTAGAATAACATGGAGTTAGATTGCGTTACTATCCTCTACAATCCTGATGATCTTCTGATGAGATGGTTCTTCCCATGGATGCCCTGGTTAGAGGCATATATTAAAAAAGATGGAAGTTACTACAGCTGGTGTTACTCACAGTTTCCTAACCTGGAGCTGGTGTCATAGAACTTTCCAAGGGTAAAGAAGTTTGCAACCAAGATGGTCAAAGACCTGCCTCATTTCAAAGTCTATCGACATACTGGTAACCACTACATTCCCTATGATTGTAGAGTGGGTTCTGATGGCAAAAGGATTATGCCCAAGAAGATGATCATAAAGTCCCTTCACTCTACCACTGAAGATGATCAAGTTCAGTTTGAAAAGCTTTCCTCTGTCCAAGAACAATTGTCTGATATTCCTTCATCCTCTAACAGTGATTGGCACTCAACGATTTATCAGATTCTCACCGCTTTCAAAAATCTGTCCGAGAATGAAAATTGTAGTGTCCAATCTAGTGTTCAACAAGAGCCTGCCCAACCACATGACCAAACTCCTATGAAGCAGGAGTTACTAAAAAATTCTGATGAGTTGGTTGAGAAGATGTCTATCATCAATGAAGAGGCAAAGACGTTGTCAAAAGAAGGAGAAAAGGTGTTTCAAAATAGATTTCAAGCCCCTATGTCTGATATATCTCTCAAAATCAAAGAGAGAGATAAAATCTATCTGAAGGCTATAAATGATCAGAAGGCAGAAGCTCTACGAGCATAGAAGGCTAATGAAGAGCAAATCCTAACCCTCTCTGACAAGATTGACAATCTGAATCAGTCTCTCTCCCTATAAATTGAGCTGAGCTAACAAGAACTTAAGATTGAGGTTGGTAACTCATCTTACCTGATGCAGCAACTTATGTCCAACATGGAGCAGCTTTCACAAGTGATTAATGACAAAAAGGGGGACAAAAAGAGGCATAGAAAATGGCACTCAAGGAAGAGCAAGGAGAACAGAAGAAAAGAAGACAAGAAGGTCAAGAGGAAGCCAAAGAAGAAGATAGAAGCAGCAGAAGTAGGATCATCATCTGAGGGGGAGCCAAAAGTTGATGATCCCATGAACACAGAGTCTGAGCGGGAGAAAAGAAAAGAAATGTAGTCACCATCCCAAGGGGAGTAGGACCAAAGAGTCTAAGCAGATAAGTAGCTGATCAACAGATATCCTGGAAACACACATGGAGCCAAAAAGGTACATCTTTATCTAGTTAGGTATGTTCTGGATCCAAGATGTTAAGTGTCATTTATATAATTCCATAATATTATCAATGACATTCATGATTATCTGTTTTAGAAATATAACTGCTCACTGTATATAAGATTCATTCATCTCATGCATATGCTATAATTATTTTTGTCATAATCAAATAGGGGCAGATTGTTAGGAATAAGCATGTGAATGATATTCCTATTTATATATGATTTGATTATGATATGTATGAATGAATATGCAAGTATGCTTGCATTAAGAAAAGCTGTAAAGTCCTTTGACAGATAATAGGAACATATGTACAAGGACTTAGAATGAATTGATCAAATATGTTAGGTTGATCCTACATAAGTAAAACATCTTTGTAAAGTCCTTAAAAAGAAATGATGTACAAGGACTATAAATGTAGAAAGATTAAGCTTGTTAGGTTTATCTTATAATGTAATAGATAGGCTTGTCTGATCGTCGAGCACTGCACTAGAAATCGTTGGTTGCCAGGAGAGTCAAGGAAAACTCGAGAACTATCAAGGCAGAATCGTAGTCTGTAAGATAATAGATCTCGGAGTTCGTAGACTTCTAGGAGAGACGAAGAAGGATCATAGTGTGTCGAGAAGAACTTCTTCGGAATCGTAGTCTGCTGAGGAAGTCACATTCAGAATTGTAGAGACAACCTATCTAAGAGCCAACCGAGCATATGCCAAAGCCAAGTCAAGAATTATGGACCACACTCAGAGTCGTAGAGTCTACTGATGACATCAGAGACAGAGATTATAGTCCAGCCAAATCAGATGAAGACAACAAGCTTAAGGATAGAAATCGTAGAGTGTCAAGATCTGATCTCAGAGTCGTAGTGACTGTAGAACTAAAGCTAAATTGTAGAGCACATAACTAAGGCTTCAACAGAGGTGCTCACAACGCTAAGGAAGAATCGTAGAGTAAACACAATTCTGAACAAATGAGCACTCCCAGAATATCCAAAGTATGAAGCCTTTGGTCTAAGCTGCAAAGATACATCCCACCTGAAAGAAACTAGAGAGCACTCAATGAATTACATGCAAGCTAACAGAAGATCTAAGCACCAACCCAATCAACATCCAGATTGAGTTGTGAAGCCATTCAAGATGAAGTCTTCCACAAGTTGATCTGAAGAAGACTTCAGTCAAAGTAACTGACTAAGGAAAGTCAGCAAGTGCAGTAACTGTCAAGTGAACAGAAGATAACGATCTTGGAAGTAACCAGGATCGTAGTGTTTGCCAAATAAAGCAGGAACTGATGAAGTGTACACAGAGATATTGGCCAGCTTATGAAGAACAAGGCTAAAGTGATTAAGCATTGGGTTAGTCCATTGATGATAAGTGAACGGGAGATCACAAAGAGAAAGCGAGCTGGGCATGCCACAAATCTGAAGTGTCTTGCTATTCATAAGAGGCCAGAACAAGGAGTCAAGCTATCAGTTCCTGAGATCAGTCGAGGCAAACAGAAGTGTTGAAGAACTGCACAAGAGAAGGAAGATGTGTTTTACATTAAAGATCCAATAAACACTCTTCAGGATCGTACTGTTGTCTCAACCTGTCAATGAGCAACATTCAACAAGACACATTATGATCAGATCAAAAAATGTCTGCATCAGAATTGTAGAGTTCGGTCATCTGAAGATTGAAGCATTGACAACGGTTCAACCTGAAAAATTGATATTCGAACATTGCTAGTTGAGAGCAGCTATGCAAAAGGACAGATCTTGACGTTCTAATCGAGAAGTCAGAAAGGAGAAATAAAGATGACTACCTGCCCGAGAAATCAAAGTGACATCTCTGACGGGGTAGGTGAAACAGTAGACTATTGTGTCAAAAAGTCTTAAAGGAGTTGTCATGTCACAGCTGCAGTCTACATCAAATAACTCGAGATCTGCGAAGCAATTCAAATAACTCCCAACGTCTACATTCCAACGGGAAGGTTGTGAAGGAGTATAAATCAACAAGAGCTTCAAAGATCAAAAGTTGTTGAAGTTGCAGAATCGTTGAGTTATTGGAATACTATATTGTTGACTCTTCGAGTTCCACCAGAGCTTAACAGAATAAGTCTCAGTTACAGTGAGACTACAAAGGTGGAAGTGAAGTAGATTTGAAGAAGGACTCAAACAGACTAAAGCTTCACTCAATAAAGATGAGAATGCCACTAAAGATGGCAGCCAAGCTGAGAACCGAGAAGGATAAGAAGATATCATTCAAAAAAGTGGCAGAGTACAAAGAAGATCCATAGAGCCACTCTACAAATCACTATGAACCAAAAGCTGAAACAGAATAAGTGCAAAACCATGTCTTTAAACCAGTCAAGAAGGGTTCAGGGAATGCTAAGTGCCAAACGAAGTCTACTAAAAGCTCAAACACTTACCAAACCCAAATGGTGATGGTGCACAACTGACATCGGATGAAGACGAGCATAACAGAATAAAGATCAGTTGCACCAAAGACGATGTGGTCCAGACTCAAAGCAGAATGCAAAGAGGACCACACCAAGCTGCTAAGTACAAAAGGTGTCCAAGCTTAAAGACATCTTAACATCAAGGCACCACCTCCACCAATAACAACAACAACAACAACAAGAAGTAGCCAGGGCCTGAGGGGTCCTTGTTCGGAGGGACTAAATGAAGTTACAAGCCTGCTGGGCTTGAAGAGTTCCTAGGAAACTAGAGGAGTTCCAAGGATGCTGGCCTTGAAGAGTTATTAGTGAACTGAAGTTCCAAGGCTGTTGGCCTTGAAAGAATCTTAGTGATTCAGGGTGCTTCCCTTCCTTAGGTGAAATCCTGCTAGTTAAAGTAGAAGAGTGAATTAGGAGCTTGAGTCTCTGAAGCACTTAAAATCTCTTGTGTCTTTTACATTCAGTCATTTACTTACTGTCATTTACATTATGTACCTAACTGTTATAAATGTTATGTATGTATTAACTGCTTACAATTGAACTAACTCTACAAATAATGTATGTATGTTCATGATTATATCAATGAAGTGGTCTTTTACTAATCCCGTTGTGCTTGAAAAGATTCTTATGTTTGTCATATGCTAAGTCATTAACAATATAAATTAAACGAGAAAAGTATTTGAAATTAAAAAGGATCTATTCAACCCCCCTTCTAGATCTATTCTGTGCCTACTGGGAACTAACAAGATATTTAGAACATATGGTAGATGATGTAAATATCTGTAGCCGAATGATCAATCCATTAAAATAGTTTCGATCATAATATCGACCATCTTCTCCAATTGAAAATTTTCAAATCAATATTTTATCCCTGTAACATCAATCAACAGTTTCGCTTTGCACCCCGACCAAAGAGAACTTTCGTCATAGGTCTTTACCTATAACACAAAAGATCATGCTTATACTAATTCAAGTTCCTGTTTATAATCATGTCATTCAATAGTTCCTAGTCATAATCATGCTGATCAATTTATCTTTGCACCCAAGCCAAAGATATTCAATTATAACACCAATGGTCATGATCATGCCTGATATGTGTAAAATGTTTGATGATTTTGATTCCTTTATGTTTAGTTTTGTTGCATGCTTTTTGTTATATGATTTGATTTAAGGTTTTTATTGATTTCTAGAAGAATTTGATATGATTATGCAAATATAGAGTTCAATGCCAGTTTTTAGTTGTTTTGTAGGAGTACTTTACGATCGTTGGTGAGAACTCAACGTTCGTAGTGTTAGAGTGTAGTATGGAAACTATACGATCGTAGAAAGGCAAGGAAGGAGTCACTCGACGATTGCTAGTTTTGTTCAATGTTCGTAGTGTGGAAGCACTACGATTGTTGAGATTTAATCTAAGACCTGACCTTCTGTTCTAAGATTTATGAGCTCTACGACACAGTAATCTACGACTGATTATTCTACTTTACGTTTCCAGCTCAACGACAAAGTCAATCTACGACTGGCAAAGTTTACTCTATGATTCCAAGAGAAGAGTTCCAATCTATGATCTGTTACTCTACGTTTTTCTGCCGATGGGCTTTACTCTACGATTGTGTGGGTTGACTTTTGATTCTGAGTCAAAGTAGGATTGGTAACATTGGAGCTTGAGAATAAAATTCTTAACATGATTTGGAGATGGAGTTACACATGAAGAAGGAAGTTGAACCTAATTAAGGAAGTTGAATCTGATATGGAAATTGAGTATGAATTAAATCTGAATTGAGAAAGGAAATTGAAGAAAACTTTGCTTTGGAAACTAAATTCTAATTTGATAAGAAAGTTAGTTAAAGCTGGATTTTATAGTTCAAGAAGGAGAATGAAACTACCATATCTGCAGAGTGAAGAATTCCAAAGTAGAATATGATTAGAATTCTTCTAGGGTTTCAAGATTATATCTATAAATACCTTCAGTTGTAAACATACAAATCATCCCTGATCTTACACTACACCCTCAACATCAGTGGCGAAGTCAGAATTTTGATTCAGTAGGGTCAAACTATTGTGATCCTATAAATAATTTGGCGCGGGTTCGGGGGCTGCACCTCTGAGCCAATTTTTTTAAAGATAATTTTGTGTTTTCTGGTCGGTTTTATATGTAAAACATTGATTTGGTTACAATATTGTTAATATAACAAGTAATAATATTATATATATATATATATATATATATATATATATATATATATATATATATACATATATATATATATATATACCCCTTATTGACCCCTAATACTCCTTTCTCATTACAAATTTGTTAATAAATATTTAAATTCCTTATGTTATGAAAATAATCTAAATTAGATTATTATTTATTTTAAAAATATTAGAGGAAGATGCATACATAGGGTATAAGTAATATGGAATTGAGAAAGTTATAAAAATTTCAATTTGACCCCGTATATTAAAAAAATTATAAAGTTTCAGTGGGGTCAATTTATTCATTACACTTAAATTTCTTCTAAAATTTTCATATATCATCAAATATATTTTTTTCAGTGGGGTCAATTGACCCCACAATCTTCAATGTGGCTTCGCCACCGCTCGACATCATACACAAAATTCACACATCAGTATGTTAAACTAGTTTCTTTTATTCAATTTGAAGGGGATGTTAAACCTTAGTAACAAATAATGGTTTGATTGAGTATACATTATTTATTCCTTCTTATATGAAATTTATTATGATAATTTGTTTTAACTATTTATATGTTATTTTATCTGATTGATTTAATGTGACCAATTAGATTAATCTAATTAATATCATCTGCTAGATTAAGGAAAACTATTACGTAATTAATATTATTCCTAGTCCCAAGTAACAGTTAGTGATACATGATTGTGGACAAGCTTTTGAGTATTGTTATGGTTATCAAAAGACATGTCAAATAATATGAGCTAATGTGTTTGTTGCTTGGAATAGTCTAATTCCTTGGTTCTTAATGTTGCTATTATATTAAATCTAGAGAGCTTGTTCTAGGTTGTATAATAGTTAGAATCTTGTGAAGAGCGTGTTTCATTAAGTGACAATCTAAGAGAAATTTCAGATAATAGAGCTTGTTGTTATTTAGGGCTATTAGTTCCATTGAAGGATAAATATTGTTATGCTTAATTAATCTATTTTTTTGTGAACAGGGGATACTGAACTAAAAAATTTGAAGTTGTTAATTTATTGGTTAATATTATTACTTTAACTTTGTTATGTTAATTTAGTTAATTGATTTCAAAAGCCCCCAAATTTTATTATTTAGAAGCATTAGGATATATCTGAATAACATTATTCTCTGTGGGATCGACCCTTTCTTATTGATATACTGTTCTAAATACTGAGTTCATAGAGTAAAAAGTAAGTTTTTTATTTTTAGAGTGTAAATGATAGCTACCAATGTCAATCCACAATTCATCTTTGCACGCAGACCAAAGATATTCAATTGTAACACCAATGGTCATAATCATGTCAATCAATAATTACTCTTTGCATCCATGCCAAAGAGAATTTTCACCATGTGTCATTGCCACACAGGCAAAAGACACTCAATAATCATCTTATCTTTACACTCAGGCCAAAAACATTCACAACAACTTAGTTTTTATAATTGTTACAAATAACGATGATATAATGAATGGAAAAAAATAATCTAAATAATAATATAAAGAATAAATATTAATGATTTCTAATTTATCCATAGTCCAAATTGTCAATATGATATCCAAAAAATCGATTAGAGTTATTGATAAAATATAAAATTAAAGAAAATATAAGGTTCACATCTCAAATATAACGATTAAAATTTAATAGGAAGATTTAGGTGAAATATTAGATAAAACACAAACTATTAAAAATATTCTAATCATTTTCAGAAATTTTTACCATTTAATGATAAGGTTGCAGAAACGAATAATATTTTCCTATCATAATATGGAGTATGAAAGAAAATGATATCTTTTACCTTAGTAAGAAACTAGATGTTGCTTTCAATGAGGTTATCAACTTGAACAATTCTTACATTCTTATGTTTATTTTTTCTCTATCTCTTTACCTTACTAATGCTCAAACTTGAGATTTCCTCTCTCTATTTCTCTTACATTCTTTTTTTTTTGTGTCGCTTGATCTTCTGAAGATGCATCCTTTTATAGGCAAAGTTTAGGAGGCAATCTTCCGTTAATTAAGGAAACTATTCGTGGGTTTCAAGCCCATCAATAAGCCAACTTAGAAATTTTGGTAATTGATGAGAGTTCACCCATTGAAAAAGTGATCATCATTTGCCAAAGTATAAAAAAACATGCACCAATTTTAAAATTAATTTAGGGACCATCCATTTACAAAAGAAATCAACATTCAAAAAAAACACCAATTTAGAAAATAATTAAGGGGCCACCCATTTGTAAAAGAATTTCGCACCTTCCAGAATATAAAAGGACAACACCAATTGAGAAAGTAATTGAGGGGCCACCAATTTGTAAAAGAATTCTGCATATTCTGAAATTAAAAAAATCACCAATTTAGAAAGTAATTGAGGGGCCACCCATTTGTAAAATCCATACAAACATCTACCACACATTACTTATCCTACTTATTTTTAATCAACACCTTTTATTCATCAATTATTCATATTTTTTCACTCTTGAAACATTTATTCACAATTAATATTATAGACTCACAATACTGACAACCTGATCATTCCCAGGAAAGAGAGGGCCTTCCGTATAAACGGCGCACAATTAAATAACCACTTTCCTTGACAGAACTTCTAGACATTGCTAATAGTGTTAACTCAAATAATATGAGTTACTGTGTCGTGCCAATTATTGATTTAATAATAGAAAATACTGTGTAGTTGCTACTGTGATAATTATTGAGTTCAATAATATGAAATAATATGCAAGTGCTACTGTAACAATTATTGAATTAATAATAAGAAGTATTGTGCAGTACCGTGTGATAATGTGGAATGTCATGTGCCACTGTAGAATACCGAGTGCTACTGTGTGTTACTGTAGTTTTATTACCTGATACTTTAATAGTTACAAGTGATAGTACCGTTGACAATTTTTATTAAAAAGGTTATTTATGTCATTTTCATATCCTGTAATTTTGTCGTTGTAGGGACCACCAAAGATTAGTTGTTTAGGCGCCGCTGTACTTTTTACCTAATATTCCCCGACATACTTTTTATTTTATAATTTGAACATATTACCCTTAACTTTATCATTTTTTCAATTTAACATCCTATTATTTAAAATAAGAATTATAAGAAAATTAAATTCTATTTACGAAAAGTTTGGGTCTTACAACCTCTTCTCCTTAAGAAATTTCATCTTCGAAATTAACATACGTACCTGAAATTTTGAAGAGGTGTGGATACCTAGTTCTCATTTCTGATTCTAACTCCCAGGTTATTTCTTCTTTATCGTGGTTTCTCCATAGAAGTTTAACTTGATTTATAACATTTGAGGGTATAATATGTTCCTACTTATTCAAGATCTTGACAGGTATCTCCTCATACGTTAGATCCTTCGCTATCACATCTAGTTCCAATTCAATTATGTGGTTCAGGTCCTTCATATATTTACGTAACATGGATATGTGAAAAATATTATGAACACGAGACATGTTTGGCGTAACATTAATTTGCAGGCCACAGTTCCTACTCAGTCGAGAATTTCAAATGGGTCAATAAATCTAGGGTTTAACTTTTCTCTCTTTTTGAATCTCGTAACTCCCTTCCATGGAGAAACACGCAGAGATACATGGTCTCCGATATTGAATTCTTCGTTCTTTCAATGAAGATCAACATAACTCTTTTGTCGCCCTTGTGATGTTTGTATCTGTTGTCGGATTATTTGGATCTTTTCTATAGTCATGCATACCAACTCTAGGGCCAAAAATTTTACTTCTCCTACCTCGTCCCAGTATACTGTAAGGTTTTGTGAAAATCAAAGTAGTAATCAAATTGCAAAAATAGCGGAAGCAAAATAAAATCAAATTTCAAAAAATTTCACAAACTAATTACCCGGATCATCCTTTATGCATATTATTAATCAAAACAAAGAGCAAGAAGTTATGGAATCATACCCTTGTAGATACGAGCTTCCACAGGTACGAGTTCAACTCCTACTTCTTCGTTATCTCCTTGAATTTCTGGGTAGATTCCTTTCTTTGATCAATGTTAGCCACCCAAGTGTATGACCTCTAGAGGTGATCCACCAAGGAAGAAGAATATTTAAGAAGAAGGGTGTATTGGCTCAACCCCTAGTTTTTCCTATCTCTATAGAAAAAGGGGGCATACTCTCTAACTTTTGAAATCACGTATATCTGATATCTGATATAAGATTCCTCTTATAAAGATATCAGGTAACCCTATTTAATTAAAATAAGGTATTATTTATTTAATTAAACTCCTTTAATTAATTGGGCTCCCTAATCTTATTAGGGATAATTAATTAAACTCCTTTAACTAATTTTGTCTTCTAATCCTATTAGGAATACATGAGATTATTTATACTAAATTAATTCCTAAATTCTTTTAAAAATTAAAATAATAATAATTGTAATAATATTAATAAGACTCCTCTTATTCATTTATATTTAATATTTCTAAAATATTAAATAATAAATATTAAGCTATTTAATTTATTCTATCACCATAGATTAAATTAAATATACTTAACATATTATTACGATTATGTCATCAACTTCTTAAATAATTATTCTTCCTTTTATGGTGTGACCATTTAGGTTCTCTATATTAAACTGGTTGTGAATAAATCAATTAGAACAATTCTAATCTTATTTAAATAAATAAATTAAACTCTTAATTTATTTAAATAAATAATATTTATTCTACAATAGGGATAAGCCTCCATAGCGATCAACGACTTTTCAGATAATATAGATTTCAACATTAATCATAAAAGAACCTTTGAGTAAATAGTTACCGTACAATTCAATCCTTCTACCATACAATATCCCAATTAAATATAAGACATGGAATTACTGTCAAGTCTTATTTTATTTAATTATATGTATTTTGATTCCTAAATGCACAACTCCTAATGAATGCAAATTAGAAACTACTTTCTAATTTCATTCCACATTGGCCAATGTTTCTTAGGTTGTCATTTATCGAATCGTATAGGACATTTCTCTTCTTTTACTAGAAGTGGTAGATTCTTTATTGATCATTTATTATTTCTATATATAACTTATTACATCCAAACATACCCTTTGATATACTCTAAGAGTCCTAAGGAATAAGTCAAAGTGTAATTCATTATATATAAGATACTATGATGATCTCAAGTCTAAGGATCATTTGTAATACTATCACTACAGGAATTCTTATTGACAGGCAAGTAAAACTCCATTAGGTATTCCTTAGCGAGTCACGTTCAGTAAACTTATTCTCTAATAAGCACATGCATACTTGCTTTAGTGTCTCCACACAAATGATCATGAGATCAATAATTCTCATCCAATGAGCAACTAACGTATGTATCAATCTATCCGGATTGACTAATCCCCTTTTTAGTAATCCATCAATAATTACGCATGACCTGGTTCTATTATTTATTATTCTGTTGGAATAACCTATCTGTGCGGTCTATCGCATGCCTGGTGAATTCTTCTGTTATTCTATTATTTATTATTATGTTAGAATAACCTGTCTGTGCGGTCTATCGCATGCCTGGTGAATTCTTCTATTATTCCATTCTTTATTATTCTGTTGGAATAACATGTCTATGTGGATTACCGCATGCATGGTGAATGATCATTCGTATTCATTCTTTATTAAATTGTGGAAATGATCTGTCTAAGTGGATTACCGCATGGCGGATAAAAAAAATTCATTTGCAGTTTTGTATATTCTATTATACTCGTATGAGATATCATTTCTTTTGTACTCGTCATGGAATATCATTTTCTTTGGTATTTTTTTTACAAGTTACTATTCACGGGTTACTATTCACTCAGTTACTATTCATTCTAGTATTATTCACTCGGGTATTCGGGGCACTTTTCGTGCCAGAGTATTATTCACGAGTTACTATTCATGGGTTACTATTCACCCAGTTACTATTCACTCTAGTATTATTCACTTGGATATTTAGGACACTTTTCATGCCGGAATACTATTCACGAGGTACTATTCCCGAAGTACTATTCACAAGGTACTATTCATGAGGTACTATTCACCCAAAAAATATATTTCTTTTCTGTCCAAATTATTTTTGGTACATGACTATTATTCTTGAATTTTACTCCACAAAGCAGTATCATGTTGACCATTTAGATATTTTTAAACTCTGGATAAATTTAAAATCTTTAATATTTATCCTTGATTTCGTTTGATTAATGTTTATATCATTGTCATCATCCTCATGCTTATATTGTGATGAAAGTCATCTTTGGCTTACGTGCATAGATGGACTGTTGATTATTGGTTTTATAGTTGTATATTTTTGGCTTACGTGCAAAGATGGATTGTTGATTATTAGTTTTATAGTTGTATATCTTTGGCTTACGTGAAAAGATGGACATGTGTATGACATGATCATAACCATTGGTGATAATAACGAATATCCTTGGCCCGTAGTGCATGGGTAATTCGATGATGTGATTGGCAGGATCATGACCATTAGTTAACAGTTGAATGTCTTTGGCCGTAGTGCACTGACAGACAATTGATTGGAATGATCATAACCATTGGTTTTATAATTGAATATCTTTGGCCCGTAGTGCAAATGTAGACAACTGATTGGTATGATCATTGTTATTACATTTGAATATCTTTAGCTTTGGGGTAAGGATACTGAGTAAATGTTCTATTAAGCCTTTGTGGCAAGGAGAAACTGTTGATTTACATGATTACAAATATGAATTGTGGATTTAACTATAATCTTTGGTGGTTTAGGTGAAGACATGTGATGATACTTCTTTTTGTCTTAGGTATAACAAAGAACTGTTGTTGAATATTACAAGAATGAAATATTAACGATGAACTTTTAATCTAGAAGAGATAGTAGATATTATGTTCTACTTGACTCTTCTAATGGATTGCTTATTCTGCTGCAGTTAAACTTGATGTTTATTGTATTTTATCAGTTTAACACTATTGAAGGCTAAGGATAATTTATTCTGCATTATCTTAGTCATAATATTTCTTACTGGGCTAGTTGAGCTCACCCTTTTGCTTTCTTTTACTCTTCAGAAAATGAGAATATAGCTGGGACTAGTTGGGGAATGGAGTGACGGTCTGAGATGGTTGTTTTAGCAGTCCTCACTACTTAGTCTGATACTAAGTGTAATGAAGATTGAATTTGAGTTTGTATACTGTCTATAAGACAATATTCATGTAAAAACTCAGCTATGTTTTGTCGTATATATTTTTCACGACAGTTGTATAATTAAGTTTGTAGTTGAGTTCTGTACCATATTTTTGGCGACTCAGGATGGGTGATGTATACCTGTTTTGGGGGCGTCACAGTTGGTATCAGAGCTTATGGATATGATCCCTGGATAAGGTGTGAGACAAGAACTAGGAGGGGAGAGACGGGAAATTCCTTCGCTAATATGACTTACCTAAGTTTATTTGGTATTTAATTAGTCGGTTAGAGTATAGGGATAATATGTGGCATGTCAATTAACCCTTATTTTGAAACTATATTCTAGAATGATATCTGAAATACAGGAGACGAGAAATGCAAAAATCATGATAGAGAGGAAATAACCGGGAAAGTACAATCCGAAGAGAAAGCAATGTATTCTCATCTCTTCGAACTACGAGGTACGTAAATTTAGAGGGAGAAATTTCATAAGGAGGGGAGATTGTGGGATCCCAAATTTTATGAAATGAAAGTATTCAATTTTCTTATAATTTTTATTTAGTAAATGGTTAAATTTATAAAAGGTTAAAGTTAAGGGTGATATGTGAAATATTTTAAAGTAAGCAAGAGAATTATTTTCTTTCAATACTCATAAGGGGTATTATTTCTTTCGTATTCATGAAGACTGCTTCTGTTATTCTATTATTTATTATTTTGATGGAATAGCCTGTCTATGCGAAGTACCGCATACATGGTGAAATTCTTCTGTTATTCCATTCTTTATTATTTTGTTGGAATATCCTGTCTATGCGGATTACTCATGACCTGGTTCCATTCTTTATTGTTCTGTTAGAATATCCTGTCTGTGCGGATTACGCATGACCTGGTTCCATTATTTATTATTCTATTGGAATAACATGTCTATGCGGTCTATCGCATGCCTAGTGAATTTTTCTGTTATTCCATTCTTTATTATTCTGTTGGAATAACCTGTCTATGTGGATTACCGCATGCATGATGAATGATCCTTCGTATTCATTCTTTATTAAATTGTGGAAATGATCTGTCTAAGTGGATTACCGCATGACGGATAAAAAAAAATTCATTTGCAGTTTCATATATTCGATTATACTCGTATGAGATATCATTTCTTTTGTACTCGTCATGGAATATCATTTTCTTTGGTATTTTTTTTACGAATTACTATCCACGGATTACTATTCACCCAGTTACTATTCACTCTAGTATTATTCACTCGGGTATTTTGGGCACTTTTCGTGCCAGATTACTATTCACGAGTTACTATTCACGAGTTACGATTCAGCCAGTTATTATTCACTCTAGTATTATTCACTTGGGTATTTGGGACACTTTTCATGCCGGGATACTATTCACGAGGTACTATTCTCAAAGTACTATTCACAAGGTACTATTCACGGGATACTATTCGCCCGAAAAATATATTTCTTTTCTGTCCAAATTAATTTTAGGACATGAATATTATTCTTGAATTTTACTCCACAAAGCAGTATCATGTTGACCATTTAAATATTTTTAAACTCTGGATAAATTTAAAGTCTTTAATATTTATCCTTGATTTCGTTTGATTAATGCTTATATAATTGTCATCATCCTCATGCTTATATTGTGATGAAAGTCATCTTTGGCTTACGTGCATAGATGGACTGTTGATTATTGGTTTTACAGTTGTATATTTTTGGCTTACGTGCAAAGATGGATTGTTGATTATTGGTTTTATAGTGCAAAGATGGACATGTGTATGACATGATCATAACCACTGGTGATAATAACGAATATCCTTGGCCCGTAGTGCATGAATAATTTGATGATGTGATTGGCAGGATCATGATCATTAGTTAACAGTTGAATGTCTTTGGCCATAGTGCACTGACAAACAATTGATTGGAATGATCATGACCATTGGTTTTATAGTTGAATATCTTTTGCCCGTAGTGCAAAGGTAGACAACTGATTGGTATGGTCATTGTTATTACATTTGAATATCTTTAGCTTGGGGTAAGGATACTGAGTAAACGTTCTATTAAGCCTTTGTGGCAAGGAGAAACTGTTGATTTACATGATTATAAATATAAATTGTGGATTTAACTATAATCTTTGGGGGTTTAGGTGAAGACAGATGATGATAGTTCTTTTTTTCTTGGGTATAACAAAGAACTGTTGTTGAGTATTACAGGAATGAAATATTAACGATGGACTTTTAATCTAGAAGAGATAGTAGATATTATGTTCTACTTGACTATTCTAATGGATTACTTATTCCGCTGCAGTTAAACTTGATGTTTATTGTATTTTATCAGTTTAACACTGTTGAAGGCGAAGGATAATTTATTCTGCATTATCTTAGTCATAATATTTTTTACTAGGCTAGTTGAGCTCACCCTTTTGCTTTCTTTTACTCTTCAGGAAATGAGAATATAGCTGAGACTAGTTGAGGAATGAAGTGACAGTCCGAGATGGTTGTTTTAGCAGTCCTCACTACTTAGTGTGATACTAAGTGTAATGAGGATTGAATTTGAGTTTGTATACTGTCTATGAGACAATATTCATGTAAAAACTCAGCTATGTTTTGTCGTATATATTTTGCACGACAGTTGTATAATTAAGTTTGTAGTTGAGTTCTGTACCATATTTTTGGCGACTCAGGATGGGTGATGTATACATGTTTTGGGGGCGTCACAATGTAGATAATAAAATGCATTTAATAAATAATTTTTTTATTAATAAATAAATAAGATTGATTACAAAGTATATGCTTTAGCATCATACATGATTGGGTTGTATGCATACTACTTTCATATACTAGAGAGCGACACTTTCGTCCATATAAAGCCTCAAATGGATCTATACCTATACTTGTTTGATAACTGTTGTTGTAGGAGAATTCAAACAGTGGTAAGTACTTGTCCCAACTTCCCTTAAAGTCTAGCACGCAAAGTCTCAATAGATCTTTGAGATTCTGGATTGTCCTTTCTGATTGTATGTCCGTCTAAGATGGTATGAAGATCTGAATCGCTGCTCAGTGCCCATAGCTTTTTGCAAGATGATCCAAAATCGTGAAGTGAATCTGGGATCCCCATCAGAAATTATGGATACTGGCGTGCCATGTAGTCTCACAATTTCACTAATGTAAATATTGTTCGTCATTTTCTTGATCAATAAAACACGCACAAGTATACGCGGTCAACAATTAATATATGATA
Organism: Panax notoginseng; assembly: GCA_016801055.1. Lineage (NCBI taxonomy): Eukaryota > Viridiplantae > Streptophyta > Magnoliopsida > Apiales > Araliaceae > Panax > Panax notoginseng. Next base: position 67,103,155 of record CM029020.1, on the reverse strand, counting down.
AGTAGAGTGTCTTACCCACGAGGACAAAGTGTTAGGTGCTAGACAAATACTAAAATTGGTTCAATACAGTCTTATCTAAACAAGTAATTGGAGATGGTGTGTTAAACTATATGATTAAAACTGTAGAAATAAGAGATTGAGTTGTACAAGGAAGTCAAGCTAGAATTACAATTCTCCTAATGCGTCACCTAATCTCCTAACTCTCCATATTACAAACAAATCATGAAATGGTCAACCGAGAATAGTAATTACACATAAGCCTCTATCGAAAGTCAAATCCACATCCCTAGCTAGATGAATCACAATATTTCTATGGTGAAAATAACTAGACTAGGGTCATTAAACTTAATCTCAAGGGCTATACAAGGCAAATAGAGATATGTTTATCTTATTAAGCAATTTATGCACACATTCCCATAGGCATGGTCATAACAAGTGTTCTTGTATTGAAGGATTAGATATTAATATCCATTTTTCAATATCCATTAATATCAATATCAATTTCTTTGTCAAGCAATCAATCAATAAGCATGAAATACAACAACCCATTATAAAATGATTCATTAATATAAATAGGAGAGAAAGTTAATTAAGCTAAACAATAGGTTGCATTGCAATCCTAGAAATGAAATTAGTTCATAACTATGGTACTAATACACATTTTCAAAGTATTCAACATGCTCATTAATACATTAATGAATGAAAGATTTGGATAAAGAATACTCCTTTTGTGAAGTTTTCTGGCTCCAAGTCTTCTCTTCTCTATGTAGAGTCTAAGCTATGAAGGATGCAATGGACTTTTCTTCATTGAGGACCAGCTTCTTTCTCTTCTAAACTAATGAAACTTAAAAACTCCTAATCTATGCTTTGTATTAATGGTGGCTGCAGCTTATGATAAAAGATAATGAATCCTTAGCTTTTTGGGTCATTAAGGCCTAATCTCTACTTGGGCACTGGAGGTGGCGCTGCAGGGCCAAGATTAAGGCTTGGAACGGCGCTGCAGCGCCACGTCAGCACAAAAAGATCAGAGCTTGCGCTTCAGCTCCAATTTACAATGGAACTGGGGCGCTGTAGCGCCAAGCTGACATCGTCATTGACCCGGAGGGCGCGCTGCAGTGCCAGGTTAAAGCCTGACATTGGCGCTGCAACGCCAGTGTGCTAATTTTGACCTTTTTGACCCTTAAAACTGGAAATGACCTAATAAGCTTTGCAACACAAAGATTAAGCAAAATAATTACAAAATATATATACAAGCTAAATAAATAACGGAGAACAGGCAGCTTCTTAAGCCATAGAGGATCTGGTTCGCGGATATAAATCCCACTCATTAAATACCCCCAAACTTAAGCTTTTACTTGTCCTCAAGCAAACTATTTGAACATCCACACCCACATTAATGTAAGACGCGAATGAAATCTAATCCTATAAACTATCATCTTGGCTTCTAAGCATAATTATAGACCCTATCAGAGAACAGGACAAAAATATCAATTTTCAAGCATAAGACTGTACTCGATCCATTCTATGTATGTTTGTGAAGACCAACCATCTTGACTAATCATAGCTCAAAATAAGCTCACAGAATTGATTGTAGAAACCAATATGAAAACTTAGTAACTTAAGCATTCAACAAGCATTAAGAACAAGACGCAATTGCAAGAAAAGATCAAAAGGCTCTAGCATGAAGATACTAAAATCTGACTCGAAAAACGCTTAATTACCTTAGGCTATTTAGAGCTATCTATTAATGAGCTTTTGATTAATGACTCACAAGTCAGATGACTTTAGGGCACTAGGTGTAGAACACCCTTATGAATCTAATAAATTGAGCAACAAAGGCCACATAATCAACTTAAGCTGAAGAAGACTTTACGAAAACTGAGGATTCTTAGGTGACTGCATTTTATGCTCTATTTCACCCTAAAAGCCCGCTTGTATGGGCTAGTGCGTTTTACGCTCCATCTCACTTAAGTCTGCGTTTATGAGCGAGTGTGTTTTACGCTCCATCTCGACCCATCACAAGATATTTTTATTTATTTATTTCAAAATGCCAGAATCCCAGATCTAAAACTGTATAAGCGTCTACGTCTTTTATTACCTTGCGATCATGATAGTTTTACAGAGTGAACATATTCTAAAAATAATAAACAAGCAAGCTATATCTGAAATATAACTAGTTAAAACAGTTGGTCAGTGCTTGCTAAGAAAGACGGATCAATAACAGTCTCGACTTATCGATTGAACACACCCCTAGCTCACACATGCTTGACACGACTCTAATAGATAGACATAATCACTTTGCATTTGTCATTAGCCACAATAAAAAATTATAATCTATAAAACCCCTACCTAGCATATGAACAGTTAAAGATCAGGAGATAAGGTTAATCAAAAATCATAGCAAGAAAAGATAATAGTTAAAGTACCTTTACACTAATACCAGCTCAAAATAGGGTAAAGCCATAACACATGACATCAAGTATACCAATCTGTGCAAATCCCAAAATATGGCTATAAACAAAACATACATGATGCTAATTATAAAAACATCTATTAGTTCCCAGAGGCACAATAGTTATCTAGAAGGGGGGGGGGTAGAATATATATTTTAAAAATTCTTTTCGAAAATACTTGTTAGTTTTGATAATGATTTAATCACAGCGGAATTTGAGATTTATTTGTTTTCCCTTTAAGATAAAACGAGTTAATAGGAGATAAGAAATTATGGTAGATATAGCAATTATGGTAAGAATATAGGAGACACAGTGTTTTTAAGTGGTTTAGAGCACTCAAGGATCCTTTTCCACTCTTCTACTCCTTGGGTAGGAAATCCATTAAGGTTATCTTTACAATCTTTGAATCTCACAAATTCCTTCAAGACCAGCAGTCTTGGAACTTCTTAGTTCATTTTAGAACTCTTCAAGTCCAACTGACTTGGAACTTCTCACTTCACTTAATGATAGTTGAGTTCTTGAATGGTGCTACTCAGTTGCTGTTAAGCGTGTGTTCGAAAGAACTAAGTATCTGAGCAAGCTTTCTTTTCAGATTGTAGATTTGAGCGTTATGTGTTCTTCAGCGTTTCATTGTATACTTGCCTAGTTCTTGCATCTTCTTCTGTTTTGCATATAAGGTACCTTTGAAATGTATCTGTTTGAAGGCATTCGTTGAAGCATTAATTGTATTTGACATTTCTGAGCACTGATGGAGACTTTATGCATATCTTCTAATTGGCTGTCTGGCCCATTGACACAGCAGACTGCTATCTCACCTAACACATGAAAAGGTGTTTTTGGCCGACATGTAGTGCTTTCCTTAGCTTCTTCAATACGTCTCTTTGTTATATACTAAGGATGAGTGTTATGTCATTGGGATTCCTGATAGTCTCAACATCTATAATCCATTCCATATTTGTTGACTTTTATTCTTATATAAATGGACAAAGCTCGATGCTTCTGATGCAGACAGATGATACACTACGATCATGATCGTGGTGTCTTCCAACATTAATGCTTGATCCGGCACTCGTAGATAAGAACACTATGATTTCTCTTAAGTACTGGTACACTACGATCTTAGCTTGCTTGACTTGCAGACTCTACGATTTCGAGAGCACTCTACGATCCCTAAGTTTTACTCGGCATCCGTTTGGACCACTCTACGATTTCGGGAGAGGCCCTTCAAAGTAGACAGACTACGATTCTCGATGCTCTACGATTCTACCTTGGCTTCTTCAATCTTTTGATCAGCTTGATAGACTACGATTCTGTTGAAGCCTATCTATTACATCTCAAGAGATAGTGTTGGTCGTAATTTCAATCAATATATGCATGCAAGTATACATAGTCAACAAGTAATAAAGAGTAAGTAAAGTATCGTTCCCACGGAGAATTAACTAATAAAGTTCACCAAGCACTAACCCATAACCATTTCAGTCTTATTTAAATGAGTGATTTAATACTATATATTTAAACTATGAAATTAAATAAAACTAACTATCCCTAGAATGAGACTAGATAATAAAGACCTGAGATTATAATTTCACCTATTGAATCATTTAAATCAACACACTTCCTGTTAAGCCAAATTAATTGTACCGGATTGCTAGTCGAGAACACAAAAGTGAAGTATAACCATTTCTCAATGTACCGTAACCATATCATATATCATCCACAATAGATAGAATACACATGAACACCCACATTACCCATATCATGTATTCCTTGAAGGATTTTACATATATTCATGAATATTTACTTTCAACATCAAATTTAAATATGCAATCTCCCAACAGTCTCCCCCTATTTGATGTTAACATAACCAAGGAGATTTATATCATGATTATTAATTTCTAGAAGTAGTTGCTAGAAAGTAAATATGACTTAGTGTTTCAGTGAGCAACTGAAATCTCTAGAGAATAAGCATGAATTTATTAATGTTTGTAAAGACAGATATTATAATAAAGCTTAGTTACATCAATAAGATATAAGTTCCAACTTATCTCTATTTCTTTTGCCTTTTGTTCCTTGGAGGATTGGCATACCCTGCAGCTCTCTTTCTCCTGATGACTTCATCTCTCTATGCAATGTCTTCCATCTCACTTTGACTTAGCTGTTCTCCATGATCGTGTCTGTTCATGAATGCAGGATCTCCAGCTGGCATGTTTAGGCCAGTAGTGGTTACTCCTTGTGAGCTAGGAGATAGCCCTCGACTCCTTAGTGGTTACACCATTAGAATTGGTTGGCGCTGCTGCTGTTCGGATCGTGGAGTCTGATGGCGAGGCTGTCTTGAGGGAGGGCTCCTTGAAGATTAAGTAATGAGTTTTCCTCTACCCTTGCCTTTCTCTCCGCCCCCTTTATGTCAGCATCAAGGGTTTGAATGTCTTCAGACAGTCGATTCATGCCTTGGACGAGCTCGTGGAGCTAATTCCTAGATTGAGCAATGTCTTCTCGATTTTCTTATACCAGAGAATCAGTTCGAGATTCCTTCTTTTGTAGAATGGCCAAGATAGTTTCTGTTTGTTGCATTTGACCCATGGAAAATGCTTGGAATTCTTTCATTGAGGTTCATAGACTTGTCAGACTTTCCATCATAATAGTATTTTGGGATTTCTGAGTCTTCTGCAGAAGAAGAACTGCTTCGTTGTGCTTCTTGGCAGCCTAAAAATGAATTTGATCCCTTTCATCGATACTCTGGATCATTTCTTTGATTATCTCCCTAAGCTTCTTTGTAAGCTCAGTACTCAGATTACTGGGGAGGGTGTTGGCAGCAACATCGATCAAATGAGTCAGCCTCATATGAAAAAGGTTTGAGTGAACTTCAAAATCTTCTTGAATATCCTTGGTCACCTTCTGGGAAGCATTAGATAGCTCCATTTTGGTAGGAAGATCTGAGATAAGCTCAAGGAGTTGTTGAGTATTTGGAGGAGAGGCTTTAGTATATTGATCTTGCAGAATGTAGAGAGCAAGATCAAGATCAAAATAGTTATTGGTTGATGAGGAAGGGATATCTGATGGAGGAGCATGTGTGTGAGGTTAAGTTTTAGAAGAAAGTGACTCTACGATTGAAGTAGGTGACTCTACGATTGGAGTGGGATCAATATTTGTAGAGTGAGAGATGGTAGAAGACTGGATCAATACAAAATTAGGCATATTTGATTCATCAGTTAAAGAATGTTGGGATTTTGTAACTGGAAATTGATTTAGTGGATGAAGTATCACTTCCAACCATTTTGGCAATTCGTAGAATAGGTTGAAGGTTGATGGTGGACAGTGATTAACCCTGAAAGAGATGGGAATAAATTGTACCTCTCGCCCATTTTCTGAAGAGGGACAGTTAGTGATCAGCTTTTGAGTAAAAGTGAGGTTGCTTGGGAATCCATGAGCAAGCACTGAGATTGCTGGATAAGCTTTGAAGGTCCAGAACATGTGATCCCAGGAGTTGAGAATTTGGGCTCTGTGAAAGGACATGATAGGTAAATAGGAGAACAGTTGATTGTAGTTGGCTCTCCTATATCCATCCCAACCCACTGCGATAATTTCAACTTCGTCATCCTCTTCTTCTTCCCGGTTTTAATTTTCTTCTTTTGAAATTTCCACTATATCAATCATCTCCACTTCTCTTCTCTGTTCTTCTGCTCTCTTCACTTCATAGCTTCAATCCTTTCCATTTCTATAGTTTCTGAAGTTAAGATCTCTTGAGGGACTGAGGGAGGTTCATGATAATCTCTTGGCAATTCCTCCTCAGCTGTAGCCTTCTTTGACACAGTGACTTCGTGAGGCTCCCCCTCAATTTGATCATCTATTTGAACTTCAAGCAGCTCCCTCTCAGCTAGAGCATTCTCTAGTACAGGAACTTCAGGGAGCTCCCCCTCAACCCAAGCTATATTTTCCTTAGAGGCTTTGGGTAGCTCCTTTTCAGCAGCTATTCTCCTGTCTTCTTCCTTTAAAACTCCCTCATTGACTAGAATGTATTTCTTGACAAGCTTTTTCTTTATTCTCCTAGGCTGAGCCACAACCTCATTACTCTCTTCAGCTTCAGCTTTGAAAGTTTGTTCAGGCTGAGAAACAATTGTAGCATCCACCTGTGATGGGTTGGTAAGTCTGGACTCTACGATCGGTAGTGACTCTATGATCAAGGTGAGTGAAGACTTCTTTGATTTATGGCTACGTTTCCCTTCTTAAGCAGCTGAGAGATGGTAGTTCTGTCTTCTTCTTCCTCAGACTGCTGTTCTTTTCTCTTAATTTCCTTCAGAGTTTCAGTGCCTGAACTCTCTTGAGGTGCATCAGTGGTTGAGCCTTGAGGCTCTTTTGTCATCTGAGCCTTCATTTTCCTCTTACCCTTGCTTTTTCTTACCAAAGCGATGGGTTCCACTTTATTAATTTCTTCTTCTTCATCAGTTTCCTTCACAACTGACATATTTCCTGGTAGCCCAGACTCCTTTGCTTCACCAGTCCTTCCACTGGATTCAGACATCATTCTGACATTTTCTGCAGGATTCCTTTTCCAATTTTGAAACAGCTGCTGGGTCATTTTCCTGTTGGGATTGATAGATTCTCCTTCATTGTCCCCAATTTTGTCACCCAGAGCTGATTGCAGGATTATGCTTATAAATCTCCCATAGAGCATCTTTCCAGAGCTCTTTAATTTTTTTGAACTGAGTATCCACTTCCCAATCCAATCGATAAGTAGGGCCCCATAGTTGAGTTGAATCCCGAAGCAGATTGTTGTCATGAGCTTCAGTTGAACTTCATTCGCAGAGTCATGGCCAGCGCTTTTACAGCATATGCACTTCCCAACAATGTCAGCCAGAAACTCATACTTTTGGGGAAACTCTTTCTTCTTGTATCCCTTGACGGTTTGAAACTTTTTGTGATGCATCTTCTTTAAACCTTCATGAAAGTCGATGACGATAGAAGTCCATTTGATTTGAAACCTAGGGCTAGGTCTATATCTTTAGCTATGAGTTTAATTTGTTCCCCCTTTACCCTTGTAGTGATGATGTTGTTCTCAAGGACTCCATTGCTGTAGAACTCTTTCACCAGTTTCGAGTATATCCATGTGCTGCTGCTCAAAGCTTCTTCCAGACCAGCTTTTTATGGAAGAGACAGAATCTTGTGAAATTGTGGGTTAGCTATCTTGAACTTGTCGAAGCAGAGTTGATAACCAGAGATAACATTTGAAGCCGCCATTGATTGAACTGAGGTTGGTTGAGCGTTTCTGAAGGCTAGGGTTTCTGCTGGTAGAGAGAGAGAGAGGAATGAGCTTTTTGAACTTCTGAGGTGAATTTTCAAAAAGACCTTTTCAAACTATACTTGTAACTTCCATCCTCTTGATCTGCATAGTGAGGCATGTGTTAAGTCCTGCTTGGCTCCACGATTTTAAATGATGTAGAAAATACTGATTTGCCCTTAGCTCCCCCTGAGCTACTGTATCCTTTGGGAGGACTACGATCGTCGAGGTTGCACTACGATGTTGAGTTCACTGCTGAATCTACTCTACGATCGTTGTCTGTCCTGGTTCTTGTGATGAACTTTGACTTAGCCTTCCTTCTGGGTTAAGGTAGCTCAGGAAGGGCCAACCTCTTATAATGAACTAAGGATCAGATTTGTCCTTGAGGCGCTTATCAGAGGGATTGCTTGGATTTGTTAGGAATCTTTGTCATGTAGAGGCAGCTCTACGATCGTGGTCCTTCTTTAGTCATCTCTACGATTTTGAACATAGCCTTTATATCTGCATGGTTAGAATAAGGTAAAGCATAGAGTTTATGGTTGTAGATTTTGCATGCCCAACTCACTTATCAATTTATTAAATCTAGATTCATCTAGAGGCTTTGTAAAGACATCAGCAAGTTGATTTTCAGTAGGGATGTATTGTAAACATATAGTTCCATTTTGAACATGATCCCTAATCAAATGATATCTTATTTCTATATGCTTAGTCCTAGAATGCATGACAGGATTATGTGTTATTGCTATGGCACTTGTGTTATCACAATGAACAGGTATAGATTTGAAATCAAAGCCATAGTTTGCTAGCTGATTTTTCATCCACAAGATTTGAGCACAACAACTGCCAGCAGCAATGTATTCAGCTTCTATTGTTGAGGTAGATACTGAGTTTTGCTTCTTGCTAAACCAGGACACAAGTCTGTTTCCTAGCAACTAACAGGTGCCACTGGTACTTTTTCTATCGATCTTGCAGCCTGCAAAATTAGCATCTGTATATCCTGTCAGTTCAAAGGAGAACTCCTTGGGATACCAAAGTCCCAAGTGAGGTGTGCCTTTGAGATACCTGAAAATCCTTTTTACAGCAGTTAAGTGTGATTTCTTAGGATTAGCTTGGAATCTAGCACATATGCATGTTGCAAACATTATGTTTAGTCTATTGGCAGTTAGATATAGAAGAGAGCCTATCATACCTCTATATTGAGTTTTATCAATACTTTTACCTTTCTCATCTTTGTCAAGCATGGTTGCTGGAGCTATTGGTGTTTTCATGGGAGAGGTTGATTCCATGCCATACTTTTTAAGTAAGTCTTTAATGTACTTGGCTTAGTTTATGAAGATACCTTCATCAGTCTGCTTTAATTGTAATCCAAGAAAGAAATTCAGCTCACCCATTATGCTCATTTCGAACTTGCTCTGCATAAGCTTAGCAAATCTCTTACACAGTTTTTCATCAGTAGAGCCAAAGATAATGCCATCAACATATATTTGAACTAATAGGATTTTGTCTTTGTGCTTTCAAAGAAATAATGTGGTATCTACTCTACCTCTAGTGAAACCATTTTTAATAAGAAAGTTAGTTAGTGTTTCATACCATGCTCTAGGTGCTTGTTTAAGACCATATAAGGCTTTGTCTAATCTATAGACATAATTAGAGAGAGTTGGATTAATGAAACCTGAAGGTTGCTCTGCATATACTTCTTCTTGAAGTTCACCATTCAGGAATGTACTTTTGATATCCATTTGAAAGATTTTGAATTTCATGTGGGCAGTAAAGGCAAGGAATATCCTGATGGCTTCTAATTTGGCAACAGGTGTGAAGGTCTCATCATAGTCGATGCCTTCTTCTTGAGAGTAACCTTTAGCTACTAGTCTGGCTTTATTCCTTGTTATTACTCCATCTTCATCAATCTTGTTTATGAAGACCCACTTGGTGCCAATGACAGGGTGGCTTCTTGGTCTTGGAACTAATCTCCATACTTTGCTTCTTTCAAACTGATTTAGTTCTTCTTGCATGGCTTCTATCCAACTTGAGTCTTCCATATCATCTTCTATCTTCTTGGGTTCCATTTGTGACATAAAGCTTAGATAGAAACACTCATTCTGGGTGGCAGCTCTTGTCTTGACTCTTGTATTTGGATCTCCAATGATTAGGTCTTGAGTGTGATCGTTTGCCCATCAATTTCCTATTGGAACATCTGACCTGATGCCTTCTTGTCTGAGTTCTTCAATATCAACCTCTGCTTCTTGATGTGGATGTTTATTGTCTGGCGTACTTCTCTCTACGATCTCCTCTCCTGGCTCTACGATTTCATTTTCTGGGACTACGATCGTGGTGTTGAGCTCAGCTGTCTCGTTCATAGTATCTGAATTGTCAATCGTAGTGTCTTGAGACACAGTTTTGTCCAAGTCTGTTTCATCGAAGATGAAGTGAATCGAGACTTCAACACTTAGTGTCTTCTTGTTGAACACTCTATAAGCCTTACTGTCTGTGGCATATTCGAGAAAGATTCCTTCGTCTAACTTGGGTTGGAACTTTGTCAGATACTATTTTCCGTTGTTGAGAATATAACATGCACAACCAAATACATGAAAGTAGCTGACACTTGGCTTTCTTCCTCTCCACAGTTAGTAGGGAGTCTTCTTTAACGTAGAGTGCACAAGAGATCTGTTTTGAGTGTAGCATTCAGTGTTAATAGCTTCTGCCCAGAAGTATTCAGGCAGATGAGCTACTGCTAGTAGAGTTCTTCCAACCTCTATGTCGACGTCGGGATTTTTATTTGTCCCTTTTCTGTTCTTGTTCTTTTGTGTTCTCATGTTAGGTGAGATTTGTTTGAAAAAACAAGTGAAAAAGGTCTAACATTTATATGTCGATGATTTGACTGTAAAAGTCGCCAGTTGGTTTTTTAACTGGTTGTACCAACACATCCTAGAAAAGGTTTGCACATTGACCTAGTGATGTGACACTGCTAAACGGGTCTGTGAAACCGAGATTCATTAGGGTTCGGGGACTTGCTTATGCGGAGGGAAGGTGTTAGGCATCTCCCGACATCCGTGTTACCACGGTGACCGCCACTTTTCAAGAAACTATTATATGAATGTGTGTGTGTGGGTCAATGTCCTGGTATTTCGAAGTAGTGCGAGGCCTCGTTTGCACCTATATACACAGGGTTTGAATTTGTGTAAAAATTCAGTTTTAAACAAGATATGGCAGTGATGTTTTGTAAAAGTAGTTTTTCAAACCCTTATGCTCAATAGGAATTGAGACCTTTTGATATTTCCATTTTATTAAATGTTCGGCTGGATTGCTTTTATTTTCAAGATGCGAAGCATCTTCGAGAAAATAATGTACAAAGCAGTGCCGAACTCCTCATGGGTATGAAAACCATCTGAGGAAATCCAAATATCGTGAATAAATTACGAGCTGCTTATAGCTGAAAATGTCCATCACGGGAACCGAATCTAGATTCAGTAAACTGAATCTGTGATCACATGATTCCTAGGCTCACATGATACCGCAGTTTATATGAAAACTGTAAGCAGTTATATATAAAAGTTTAAATATATATATATATATATATATATTAACATGATCAACCACCACAAAGCACCTCCATGGGGGATCAGAAATGTAAATAAAGCTGTGAAAGCAATCAACCGCCACGAAGTAAATTCCAGGTGGGACGAAATGTAAATAAAACTGTAAAAGCAATCAACCGTCACGAAGTAAACTCCAGGGGGGAAGAAACGTAAATATATATATATATATATATATAAGCAGGTAAACGCACCGGATATAAAATCCAGGCTCATCGAACAAAGTCTGACAACAGTTCATATATATATATATATATATATATATATATATATTAAAGCAGTAAACGCACCGGATGTAAAATCTAGGCTCATCGAACATAGTTTGACACACAGTTCATATATATAAGTATATATGTATATATACGAAAGTAATTAAATGCTCCAGACATAAGTCTAGGCTCATCAAACAGAGTTCGTCACACAGTTCATATATATATATATATATATATATATATATATATATATATATATATGGACTAACATTATCGAGTTATGTATATATATATATATATATATATATACAAACTAAAATGAAACCATGGACCGAAGTCCGAGCATACACACGCAACACAACTCTCAACGTGAAGAATAGTGTGTACAAAGATGAAGAGAAAAGCTTTAAAATGTGTAAGAAGGCTTACAGTGGGCTGCCAAAGAAGACTTCTATAACTTTAAGTGGATGAACACTCGGCTCCCGCCGATACAAAAGTAGCTATATGTGAGCTCACAAGTGTTTAAAATGAGAAAGCACTTAGTTTAGGGGGTGTACAGAGCAAATTGGATAGGGCTTTCTCGCCTTTTTCTCTTACAAAATGGCCACCCCAAGCCCTCTATTTATAGAGGGGGAGCCACAGATGTACCTGCGGCTGCCCGGGGTGCCCCGAGCTCCGCGGGTCCTGTCGTCTCGAAGTACGTACACGCATGCAACGTGATGTCCGCTCGAACTTTCAGAACTTCAATCCGGGCATCCGATTGAGGTGTATAAGACCTATTTCAGACCCCCGTTGTCGAGAGTTACGCAATGACATGGGATTAGAGGTTGTACGAAGTCAGGAAGATGGGACCATGCCCTCTAGTCTTCAAGCTTTAAATTCTATCCGTTACCCTACGCAATAGTCATTCGGGATTGGACTTCCTTGGTTCTTGTGGGACATTGCTGTGTAGAAATGTATGTATGAAATGTTGAGATGGCGCGATGTGGTAAAATGACAATCTTACCCCTCACCAGGGTTATCTCTGATTTGGGCTGATAAAGCAAACGTTGCTCAAGGTTATCTCTGAGATTGGACTACTGCAAGTATTGAAGGTCCTCAGGGTTATCTCTGAGGTGTGCCTGTCTTCCTAGTGTTATCTTCGGGTCTTGTACTGAGTGCCTCGATGTGAGTGCCGCGGTTGAAGCTGATTGCATGCATTTGAAATAAGCATTTTCGGAGTTATCTCCGGAACTGCAATTACACTCCTTGGGGTTATCTCCAAGGTTTGCATTGCTATTCCCGTTGTTGGGACTGAGACTGAATATCTCGGGGCTATCTCCGAGTTGAATCGGCCTTCTCCGGTGAAATTTTTGGTATTTGAACTGCATGCCTCGGGGTTATCTCCGAGGTTGGGACTAATACTCCCGGTATGTGTTCCGGGGTTGAGACTGAACTTCCAGTAGTATCCGAACTGGATATGAGCTGTCTTCCAGGGTTATCTCCGAAAGACGAATCTGCCCTCTTGCAATGTCAGTGACAGGTGTGCAGAAAATTTTGAGTGTCTACAGATGCCCCTCTTTATCATATTCATGCAATGCAATGGCATAGATAGGATAAAGAATCTTAGACACTTGAAATGCAACAGGGTAAACATGATGCTATGTGGAGCAACATGATGCAAGTGTGTGATGCATATGTTTTGTTGGATTGTTCTCCAATATGGTGGGAAGATTGCCGGCTACCTGTTGCTTCTACCGGGGATGACAATAAATAAGCAGCCTGATGAACTTTCATGGATGTGCGATCCACAGCTAACAGGAATCTATAGGATGGTTGACATTGGGGTTATCATCAAAGTCCTGAATCCTTGATACAGACTTTATTCTGAAGATGTGCCTCTCGTGTACAAGAGATCTGTGGGGATAAAGCTTTGTCTGCTTGAGGACGTGTATAACATATTCCATCATCAATCCTCCCTGATGATGTTGATCCTTCCTGGTTTGTATCGCCAGGACATATCAATGTTTTATTGGATTCACTGCCAACAGTATGTGTTGTCAGGGCTGCTTGACCTTCGTTGACGTGTGAACCAATGGATGACCACGCATTGTAACCCCCACTGGGGATCTACTTAATCTTCGCTGACGTGATCATCAACGGATGAAATCCCTGCTGGGGATAAATGCCAAGACTGCTTGACCTTTATTGATGTGTGCATCAACTGATGCAATCACCGGATGGTTTTTGACGCGTCGTTGGGTTTACTTACCAACTGCTAAACTGATGTCAAGGTTACTTGACCTTTGTTGATATATGCAGCAACGGATGCAAATGCGTGATACCCCCGCCGGGGATATGTACTTTGACATATGAAAACGCGTGATGCCTCCGCCGGGGATATGTACTTCGACATATGAAAACGCGTGATGCCCCCGCTGGGAATATGCACTTCGACATATAAAAATGTGTGCTGCCCCCGCCGTGAATGGGTATTATAGAATGCGTGATGCCCCCGCCGGGGATGTGTGCTTCACCACATGAAAACGCGTGATGCCCCCGCCGGGGAACTCGAAAGGATTAGGGTGACGACCCTGATTTGGCGGCATTTAACTTGCGTAAGGTATTGCTGAGGGTGACTTATAATAGCTGAGATCATCGGCATAGTGTACCCTGTGTGAGGGTGAATACCAATGGTTGATATGAAAGCCACAGTCGGGCCTAGGAAAACCATGGTTTCAGGCTTTTCTGCTCAATTGCGTAGCGTTTTTATCCCTTATTTGGCCTTTTTAGCTTGTGAGAACTCCTTTACAACTCGAATTGGACCGAGCCAGAGGGGTGGGACCCACGTAAGGGTGCCGCAGGTACACCTACAGAAGTCGCAGGTGGACCTACGGCCAGCCGTGGCTATTAAATGCCTGCAGGTTATTTTCATAAGTCATTTTCAAGTTACACCACGAAGGAAATTCAAGAGCTCTTCTTTAGATCTGCTGAGTTCGGGCGACTTTCTACAAATTCTGTCACCGTACAAGTGTTCTACACTATCCTGGTAACGTATGCATGTCTTTTTTTCCAGTTTTTATCCGTTGAAAAATGACTTATCACATGAAATGCATCTAAACACATAGTAGTGAATATGCATGCTCAAATGACTTGATAAAAAATATTCAACATAGTAAATGTTAGTATTAAACCATACTAAACATAATGATGTAAAAAAATTGACTTTTGAAATAGTCAAATTGGCACCTTTTTCTACTATTTCTTATCCTATTTGAGGACAAATGAGCAAAAGGTAAAAATGCAAAGTAATCCTGGTAATTAGGCTACCTTTATGGATTGATGACTTTGACATTTAGATGCATATAGGATGTTTATGACTGTGGGCAGGTGTGCTACTGAATGGCCACCTATTCATGCCTACGTGCATGTAGATAATCCTATTTACAAAGGAAACTATGGCAAAAATTTTCAAAACTGTAGGCATTGAGTAGTCATGCATTTTTAACTTTACTGTAGACGTATGTTAAAGTAATGCATAAGTGCATGTAGTTATAAAATGTATTTTGAAAAGAAAGCTCTAGGTTTTAGAATTACAACACCCTTTTTGAGGTGATTTGGAGACTTGTTGTCCAGATATTATGGATCCGGATCAACTGAGTAGTTCCCACAGGACCACTTCTAGTGTATGGAGGAGGGCTTCTGAAGTTCCTCGACCCCGTTCTATTAGACAGCCTCACCGGTTGGTGGAGGCGGTGATACGTCCAGTCCAGGTTGATGGGCCGAACATCGAGGATGAGGAGGAGGATGCTCTGGTTGCGAACCCCACTCTTGCTGTATATGTTTCCTGTAGGGACCTCCCGAGTATTCAGGTAGCAAACCTAAAGCTTTTAGGTGACTTGAGTCGACATCCCTCAATGTACTTGCACGCTAACGAGGTATCAAGTTAAATCTTAATCTTCCTTCTTTCCTATTGATGAGGAGTAAAGGATTTTGATATCGATCTGTATTTTATGTAGGTTCCCGGCTTTACACAGCCTCCAGGGAACTGATTCAGTATTCACTCCATGTACCAGGCTCTGCATCCTGACTATAGAGCGATTGTGCATGACTGGGGATTTGGGGCGTTCTTTTCCATCCTTCCCCGTCGCTGTCCTTGGGGTTACCTCAGGGCATTGCCTGAGCACTTGTTTTACCAGACTCAGTCACTCCATTTGCTGGACTGTGAGGTGATGACGACGACGATGGATTGGCGATTTATCACAGGTATGGAGTTTAGAGGAGCACCAATGCCTTGTACGGCAGTTATTACCTCGACTACCATCAGATCCTTGTTAGGAGTTTCGATGGAGGTGCTCAAGGGCAGGACTGTTCCTGATGATAATTAGGGGCTGCTTGTTAGGTATCACATTCTTCGACGATTTTTCCTGATGATTATTAGGGGCTACTTCATAGCAGATAACTCTTCTATGGTGTCGTTCGCTTTAATAAGCGCCATGCGACATGTGGACCGTATTGGAGAATATGATTGGGGTTCCTACACCTTTGCCTATTTCCTCAGGGGCATGTGTATGCACTCGCAGGGCTTGACCGAGGCTTGGTTAGGATTCTACCCATTTCTACTGGTGAGTATTTCTCTTGTAATTTACCATGTATAGGTTAAGAGTGTTAACTGACAACAGATGTTTGCCTTTGTGTTGGTAGTTTTAGGCTATGAGAGGCTCCCATGCTTACGTCCTGTGAGTGTATTAGGGTTGGATACCTATCCACGAGGACGGTGATGGCATCATTCCATACTGGCAGAGGTCCTTATAGCTGAGGGTTTCACTCATTGTCGCCTACAGTTGGAGTTGTTGACAGCTGATGTCATCACATGGATTCCATATTTTAGGGAGCACTTGGCCACTGGTTTTGAGGATGGGTACCCGACTGGTGTCGAGTACGTGATTTCCACCCGTAGGGTTCCTCTCTTCACAGATGGAGGATGGGAGCTCTAATTAGGAGAGCGTGCTATTAGGAGCACCACAGGAGAGATCTGTATACCGATCATGCCTCCTGCCAGGCTTTATTAGCCTGTGTTGCAGTCACCCGTCACTGATATCCCATTGCTGGGCGTTGACGGTTTTGCATTGTCAGAGGGTCCATGCATTCAGGATGTATTTCAGCATTGGTGGTCCCCACGTACCATTGGAGCCCAGACCTGTTCCACTCAGTTCATGGGGGATATGGTTCCAGGATCCGTGATGATGACGGATTAGCTAGCCTGTGTCTGAGATCTGACTCATGTGACACAAATTGACAGCTTGACCCAGCGACTAGACCGGGCACATTTCTTTATTCGGTATTTGGACAGAGATCCAGCAGAAGCAGATTCGTTTGATCTTTCCAGCGCAGGAGTTGGCCCCTCAGATGACCCATTTGGCTTTACTGGCGTAGATCTTCCTTTGTATAGGCTTGACATCCCTGTTGATAGAGATCCAGTGACTCAGGAGAAGTTACATAAGGTGGACAGGATTGATGATGTAGATATTGACACCACTGTCTTCTTCTGATGTGTATTCTCGTTATCTCTTTTGATAGGCCTCTTGTTAGATATTGGGTGGTTGTGCCCCATTTTCGCTATATCTTTTGATACGCCTCTATTAGTAATAGGGCGTATGTGCCCTATTTCCCTGTATTTTTAGCTTTATAGAGATGATGTATATAGATGATGATGTATTTAGGAATGTATGTACTATCTTCTATTCCTTGCATCATTTTGCCATCTATTATATGTTATGCATGTATTCTGTTATGCATGTATCATGTTATGCATATGTATGTATGTCCAGAGATACTCAGCATTGACCCCTAGATGGTATTATGATACGACCCACACAAATGTCTTCTTCGACAGTCAGTCGCATAGATCACACCCCACCAGTATTGGTGGCATCCCGTCTAAGATCTTGGTATGATAGTATGTCACCCACAGATAGGGTGACCTTAGATCAGCTGTTGCAGCATACTATGACCCTCTTGATATTTCAGGTTCCCGCAGGATTTGTGGAGGGCATGCTGGAGCAATGGGTACCGGAGAGGCAGGTTTTCCGACTTGGGACCCAGGAGTTGACTCAAACTCTGGAGGAGTATGCACGTTTGACGATGCTTCCACTTGATAAACCTTGTGTGCATATGGCCATTGGTGACAATATTCGGCAGTTTATGACTCTTACCGGGCTGAGGCAGAGAGTTGTGCAGGATGAGATCACATTCGGCCACGTGATATCCCAGCATTTTTTGATTGACAGATTTGGCTACGAGGACAGGTATGCTCGGTATTCTGGGGGTTTCACCATACCGGAGGATCATTGGCATTCGGCCAGAGTAGATGTACTGCTACTGTGCGTATTATCGTATGTATACATGCCACGGTATATGGTTGAGCTGGACATCGGTGTTATCATGGCAGTGAGAGCTCTCAGGGAGGGTCATACCATTATTTCGATGATTATGGCGGAGACGTTGTGGTTGGCCACGTTTTGCAGCACCTACCCTGCAGGGGTATTTACAGGCAGTTCGATCATGTTATACGTGTGGTTTATGTCACACTTGAGACCGATTGGAACTTTTCGCCGACACAGGTACTGCTTTACACATGATATAGCTATGTCTTACTCCTTTCAGCCATCAGAGTGTACAGACGCTATGTCTTGGTCGATCTTCTTGACAGGGATCAGAGATCCGTTTGGCATCCTGCCTTGCTTAGGGCTCAGCTCACCCTATAGCTTCATTACTCACGCTTCAGGCATGAATTATCTCCCTCTGGCTAGTTTGAGGGGCATGACTACTTACCACCCACTGGTCGTGATGTCGCAGTTTGACCAGTTCCAGGATTTCCATCCTTTTGATGGGACGTTAGGTCAACGCTTAGCTTCTCACCACTTGTCAACAAAGGGTCGATCCCGGGTGTATGCTTGTTAGGATCAACGTGAAATAGCTACCTTTTTTGTTAGCCATCCAGGTTGTTCGCCAAAGTATTCTGCGTGGATGGAGGCAGAGACTTCATCGGCTGCGGCAGTATCCACAGTGTCGGGTAGTGATTCAGATGATGGAGAGCCCATGGAGGACATTGATTCCCACATTGAGGAGGAGCCATTTACTGGGTTGCCAGCATCTCTTTTAGATTTTCCTAGTACTAGCACTGTCGTGATCCAGCATTCAGCACAGTACTTTGAGCAGAGTCTCCATCTGATGACCTTCGAGAGAGATCAGGCTAGAGCCTTGATGTTGACAGCCCTTGATGGGAGAGACGCCACTCTATTAGAGAAAGTCGAGGCATTAACATATAGAGATGCCGCTGTTGTTGAGCGGGATGAGGCCAGATCATCCAGAGATGCAATGATAGTCGAGAGGGATAACACCATATCTGCCCGGGATGTAGCCGTCACAGATAGTACCATAGTGAGGTCCCTCACCACTAGCATGATCGTAGAGATGAGCACGTACATTGATGAGCATCGCGTCACCATGCAGATGGCTGTAGATCTGTTAGCTCGTGTGGATACCCTTGTACAGGAGACCACAACTTTACCTCCTTCTTCGGAGAGAGATGTCATGCTGTGCTTGATAGCTCGCATATACACTGATTTGTAGATGGGCTTGTATTTTCCTGCACAGACTAGCTTAGCTATTTTATCATGTACAGTTCATATTGTATATATTAAACAGCATTATATATAGCAGAAAAATATATTTTTTGATCACTTCCCTTTTAGTTATGCCTTATTGCTTGCTTGATATTTGTCTGCTTCTTCAGGGCTTGTGATCTTGATGTATTCTGAATTCCTCCTTGATGGATGGACATTGAAATGTCTCCAGATCTTTTAGAATGGATCGTTGATCTGTGTGTATTCCCTACCATCTTTTTGGTGGCTTGGGATTGGTTTCTGTATGGAAATATGGAGAGGAATGTGGCTTTTCCTCTCTGAGATTGACCGCACCATAGATGGTCGCCAGTACTCCTATTTAGGAGGAGCCTAGGTAATTCCATCTCTTATGAATTGGTGTTTCTCTTTGAGGAACAACCACAGCTTAGATGGTCGTCGAGTCTCCCATTTATATGGGGAGGTCTGGTAATTCCATCCCTTTGGTCTGAAGTCGAATGAAATGTGGTGGATTGAAGTTTGATCCCAGTACCAGATGACAAGCCTTTGTGTTTTGGTAGGGGGATAGACAGAACCATAAATGGCTGCCTATGTACTCCTGTTTAAAAGGAGATCAGGTCTGCGTAGTTCGAACCTGGTGTAAGAGGTTCAACGTTATTTGTGGTAGAAATGGTGTAGGAATGTTTTTGTTGTTTTTATTTTTGTAATGAGAAGGGTGTAGAAGTGTTTTTGTTGTTTTTTATTTTATTGCGACCGGGCCATATAAAATGGTTGCCTACGTACTCCCGTGTATCAAGGAGATCAGGTCGGCGTAGTTCGCCCCTCGGGGTGAATTGTAGCCAACGAAAAGTTTGATCCTATGTGGAGGACAAACTGCGGGGGGGAAGAAAGTTTAATCCTAAGTTCAGGATAAAATGTAGGTATAAAAAGTTTAATCTCATGTTTGGGGACAAACTGCAAATGTGAAAGGTTCAATCCCTAGTGGGATAACCGAAGTTGAGTAAGGGTTAAAAAACTAAGTGGAGAAAAAAGGATCTGGCTATCTGAAAACCAGGCTGCTGGCTTGAAAAGTGTGTTTCCCTGAGGAGCGCAGTGTGGAAAAAGAGTTGTATGCAGTGAAGGGTTACAGAACTGGAATGACCGGTGATCTGATGATCCAACACTAGGATGTTTGCTTGATGGTAACTTCAGACATAGTACCGTTTCACGGTGTTCGAGTTGATGAGTTGCGAAAATTCATCGTCGTCCATTTCCTGCAATCTGAGAGCACCTCCTGTCAGTATCTCCTTGACAATAAATGGGCCTTCCCAGTTAGGGGCAAATTTTCCCTTAGACTAATCTTAGTTATCAATGATCTTCTTCAAAACCAAGTCATGTTGTTTAAACTGTCGTAGCCGGACTTTACTGTTGTAGGATCGGGCGATCCTTTGTTGATATAACTAACTATGGAAGATAGTTGCGGTTCGCCTTTCGTCTATTAGAGACAATTGGTGATACATGTCTTGTACCCATTGGTCTTTATCCAGTTGAGCGTCTATCAACACTCTGAGGGATTCCATTTCTACTTCTATTGGGAGCATTGCTTCCATCCCATAGGTTAATGCGTAGGGGGTTGCCCCAGTGGAAGTATGCATTGATGTTCTGTAGGCTAACAGAGTAGGAAGCAATAGGTCAGGCCATCCTTTGTGGTTGGCGGACATCTTTTGCATGATCTTCTTAATATTTTTGTTATCCGCTTCAACAACATCATTGATCTTTGGACGGTAGATGACAGAGTTAAGATGTTTGATGTGGAATTTACTGCATAACTCCTCCATCATTTTGTTGTTGAGGTTCTTAGCATTATCTGATACAATCACCTCTGGTTGTCCATATCGACAAATGACATTGTTTCTAATGAAAGCAATGATGAATTCTTTGGTCACCTTGGGGAAGGAGGCTTCTTCTACCCACTTGGTGAAGTAGTCGATCATGGTGTAGATAAAGCGATGTCCATTACTGGCTTTGGGCTCGATAGGCCCGATCACGTCCATTCCCCACATGGAGAAGGGCCAAGGCGAACTCATATTGTGGAGCTCCCTTAGAGGGGCGTGGATAGCATTCCCATGAATTTGGCATTGATAACATCTCCAGACGTGGTCATTGCAGTCAGCATTAAGAGAGAGCCAGTAATGTTCTGTTCTAAGGATCTTCCTTATAAGTAGAGGGCCACTTATGTGCGGGCCACAGACTCCACCATGGACCTCATCCATGAGCCTCTGAGCTTGGTCCTTGTCCAGACATCTGAGGTCCTGTATCTCTTTTGTAGAGTGCATCTCCGCTCATGTAGAATTTCATAGCAAGTCGATGGATCTGCCTTTTCTCAGTCGGGCTCGCCTCAGCGGGTGTAGATCCATCTCGTAAGTATTCCTTGATGTGCTGATACCAAGGACGCTGGATGGGAGGTAGCTCATCTGATACTTCTCCAACATAGTTCCCATAGGCTGGTGCCTTTTGTACGGCAAATGTGACGCTTGGCATGTGTTCCTTATTAGGTATGTGAATCAAGGAGGCCAAAGTTGCTAGCGCCTCTGCGAAGTCATTCCTATTACAAGGACTGTGTAGAAAGGAGATCTCTTTGAACTCCGAAGCCATCTGTAAAACTTGCCGATGGTAAGGCAGCAAATATAGCTCTTTGGCTTGATAGATTCCCGTGGATTGTTTGACTACCAACTCTGAATCCCCAAAGACAGTTAACTGCCTGATGCCCATTGAACGGGCAAGTTTTAGCCCCATGATATAGCCTTCATACTCAGCTGTGTTGTTGGTCCTGACAAACTGCAATTTGACGACGACGGGATACTGCTCCCCCATACCGGATACTAGAACTGCTCCAGCTCCAAAACCTTCCATATTAATAGCTCCATTGAAATACATGTTCCATGTTTGGCGTGTATTGTACTGATGGTTTTGCTGAATTGCCATTACCCCTTCATTGGGGAAGTATATTTCCAAGGGTTTGAAATCCCCTGAAGGTGCGGCAGCTAGTTGATCCGCGATTCCTTGACCTTTAATGGACTTCTGCGTCACGTAAACAATGTCAAATTATTATAGGATCAACTGCCATCTTGGCAGTCGGCAATTCAGCATGGGTTTACTGAACACGTACTTGAGAGGATCCACGTGGGATATGATATGGGTTGTGTGACCATGGAGGTAATATTGTAACCTCATGGCAACCCATGCTAAAGCATAACAAGTCTTCTCAATCAGAGAGTACTTGTGTTCATTGCTGCTAAATCTTTTGTTGAGGTAGTAGATAGCTTACTCTTGGCCTTTATCGTCTTTCTGTCCCAGCATGCAACCCATGGCATTGTCACTTATGGATAGGTACATGAACAGGGGAACATCATCCCTGGGTGGCACCAAAATGGGAGCTTTGACTAGCAACTCTTTGATGGTAAGGAAGGCTTTCTGGCACTCATCATTCTATTTCATGGAGGAGTTCTTCCTTAACAACTTGAAGATAGGCTCACAAGTTGCTGTGAGTTGAGATATGAACCTGCTAATAAAGTTGACTCTTCCCAAAAATCTCCGTATTTCCTTCTCTGTATGAGGAATAGGCATTCCCGTGGTGGCCTGGATTTTAGTGGGATCCAGCTCAATCCCTTTGTGGCTGACTAAGAATCCTAGCAACTTGCCTGATTTAACGCTAAAGGCGCACTTGGCTGGATTCAACTTCAAGTTGTACTTACGCAACCTGTTGAAGAGCTTCCTGAGATGGTCTAAGTGGTCTTCCTCCCTTCTGGATTTGACAATGATGTCATCCACGTAGATCGCTGATAGGTGGCTACGGCATTGATGAGGCCGAAAGACAACCATCTATAGGCGTGATGAATGTCATTTCCTCACGATCCTCCTCAGTAACCATGATCTGATGGTACCCCGTAAAGAAATCAGCAAAGGAGTACATGTCGTATTGAGTAGTATTATCAATGAGAATGGGGATAAATGGCACGGGAAAGCTATCTTTAAGGTAAGCTTTATTCAGATCTTGATAATCCACACAAACTCGCACCTTTCCTCCAGATTTAGGCACGGGAAGGATGTTGGATATCTATTCAGGATATGTGGACAGCATGATGATATCAGCTTGAAATTGTTTCACAATTTCTTCTTTCACCTTTAAACTTCACTCAGGTTTCAATCGCCTGAGCTTCTGCTTGACTGGCTTGAATCCCTCTTTAATGGGCAGACAATGAAGGACAATGTCAGTGGAAAAACCTGCCATGTCTTCATGAGACCATGAAAACACATCCTAAAATTGGGTTAGTAGTGTAACCATGTCATTCCTCTGGTTTAGAGTAAGGTCTGAACCAATCTTGATTAACTTAGGGCTTTCTAAGGTTCCGAGATTGAAGGAGGTGGTTTGATCAAGGTTAAGTTTAGGTTTGTCTTTGACCCATTCTTTGATCTCCTGAGGCACCTCAATGTCCTTTTGTATTTCCATCAAGTCTGAGTCCAACTTTTCATCAAAGTTACAATCCTTATGGAGAAGAGGCATCTTATCAGCAAGTACAGGCACATCTAAGTTCAGAGTCCTGAAACAAAATATGATTTCACTTAATATATATGAAACTATTTAATCATACAAAGTGTTAGCATGTACTGAGAAAATAACTGCTAATACTGTACAAAAAAGTAAGCAGTTATGATATCTACAAGGCAGAAAGAGTTCCTGCCCGTTTTACCCTTGTCGACCAATGCAAAGAGTGCTGCTCCAATTGGCAAAGGCAAAGTCCTGGTGGACTGCAGTGATGGAGGGGCTGTCATTATCTTCCTTCTCCCGAATGATAACCATTATGTCTGGGCAATCTTCGTCTGGGGTGTATCTATTTGTATGTTCATCATGGACAATGATGCGTATGCCTGACATCATTCGGATGATGTCTTGTTTAATTCTTCGTTCTTCTTCTTCTACCTTGGGATCTGGAACAAAGGCCTCCTTCTTCTTTACCGGTATCGATTTGGGAAATAACATAGCCATTACATTGGCTGGCACCTTTATCGGAGGTTGTGCGAACTCTGGATTTACAGGTGGAGATAATCGTCATGTGGCTGAAGCTGAAGGAATCTGCTTATGCTTATGCAGATTCTTGTGACTGGAACTGGCAGAATAGCCTAGTCCTGTTGTCCCAGTTTGATTGGACACTTGAATCGGGTGCTTAATACCCTGATGACTTTTACCCAGCCCTTGTCTCGACTGATGACCCAATGACATCATTTCTTGAGTAGCTACTGTAAGACCCCGAATTTTATGAAATAAAAGTATTTAATTTTTCTTATAATTACTATTCAGTAAATGGTTAAATTGATAAAAGTTAAAGTTAAGAGTGATATATGAATTTTTTTTCCAAATACGCAAGTGGTTATAAAATATTCATTGTTGTCGGGAAATATTCGTTTAGTCGTGGAATATTATTTCTGTCGGAGAATATTCATACGACGACGCAGCCATTTGTGGGCCCCATAACAGAATAATTATCGGATGAAGAAAACGATAAATTTGAGTTTTTATAAATAACGGCATAGTTGTTACCGTTAACACTGTTAGAATACCTGGTGGTTAAAATACAGTAATACGCGTAGTTGCACAGTAGCACACGGTATTGCACAATATTTTTTCAATTATTGATTCTTACGTGAGAAGGCACTACTCAATAATTGTTACAGTAATTTCTGTTCAATATTTTGTTTTATTGAATCAATAATTGATGCGTTGATATTTTATATTATTGTTGTTTCAATAATTGTCACTGCACAATATCTCCATTATCAGATCAATAATTCATACTATTTGAATAATATTATTAGATAGCATTATTGGCAATGTCTAGAAAGTTCTATCAAGGAGATGTTTGGTCACCTAATTGCGCGTCAGTAAGGAGAAATCCTTTTCGGAAAGCCCCCTCTTTCCTGGAATCTGCCTGGTTGTCATTATTGTGATTCTGTAATATTATTTGTGAATAATTAATTATTGATCTATATGATAATAAAATATTTATTTGATGTGGATATAAATAATGGATTTATTTATGTGGTTATAAATGAAGGAATTAATATTGAGGTATTTTATCAGTATTTTGTCGGATTGGAGGTATTAAAAGATCAAATCAGTGTTCTTATAGCTTTATTGTGTGAGTTATAATTTTTTAATCTGACCGTTGGATCGTTGTGATTTTTGGATATGTTATACATATATAAGTTGAGTATATGTTCACAAATTTTGAACCGTTAAAAATGAACGAATGATTTGTTATGAATTTTAAGAGGTGACTGATTCAGAAATCAGGTTTATAAATGATTTTGGTAGAAAATTCTAGAAATGGGTGGGCCCCATTTTTGGTTGTTGGGGAAGATGACCTGTTGTTGAATATCTTTAGCCTGTAGTGCAAAGATGAATTATTGATAAATATCTTTGGCCCGTAGTGCAAAGATAAATTATTGATGAATATATTTGGCTCGTAATATAACGATGACTTGTTGTTGAATATCTTTGGCCTGTAGTGCAAAGATGAGTTGTTGATGAATATATTTGGCTCATAATGCAAAGATGACCTATTTTTGAATATCTTTGGCCTGTAATGCAAAGATGACTTGTTGATGAATATCTTTGGGCCGTAGTGCATAGATGAATTTATTAGTATGATTATGAACATGAACTGTGATTTGGTATAACCATGATCTTTGATGTTTCAGGTGATGAAAATTATCTTTGTCCTGAATGCGAAGAGGAATTTAGAATTACAATTATGATTATGAGTTATTCATATGATTGTGGAAAGGAACTGTTGATTAATGTCACAGGGATAAAATATTATTGGTGGACTTTTAACATGGAGAAGATAATAGATTTTATGGTCTATTTGACTCTTCTAATGGATTGTTCATTCCGCTGTAACTATGGTTGACAATTTTTATCATCTACCATATGTTCTAAATCTCTAATTTATTACTGTTAAAGGCTATTAACAATTTATTTATCTTTAGTCATGATATTCTTACTGGGCTAGTTGTGCTCACCCTTCTGTTTCACAATTCCTTTCAGGTAATAAGAGTGTAGCTGGGTCGAGTGGGGGTAACAGGAAAATAGAACGGTGGTCTCTAGCTGTGGAGGTTCTCCCTAAGCAGTATAGAAAAGTTCATTTAGTAGTTATATTTGGTGAATCCAATAGGGTAAGGCGTACCCAACATTGGAAGGGTGTTTTGCCATTGTCATACAAGATGTCTAACGACATACAACCTTATGTCATCATAAGACAGGGTTGTGCACATCCACTTGCTGAGTATATCTACGAGCACTACCTATATAATCTTGATGTTTGTTTGAAGTATAATTCTCAATTAGAGACAGTGGAGATATTGATATGTCAAGAGAAGACTCACCATTAGAAAGAATATTATAGTAATCTTCTTGATTTTCTTTGGGGTCTATTGGATCAACCAAGGATAATTCTGTGGACATATGATATCTATCATAACCTAGATGCATGGCCTCCCATGTACGAAGGTTTCCTTGAGCACTTCCCAAAGATTCTAGTTTCTAAAACAGTTTTTGACTGTATCTTTATGTAAGGTGCCATTGTGACGTGCTATCCAAGGTTGGGATGAGAGTTATAGTTGGTATATATTTGTATCAAAACTCACAACATATATGTTGTTGTATTTTGCACGATAATTGTAGTAATAAAGTTGTAGTTGTTTTTTGTACCATGTATTTGGCGACTAAGAATGGGTTGGGTGAATTGGACCTATTTTTGGGTTGTCACATTTGGTATCAGAGCTTAAGGATATGATCTCTGGCGGAGATCAAGGAATAGAACTAGGAGGGGAGAGACGAGTAATACACTTCGCTAGTGTGTGTCCTACTTAAGCTGAATTTTCTTACTTAAGTTGACAAATTGTGATATGTCAATTAACCTTTATTTTGAAGTTATATTCTAGAATGATATCTGAAATACAGGAGATGAGCAATGGAGAAATCATGATGACCGGGGAGATAGAATCTGAAATGAAAGCAAGGTATTCTCAACTTTTTGAAATACTAGGTACGTAAATTTTGGGGACGAAATTTTATAAGGAGGGGAGATTGTAAGACCCCGAGTTTTATGAAATAAAAGTATTCAATTTTTCTTATAATTACTATTCAGTAAATGGTTAAATTGATAAAAGTTAAAGTTAAGGGTGATATATGAATTTTTTTTTCAAAATACGTAAGTGGTTATAAAATATTCATTGTTGTCGGGGAATATTCGTTTAATCGTGGAATATTATTTCTGTCGGAGAATATTCATACGACGGCGCAGCCATTTGTGGGCCCCATAACAGAATAATTATCGGATGAAGAAAACGACAAATTTGAGTTTTTATAAATAACGGCATAGTTGTTACCGTTAACACTGTTAGAATACCTGGTGGTTAAAATACAGTAATACGCGTAGTTGCACAGTAGCACACGGTATTGCACAATATTTTTTCAATTATTGATTCTTACGTGAGAAGGCACTACTCAATAATTGTTACAGTAATTTCTGTTCAATATTTTATTTTATTGAATCAATAATTGATGCGTTGATATTTTATATTATTGTTGTTTCAATAATTGTCACTGCACAATATCTCCATTATCAGATCAATAATTCATACTATTTGAATAATATTATTAGATAGCATTATTGGCAATGTCTAGAAAGTTCTATCAAGGAGATGTTTGGTCACCTAATTGCGCGCCAGTAAGGAGAAATCCTTATCGGAAAGTCCCCTCTTTCCTGGAATCTGCCTGGTTGTCATTATTGTGATTCTGTAATATTATTTGTGAATAATTAATTATTGATCTATATGATAATAAAATATTTATTTGATGTGGATATAAATAATGGATTTATTTATGTGGTTATAAATGAAGGAATTAATGTTGAGGTATTTTATCAGTATTTTGTCGGATTGGAGGTATTAAAAGATCAAATCAGTGTTCTTATAGCTTTATTGTGTGAGTTATAATTTTTTAATCTGACCGTTGGATCGTTGTGATTTTTGGATATGTTATACATATATAAGTTGAGTATATGTTCACAAATTTTGAACCGTTAAAAATGAACGAATGATTTGTTATGAATTTTAAGAGGTGACTGATTCGGAAATCAGGTTTATAAATGATTTTGGTAGAAAATTCTAGAAATGGGTGGGCCCCATTTTTGGTTGTTGGGGAAGATGACCTGTTGTTGAAGATCTTTAGCCTGTAGTGCAAAGATGAATTATTGATAAATATCTTTGGCCCGTAGTGCAAAGATAAATTATTGATGAATATCTTTGGCTCGTAATACAACGATGACTTGTTGTTGAATATCTTTGGCTTGTAGTGCAAAGATGAGTTGTTGATGAATATCTTTGGCTCATAATGCAAAGATGACCTATTGTTGAATATCTTTGGCCTGTAATGCAAAGATGACTTGTTGATGAATATCTTTGGGCCGTAGTGCAGAGATGAATTTATTAATATGATTATGAACATGAACTGTGATTTGGTATAACCATGATCTTTGATGTTTCAGGTGATGAAAATTATCTTTGTCCTGGATGCGAAGAGGAATTTAGAATTACAATTATGATTATGAGTTATTCATATGATTGTGGAAAGGAACTGTTGATTAATATTACAGGGATAAAACATTATTGGTGGACTTTTAACTTGGAGAAGATAATAGATTTTATGGTCTATTTGACTCTTCTAATGGATTGCTCATTCTGCTGCAACTATGGTTGACAATTTTTATCATCTACCATATGTTTTAAATCTCTGAGTTATTACTGTTAAAGGCTATTAATAATTTATTTATCTTTAGTCATGATATTCTTTACTGGGCTAGTTGTGCTCACCCTTCTGTTTCACAATTCCTTTCAAGTAATAAGAGTGTAGCTGGGTCTAGCGGGGGTAACAGGGAAATAGAACGGTGGTCTCTAGCTGTGGAGGTTGTATAGAAAAGTTTATTTAGTAGTTATATTTGGTGAATCTAATAGGGTAAGGCGTACCCAACATTGGAAGGGTGTTTTGCCACTGTCATACAAGATATCTAACGACATACAATCTCGTGTCATCATAAGATAGGGTTGTGCACATCCACTTGCTGAGTATATCTACGAGCACTACCTATATAATCTTGGTGTTTGTTTGAAGTATAATTCTCAATTAGAGACAGTGGAGATATTGATATGTCAAGAGAAGACTCACCATTGGAAAGAATATGATAGTAATCTTCTTTTTTTTCTTTGGGGTCTATTGGGTCAACCAAAGATAATTCTGTGGACATATGATATCTATCATAACCTAGATGCATGGCCTCCCATGTACGAAGGTTTCCTTGAGCACTTCCCAAATATTCTAATTTCTAAAACAGTTTTTGACTGTACCTTTATGTAAGGTGCCATTGTGACGTGCTATCCAAGGTTGGGATGAGAGTTACATTTGGTATATATTTGTATCAAAACTCACAACATATATGTTGTTGTATTTTGCACGATAATTGTAGTAATAAAGTTGTAGTTATTTTCTGTACCATGTATTTGGCGACTCAGAATGGGTTGGGTGAATTGGACCTATTTTGAGGTTGTCACATTTGGTATCAGAGCTTAGGAATATGATCTCTGGCGGAGATCATGGAATAGAACTAGGAGGGGAGAGACGAGTAATACCCTTCACTAGTGTGTGTCCTACCTAAGCTGAATTTTCTTACTTAAGTTGACAAATTGTGATATGTCAATTAACCATTATTTTGAAGTTGTATTCTAGATTGATATCTGAAATATAGGAGATGAGCAATGGAGAAATCATGATGACCGGGGAGATAGAATCTGAAATGAAAGCAAGGTATTCTCAACTTTTCAAAATACCAGGTACGTAAATTTCGGGGACAAAATTTCATAAGGAGGGGAGATTGTAAGACCCCGAATTTTATGAAATAAAAGTATTCAATTTTTCTTATAATTACTATTCAGTAAATGGTTAAATTGATAAAAGTTAAATTTAAGGGTGATATATAATTTTTTTTTCCAAATACGCAAGTGGTTATAAAATATTCATTGTTGTCAGGGAATATTTGTTTAGTCGTGGAATATTCTTTCTGTCGGGAAATATTCGTACGACGGCGTAGCCATTTGTGGACCACACAACAGAATAACTGTCGGATGAAGAAAACGACAAATTTGAGTTTTTATAAATAACGGCGTAGTTGTTACCGTTAACACTGTTGGAATACCTGGTGGTTAAAGTACAGTAATACGCGTAGTTGCACAGTAGCACACGCTGTTGCACAGTATTTTTTCAATTATTGATTCTTACGTAAGAAGGCACTACTCAATAATTGTTACAGTAATTTATGTTCAATATTTTATTTTATTGAATCAATAATTGATGCGTTGATATTTTATATTATTGTTGTTTCAATAATTGTCACTGCATAATATCTCCATTATCAGATCAATAATTCATATTATTTGAATAATAATATTAGATAGCATTATTGGCAATGTCTAAAAAGTTCTGTCAAGGAAAGGTTTGGTCACCTAATTGCGCTCCAGTAAGGAGAAATCCTTATCGAAAAGCCACCTCTTTCCTAGGAACTGCCTGGTTGTCATTATTGTTATTCTGTAATATTATTTATGAAAATTAATTATTGATCTATATGATAATAAAATATTTATTTGATGTGGATATAAATAATGGATTTATTTATGTGGTTATAAATGAGAGAATTAATGTTGAGGTATTTTATCAGTATTTTATCGGATTGGAGTTATTAAAAGATCAAATCAGTGTTCTTACAGCTTTATTGTGTGAGTTATAATTTTTTAATCTGACCGTTGGATCGTTGTGATTTTTGGATATGTTATACATATATAAGTTGAGTATATGTTCACAAATTTTGAACCGTTAAAAATGAACGAATGATTTGTTATGAATTTTAAGAGGTGACTGATTCGGAAATTAGGTTTATAAATGATTTTGGTAGAAAATTCTAGAAATGGGTGGGCCCCATTTTTGGTTGTTGGGGAAGATGACCTGTTGTTGAATATCTTTATCTTGTAGTGCAAAAATAAATTATTGATAAATATCTTTGGCCCGTAGTGCAAAGATGAATTATTGATGAATATTTTTGGCTCGTAATGCAAAGATGACTTGTTGTTGAATATTTTTGGCCTGTAGTGCAAAGATGAGTTGTTGATGAATATATTTGGCTCGTAATGCAAAGATAACCTGTTGTTGAATATCTTTGGCCTGTAGTGCAAAGATGACTTGTTGATGAATATCTTTGGGCCGTAATGCAAAGATGAATTTATTAGTATGATTATGAACACGAACTGTGATTTGGTATAACTATGATCTTTGATGTTTCAGGTGATGAAAATTATCTTTGTCCTGGATGCGAAGAGGAATTTAGAATTACAATTATGATTATGAGTTATTCATATGATTGTGGAAAGGAACTGTTGATTAATGTTGCAGGGATAAAACATTGTTGGTGGACTTTTAACATGGAGAAGATAATAGATTTTATGGTCTATTTGACTCTTCTAATGGATTGCTCATTCCGCTGCAACTATGGTTGAAAAATTTTATCATATAACATATGTTCTAAATCTCTGATTTATTACTGTTAAAGACTATTGATAATTTATTTATCTTTAGTCATGATATCCTTTACTGGGCTAGTTGTGCTCACCCTTCTATTTCATAATTCCTTTCAGGTAATAAGAGTGTAGCTGGGTCGAGCGGGGGTAACAGGGAAATAGAACGGTGGTCTCTAGCTATGGAGGTTCTCCCTAAGCAGTATAGAAAAGTTCATTTAGTAGTTATATTTGGTGAATCCAATAGGGTAAGGCATACCTAACGTTGGAAGGGTGTTTTGCCACCATCATACAAGATGTCTAGCAACATACGTCCTCGTGTCATTATAAGACAGGGTTGTGCATATCTACTTGCTGAGTATATCTACGAGCACTACCTATATAATCTTGGTGTTTGTTTGAAGTATAATTCTCAATTAGAGACCGTGGAGATATTGATATGTCAAGAGAAGACTCACCATTGGAAAGAATATGATAGTAATCTTCTTGTTTTTCTTTGGGGTCTATTGGGCAACCAAGGATAATTCTGTGGACATATGATATCTATCATAACCTAGATGCATGGCCTCCCATGTACGAAGGTTTGCTTGAGCACTTCCTAAAGATTCTAGTTTCTAAAACAGTTTTTGACTGTACCTTTATGTAAGGTGCCATTGTGACGTGCTATCCAAGGTTGGGATGAGAGTTACAGTTGGTATATATTTGTATCAAAACTCATAACATTTATGTTGTTGTATTTTGCACGATGATTGTAGTAATAAAGTTGTAGTTATTTTCTGTACCATGTATTTGGCGACTCAGAATGGGTTGGGTGAATTGGGCCTATTTTGGGGTTGTCACAGCTGCCATTACTTCGGCAGAAATCTTGGGCGGGAAATGGCATCCCAATGGAATGGTATTGAGTGTTGCTCACTTCCAAGGCATGAAAACTGACCGGCTCAACATCTGAATTGACATTGATGAGTGGTATGTCACCATGTTGAGGACATTCCGGTTCAGCATTGATTATAAATAAGCTATTTTTGATAATGTATTTAAGTTGCTGATGAAGAGTGGAGGGGACGGCCCCAGCCATATGAATCCATGGTCTTCCCAATAGCAGGTTATATCCTGAATCTATTTTGAGCACGTGAAAAGATACACAGAATGTATGGGGACCAATCTCAATTGGCAGCTCAATCTCTCCGACTGAATTCCGGCGAGATCCATCAAACGCTTTAATAACCGTATGGCTGCCTCAGATCCGTTTGAGATTGACGTTTATGTTCACCAATGTAGCTTAAGGACAGATATTCAGAGACGAACCTCCATCTATCAAGCTCCAGCTAGCATGTATCCGGATGACAAAACCGCAACATGTAACTGATAAGTGGATTTTATTTTCACGAATTGATAATCATTTTAAGTTTAAATTCATAGTTATCTTCGTGTTTTGTGTTCGTTTTCACTCGTTTCGTGTTATTTTATATGTAGGGTGGTTATGGATGAAAGTGGTGAAGAGTGTCGGAGTTCTAGAGCAAAAGTGAAAAAACTCATGAAAGCGAAAAAAAATCTTTAGCAGAAGCCATGCCCACCGGGGCGGGCCTTCCTGAGCCTATAACCCCCGTCGGGGCGGGGGTCCCGAATCCTGCAAGTGACCTGCTGCTGTTTGAACTCTACTGCGACTTGGATTGTTGGTTTTTTTTAGGCGTCTGGACTCTATAATAGCATATTTCGGCTAGAAAAAGGGGGAGCTGAATACGTTGAAAACACAATCACATAACACGAGGAGCAAAAGACAGAGATCAATTCTAGGATTCAAGTGTGAGCGTTGGAGAAATAATTTGAGGAGATTATCGTGACGGTTGCAAATCTAGGCTACGTGAAGGGGTTTTCATTATTCTTCTTCTCTTTAGTCTTTTATTTGTAATTGAAAGGATGGTTTCATTAGAATATTCACTTTTTGATTCATTCATTATGAACTAATTCGCTTATTAGACTTGTGATGGATCCTTGGGTGAAACGATGATTTTATAACTTTGATTTCCAATTCAATAAAGTATTATCAGTTTATCTTTGTTAATTCGAGCGTGAACTTATGAATTGCTTGATTAACAATTCCTTGTGGATTTGTATGGAATCGAGAGAGGATATTCGAATCTAAACCTAGTTAATATAGCATGTGTCATGAATTTTTGTGAATAGCAGATTTTTTATTATTGTTGAGGTAGAGATATGCTTAACATCACATGTAATCGGATAGAGAACTTAAGCTTAAACCTTCTTTAATTGCAGTTCACATAGAGATATAGTGAGTTGGTTGATTTAGGTGTTTAACGGATTTCTATCTTAGTTGTGGATTGACGTTAATACGGTGTTAGTGCATCGAGAGGTGGTTAATACTACGTTCGTGTTCTTGATTAATAAACTGGAATAGTGAATTGAATTGGAATAAGGGTGTTAAAATTAGAGTGAAGCTTAGGGTGAAATCATAAGTTTAATTCTCCATTAATTATTGAAATTCCAGATTTTGATATTGGTGATTGGTTTGGGGTATTTTATTTGTTTTTAATTTAGCTTTTATAATTTTTAATCATTGAATTAGATAGTTTAATAAAATTAGGATTAATAGGAAATTGATAATTGTGAAGTTAAGTTTCTTATTAAATTGTTTCTGTGGGAACGATACTCTATTCATCACTTTATTACTTGTTGACCACGTACACTTGCGTGTTTTGCGTGTATCGATTTTACACCAACAAGTTTTTGGCGCCGTTGCCGGGGAATATTTAGTATAAAACTTAATAGTTTTACAATATCAGTTTACTTAATCCAGTTTTACTTAGACATTTTTATTTTTGTTTTGTTTCTTCTATTTCAGGTGTGGAAACAGTTTATGCAAACTCGGTCCAAAACTCCAGATTTGCTGCCTTTAGACGACGACATTGACAAAAGGTTTCAGAGGTTGAGCAAGTGGATCAAGGAAACGAGACAAGAATTTGAAACATCTGAGAAAGAAGAGGAAATGGCAGCCAAAGATCGGAAAGCATTAAGGGACTACGCCACGCCCAAGGTGACTGAACTGCAATCAAGCATCACCAGGCCCACAATAGCAGCGAATACATTTGAAATTAATCCAGGGATGATACAAATGATTCAGAATTTAGTTCAGTTTGGGGGATTGGCATATGACGATCCACACGAGCATCTAGTCAGTTTTTTGGAACTATGCGACACCTTTAGGTTCAATGGGGTGTCGGATGAAGCTGTGAAACTTTGATTGTTCCCATTCTCTTTACGGGACAAGGCGAAGAGCTGGTTACATTCTTTACCATCTGGTTCGATAACTACATGGGAGGATTTAGCTCAGAAATTCCTTGCAAAATTCTTTCCATCTGCGAAAACTGCAAAGATGAGAAACGAGATAACGATGTTTGAACAGCAACATGGGGAGTCGTTATATGAGGCTTGGGAGAGATACAAAGAATTGCTCAGAAAATGCCCACATCATGGATTTCCCAAGTGGCTGCAGATGAACACCTTTTACAACAGGTTACATGGGAATCTCAGGACAAGTATTGATGCAGCGTCGGGCGGAGCATTCATGGCTAAGAGTTACGTGGAAGCATACGAGTTGATTGAAACCATGGCGGCTAATAACTACCAGTGGCCAACAGTAAGAATGACACAAGCGAAGGCAGCTGGGGTGTTAGAAGTAGATAGTATGACAGCGATGCAAGCACAGATATCTGCACTTTCAAAAATGTTGGAATCGGTAACAGCAGCACAAGCACAACAAACACAGCAAGTATAGCCAGCGCCAATAATATACAAGTTGTGCGCGGGAGAGCACCCAACGGAGCAATGTGCGATTAATCCAGCAGCTGTGCAGTTCATCGGCAGTTAGAATAGAATTCCGCAAAACACATATCAGAACACATACAATCAAGGAAATAGGAATCAACTAAATTTCTCATGGAGCAACAAGCAGCAAAATCAAGCTTCACGACAATCATATCCACCAGGATTTCAGAACCAACAACAACCAGCTCAATATCAAGAAAGGAAATCCGATCTGGAGGAAGTGTTGGCAAAATTCATGACTAGCACTGATTTGGCTATAAAAAAATCAAGCTATGGCTACGAAATCACAAGAGATGGCTATCAAAAATTTAGAGAATCAAATAGGTCAAATTGTGTTGGCATTGAATAACAGACCACAAGGGACATTACCAAGTGACACCGAGAGAAATCCTAAGGGAAATCACGAGCAGTGTCAAGCTATTATGTTGAGAAGTGGAAAACAGCTTGATGGTCAAGAGCCAGAAATTTCGGTTACAAAGGAGATTGAACCAGAGAAAGAAAATGCAGTGGGTGAGGTTAAGCAAGGGCATGAAAAACACATGGAAAAGAACAGACCAGTTAACGAACTAGCTGTTTATCCTCCCCCACCATTCCAGCAAAGAGCTCAAAAACAAAAATTAGAAAAACAATTTGCCAAATTTTTGGAAGTTTTCAAGAAACTTCAAATCAACATACCATTTGCAAAGGCCCTAGAACAAATGCCGAGCTACGCAAACTTTATGAAAGGGATTCTGTCAAGGAAGAAGAAATGGGAAGATTTTGAGACTGTGGCACTAACAGAGGAGTGTAGTACAATATTACAGCAGAAATTACCACCAAAACTCAAGGACCCGAGGAGCTTCACTATCCCATGCACAATCGGGAGTATGCATTTCAAC
The DNA here is from genome assembly GCA_016801055.1 of Panax notoginseng. Classification (NCBI taxonomy): domain Eukaryota; kingdom Viridiplantae; phylum Streptophyta; class Magnoliopsida; order Apiales; family Araliaceae; genus Panax; species Panax notoginseng. The sequence goes on along the minus strand of CM029020.1, from coordinate 67,066,616 downwards.
AAGTGTTTATGTGATTTGGGGGCAAGTGTAAACCTGATGCCATTGTCCGTATACTTAGAATTGGGTTTAACTGCACCAAGGCCGATGGACATTTCATTACAATTGGCAGATAGGTCAGTTACATATCCGAGAGGAATAGTAGAGGACATTTTCGTGAAGGTAGATAATTTTATATTCCCTGCGGACTTTATCATTCTGGATTTCGAGGAGGATAAGAACATACAGATTATCCTAGGGAGGCCCTTCTTGGCTACGGGAAGAACACGCATAGACGTGCAAAAAGGAGAACTTACTATGAGAGTCCAAGATCAAGAAATAAAATTTAATGTGTTCAAGGCCATGAAATTCCCTACGGATGAGGAAGAATGTTTTCGGATGGATTTAATTGAGCAAATCATCAGTGAAGATATGAGCAAGAGTTTGGTCAACGATCTATTAGAAACAACCTTACTAGGGGATGAAGAAAAGGACAACCCAGAATTTGTGGACTTCTTACAGATGCTAGACTCATTGCCACGAGTTAGTAGATTCAGAGCACCGTTTGAACCTTTGCACAAGGAGGAAAAAGCTGCTAAAAAACTTAAACCGTCATTGGAGGAGCCACCAACATTGGAGCTTAAGCCACTCCCTAAACATCTCTGGTATACGTATTTAGGCAATTCAAATTCTTTACCTGTAATTATTTCTGCTGAACTTAACGAATTGTAGGAAGAAAAGTTGCTGAGGGTGCTTAGGGATCACAAATCAGCGATTGGTTGGACGATTACGGATATAAAGGGAATTAGTCTGTCATTCTGCATGCACAAGATTTTGATGGAGGATAATGCAAGATCGTCGGTGGAGAATCAACGTCGACCTAACCCAATTATGAAGGAAGTGGTAAAGAAGGAAATTCTGAAATTATTGGATGCCGGTATCATATATCCAATTTTCGACAGTAAATGGGTTAGTCCGGTTCATTGTGTGCCGAAAAAGGGGGGAATGACTGTGGTACAGAATGAGGACAACGAGTTAATTCCAACAAGAACAGTTACAGGATGGAGGGTGTGCATCGATTATAGGAGATTGAATAAGGCAACCCGAAAAGATCATTTCCCGCTACCCTTTATTGATCAAATGTTAGACAGATTAGCGAGACATGAGTACTACTGTTTATTGGATGGATACTCAAGCTATAACCAGATCGCCATCGCTCCTGAGGATCAAGAGAAGATAACATTTACATGCCCTTACGGCACATTTACATTCAGGAGGATATCATTCGGGTTATGCAATGCACCTGCAACTTTCCAACGGTGTATGATGGCCATTTTTCGGATATGGTGGAGAAGAATGTTGAAGTCTTCATAGACGACTTCTCGGTCTATGGAGACAACTTTGATACTTGCCTAGGGAATCTGGTCATGGTATTGAAGCGATGTAAGGATACAAACCTCATACTCAATTGGGAAAAATGCCACTTCATGGTTGAAGAAGGGATAATTTTGGGCCATAAGGTGTCGGCTCAAGGATTAGAGATGGACAAAGCAAAGCTGGATACGATAGAGAAATTGCCTCCACTGAGCTCCGTTAAGGGTATTAGAAGTTTTCTGGGGCATGCTGGGTTCTACAGGAGGTTTATAAAAGATTTTTCTAAAATTGCAAAACCTCTTTGCAGTCTTTTAGAGAAGGATGTTACTTTCAGTTTTACTGCGGAATGCAAGTCAGCGTTTGAATTGTTGAAGAAGAAATTAACTACAGCCCCCGTAATAGTCGCACCGGACTGGAATATGCCATTCGAGCTTATGTGTGATGCAAGTGACTATGCGGTTGGGGCTGTTTTGAGACAAAAATGAGACAAGGTGTTTCACGCCATATACTATGCAAGCAAAACACTCACAGAGACTCAAATGAATTACACTACCATGGAAAAGGAATTGCTTGCAGTGGTGTACGCGTTTGACAAATTTCGGGCATACTTAATCGGGACTAAGGTGATAGTCTACACGGATCATTCGGCGATTCGGTACCTAATAGCAAAAAAGGATGCTAAGCCATGCCTTATCCGATGGATTCTCCTACTTAAAGAGTTTTAGAAATTAAAGATAGAAAGGGTACGGAGAATCAAGTTTCTGACCATTTATCAACGCTGGAAAATTCGAAGAAAAAGGATGAAGATAGATGCACAATTAATGAGTCGTTCCCGGATGAGCAACAATTTGGGTTAAATGCAGAATTTCCTTGGTATGCAGACTTCACGAATTATCGGGTGAGCAACATGCTTCCCCCTGATCTTACACGATAACAGAAAAAGAAGTTTCTTCATGACGTCAAGTGGTACATGTGGGATGAGCCTTATTTATTCAAACAGTGTGCTGACAAGATGATTAGAAGGTGTATCCCCTACAGTGAAGTGCACAACATACTACAGGAATGCCACTCATTGGCATATAGGGGACATTATGGGAGTGAGCGCACCGCAGCAAAAGTGCTTCAAGCCGGGTTTTATTGGCCAACATTGTTCAAAGACGTCCCCCAATTTGTGAAAACATGTGACAGATGCCAAAGGGTGGGAAACATCTCCAAACAGAATGAGATGCCCCTACAAACAATTCTTGAAGTGGAAATCTTTGATGTATGGGGCATCGATTTCATGGGGCCATTCCCTTCGTCTTTGAGCAATCAGTATATTCTACTCACGGTGGATTACGTCTCGAAGTGGGTTGAAGCTGTAGCACTACCGTCCAACAATGCCAAGGTGGTCCTAAAATTCCTAGAGAAAAACATTTTCACGAGGTTTGGCACGCCAAGAGCAATAATCAGTGACGAAGGTAGTCACTTCTGCAATAAATCGTTTACAGCTCTTTTGGCTAAGTATGGGGTTAACCACAAGGTGGCTACAGGGTATCACCCTCAAACAAATGGACAGGCTGAGGTATCAAACAGGGAAGTTAAGAAGATATTGGAAAAAGTCATAAATCCAAATCGAAAAGATTGGTCACTTCGGTTGGATGACGCATTATGGGCTTACTAGACTGCATACAAAACACCAATCGAGATGTCACCATATCAACTCCTGTACAAAAAAGCATGTCACTTACCGGTGGAGCTATAGCACAAGGCCTATTGGGCAATACAGAAATTGAATTTTGATCAATCCGCCGTAGGAGAAAAGAGGCTACTCCAACTAAATGAGCTCGACGAATTTCGACTTCATGCATACGAGAACGCCAAGCTTTACAAAGAAAAGGTTAAAAGATGGCATGACCGGAAAATTGTGCATCGAACATTCGAGCCGGGTCAATCAGTCCTCTTGTTCAACTCACGGCTGCGATTATTTCCAGGAAAGTTGAAGTCGAGATGGTCCAGACCATTCACTATAAAGCGAGTATTCCCTCATGGCGTCGTTGAACTCTATAGTCGTAATCCATTAGAGACGTTCAAGGTCAATGGTCAACGGATAAAGCATTAATGGGGTGGCGAATCAAATTGGGATGTCGTCAACATCACCCTCGCCAATACACAGTAAAACAGGGAGTAGTCAGGCTGAACGACTTAAAATCAAGCGCTAATTGGGAGGCAACCCAATATTTCGTTATTTTCCGTAGTTTTATTTATAATTGTTAGAATATAGCTTTTATTAAGTATTAGATAGGTATTATCGCTAAAAATTTTGTTGAAACTCTCAATCCTACTCCAAGTCTTCAATAATCTAACATCTTGCATGTTATGGTTGCAGGAGGGGTCAAAAGTGAGTAAGAGCAATAACGGGTAAGAAAGGAAAGAAAATCGGAGAATTTTACATCACCGAATTTTAGGCCAAAAATCTGAAGTCAGTGGGCATGCCCGCCGGGGCGGGCTATTTTAGCCTTACACCCCCCGCCGGGGCGGGGGGTCCTTGATTATGGGCAGACACGTTCAGCTTGTACACACGCTGCCTTCGTATATCCCTAAATACACGCCTCTTTCTATCTCATTCCCTACCCATTCGACCACTCCTTCGAACCACTCCATTTCAAGAACACCTTTTACCCACGATACCAACTTACTCCTACCCACTACCTAAATCCAGTGCACCCACTTTCCACCTCACGGATTCCATTACCTCACACCATTAAGTCCACCACTTCCTCTAACCTACATCACCTCTATATAAACCCTACTACATACTCCCATAGTCATCTCCAAATATACGAATTCCTCAAGAAATTGGGCTACACATTGAGCAATTGAGAGTAAGTTACCTTCTTATTGAGTTTCCATCTTCTCACCACTGAAGTACCATAGAAACAATCAAGTTTTGGGGGAAGAACGAACTGTGCACACCAAGTGTTTGATAAATTGAGTGAACCAAGTGTAAGGGGAAGGAAGTGTGTGCTAGCAAGTTTTAAACATCCAGAAATCAATGGCTTCACAACCAACATCAAAACGCCAAAGGGAAGAGGGTTCAAGTTCCGATCCACCAACACGAATATTCAACCGCCGAAAATTTAGAAGTGTCGCTGCCGCTGCCGCCGACCAGTACGATTATATGGTTACCAAGGCTCTTACACTGGAGCGGGGGTTGGCTCCCGAGGCCCATGATGGTGAGATAATGCAACAAATTTATCAGCAATGGTGGGTAAAATTCACGGAGGATCCCGAGCCTGCCGCTGTGAATGTCGTCAAGGAGTTCTATGCGAACGCCGAGGACAAGGCACCGTTCAATGCCTTTGTGCAGGGTTGCATGGTCCCGTTCAGTGCTGATGCAATCAATACATATTATCAGCTGAGGGTGCCGCGCCAGTGCCAGTATGCCTATATGTGGGATTTCGACCCTGACTTTGAGGAGGTTATCCAAAACATGACTAAGCCGGGTACAACATGGATAAAGGGTAGGAAGGGAGGCACAGTGTTTCACAGCAAGGACCTCAGTCGGTACGGGAAAATCTAGTATGCCTTCCTCTTTGCTAAATTGCTACCGTCCACGCACACCTCAAACATGACCAAGGAGAAGGCACTCCTCCTGTATGCCATCGTGCAAGACTTCAATATAGACATCGGGGTAATTATCAGTTTTTCTATTCGACGATGTCTCCGGGGCAACTTTTCTGGCGACTTACCACACCCATCGCTCATATGTGGGTTGTGTCGTCAAGTTGGAGTGCGTTGGTCCGATGATGAACCCACTCTGATGCCGATGTAGCTCTTAGATACTAGAATGATAGCGCGGTATTCAGTGTGCCCAGCGGCGAATTGCATCCAAAAGGTTTAGGATTTGTATTTCCATCAGCTTCGGAGGACGAGGCTGAAGTTGCAGATACTTCTGAGGATGAGGATGAAGCTATAGGAGATCAAGGAACCGAGCAAGTACCACAGACCGAGGCAATATACAGTCCTCAGTTCCTTTGTGACGCCCCCAAAATAGGTCCACACGACCTATTCTAAGTCGCCAGATATCACATTATAAAAATCAAATACAAACTTCATTTATACAACTGTTGAACTATCGTGCAGAGTACGACAACAGTTAATTGTGAATTTTAAAACAATATTATCTCGTAGACAGTATACAAACTCAAATTGTTACAATGCCATATAAAATACAGCAGCAAATATTTGAAGACCCCAAAGAAGAACGAGAAGATTACTATCATATTCATTCTAATGAGGTGCACTTTTGACGCTTGCAAAGTCGCTATTGTTGCTCGCCAAAATCAATTATTAAGTGACGTATAAAATACGACACCCACATCTTAGGTCCTCAATATAATTATATATTGTACGTCAAGTCATTTTATAATGTATTGATAAACTCCGACAGTCTCGGACCATCACACTATTTCCCTGTTATCCCCGCTCGACCTAGCTGCACTCTTATTACCTGAAAGGAGTTGTGAAGCGAAAAGGGTGAGCACAAATAGCCCAGTAAAGAATATCATGGCTAAGTTAATTAATTTATCAACAGCCTTTATCAGAATAAATCAGAGATTTAGAACATATGGTAGATAATAAAAGTTTTCAACCATAATTGCAGCGGAATCAACAATCCCTCAGAAGAGTCAAGTAGAACATAATGTCTACTATCACCTCTAGATTAAAAGCCCATCGTTGATAATTTATTCCTGTAATACTCATCAACAGTTCTTTGTTATACCCAAGACAAATAGAACTTTCAACATTTGTCTTCACCTGAACCACCAAAGATGTTAGTTAAATTCACAATTCGTATTTATAATAATGTGAATTAACAGCTCCTTCTTACCACAAAGGCTTAATAGAACGTTTACTCAATATCCTTACACCAAGGTTGAAGATATTCAAATGTAATAACAATGATCATACCAATCAGTTGTCTATCTTTGCACTACTGGCCAAAGATATTCAACTATAAAAGTAATGGTCATGATCATACCAATCAATTGCTTGTCAGTGCACTACGGCTAAAGACATTCAACTGTTAACTAATGGTCATGATCCTGCCAATCACATCATTGAATTATCCATGCACTACGGCCAAAGATATTCGTTAGTATCACTAGTGGTCATGATCATGTCATACACCTATCCATCTTCGCACTACGGGTCAAAGTTATCAAACAACAGATCATCTTTGCACTACATGCCAAAGATATTCAACAACATATCATCTTTGCACTACAGGCCAAAGATATACAACTGTAAAACCAATAACCAACAGTATAATAAAGAATGGAATAATAAAAGAATTTCACCATGTATGCAATACTTCGCATAGATAGGTTATTCCTACATAATAATAAAGAATGGAATAACAGAAGAATTTCAGCATGCATGCGTAATCCGCACAGACAGGTTATTCCAACAGAATAATAAATAATGGAACCAGGTCATGCGTAAACGCACAGACGGGATATTCCAACAGAATAATAAAGAATTGAATAACAACAGACTTCACCAGGTATACGGTAATCCGCGTATACAGGTTATTCCAACAGAATAATAAAGAATTGAATAACAACGGACTTCACCAGGCATACGGTAAACCGCGTATACAGGTTATTCCAACAGAATAATAAATACAAAATAATAAAGACGGAACCAGGTCCGATGTAAAACACACAGACATGATATTCCAATAGAATAATAAAGAAGGAATAATATAAGGATTTCACCGAGTACAGGGTATACAGCGTATACAGGTTATGTATAGGGTATGCCTTGTATACAGGTTATTCCAACAGAATAATAAAGAATGGAATAACATAAGGATTTCACCAAGTACAGGGTATGCCGTGTATACAGGTTATGTATAGGGTATGCCTCGTATACAGGTTATTCCAACAGAATAATAAAGAATGGAATAACATAAGGATTTCTTCATGAATAAGAAAGAATAACACCCCTTACGGGTACAACAAATAATATTCCTTTACTATAATAATATCCATTTGCCTTTCAAATAAGAGTATTCCGACTAGTAGGGCGAGGATATACTCCAAGAAAACTTGCACTACTCTCAAAGTTTTCTTAAACTCTAAAGAAATACGCTCAAGATTATAGAAGAAGAATTCTGTCTATAGTTTCTCTCTCTAGAGTTTCAGTGAATTCGTAAGAAATAATGAAGGAATGAGCTTCTATTTATAGAAGAATGGAATGAATAGTAACCAACCCATTAACGGTCCAGATTGATTTACTTTAATCGGACGGTCCATATTTAAAGCAAAATCTTTTAAATAAAATATAATATATTCTAATTATTACCTAATAAAACAAATAACTTTATAAAAATATTTTATTTTATATAAAAAGATTTTACTATGCAAAATACTATGCAACACTATGTATAATAAAATATAATATATTCTATTTATAGAATAACTTTAATAAAATATTCTGTTTTATATAAAAAGATTTCACTATGTAAAACACTATGCACAATAGAATATAATATATTCTATTTATAGAATAACTTTAATAAAGTATTCTGTTTTATATAAAAAGATTTTACTATGCAAAACACTATGCATAATAGAATATAATATATTTTATTTATAGAATAACTTTATAAAAGTATTCTGTTTTATATAAAAAAATTTTACTATTATAATTTTAACAAACGATCTGAAAAATTAGTACATCTCTTCATGGAATAATATTGTACCCAAAAATAATTTGGACCGAAAATAAATATATTGTTCGGGTGAATAGTAACTCGTGAAAAGTAACTGGTGAATAGTAACTCATAAATAGTACTCCGACACAAAAAGTGTCCCAAATACTCGAGTGAACAATACTAGAGTGAATAGTAATTTAGGTGAATAGTAATCCGTAAATAGTAACTCGTGAATAGTAATTCTGACACAAAAAGTGTCTCAAATACTCGAGTGAACAATACTAGAGTGAATAGTAATTTGGGTGAATAGTAACCCGTGAATAGTAAATTGTGAATAGTCACTCCGACACAAAAAGTACCCCAAATACTCGAGTGAACAATACTAGAGTGAATAGTAACTGGGTATTTTGTGACAACTTGTCTACTTAACAAAATTTCACATATCACCTTTAACTTTAACTTTTTATCAATTTAACCATTTACTAAAATAGAAAAATTGAATACTTTTATTTTATAAAATTCGGGGTCTCACAATCTCCCCTCCTTATGAAATTTCGCCCTCGAAATTTACGTACGTACCTGATATTCGAAGAGACGAGAATACCTTGCTTTTTTTTGGATTGTACCTTCCCGGTAATTTCCTCGCTATCATGATTTTCTCATTTCTTATCTCCTGTATTTCAGATATCATTCTAGAATATAGCTTCAAAACAAAGGTTAATCGACATATCACAATTTATCCACTTATCAAGTAAACAATTTCAGCTTAGGTAAGTCACACCCTAGCGAAGTATATTACTCGTCTCTCCCCTCCTAGTTCTAAACTAATATCTTCGCCAGCGACCATATCCCTAAGCTCTGATACCAATTGTGACGCCCCCAAAATAGGTCCACACGACCCATTCTAAGTCGCCAGATATCACATTATAAAAATCAAATACAAACTTCATTTATACAACTGTTGAACTGTCGTGCAGAGTACGTGATGAGTGAGTTTTATACACATGAATTGGATACATTCGGGCTTAATTTATTATTGTTCTCAAGTCTTTTAGAATAGTTTTTAAGTGTTTATCTCCATTCAAGCATGTTTTACATTGTTTTGTAGGATTTGGGACAAAAGTTATGTGGATCAACGTTCGGGGTGGCTAGATTCGCGTTTTCGGCTTGCCATTTACACAGCAGTCACTTCAGAGCCAATTTGAGTATTTCTACAGACCTTATTTCGAAATACTTAAAGAATTAAAGTTGTAGATCTACTTCTCCTCTTTCCGGAACATCTTCAATCATCAAAATCGGAGTTCGGACGAAGAAGTTATGCCCATTTTCCCAAAGGACGTCGGAGCAGAAAATGTCAGAACTTGTAACAGCGCCGAGGCGCTATTCTTAGTTCATTTTCCAGCGTCGGGGCGCTATAAGGCAGACTTTGAGCATCGAGCCCAGCGTTGGGGCGCTGAAAGAAGGGTTTGGTGCGGCCTGGACGCGTTTTGGGCGAATTTTGACACCTTTTTGACTCCAAATTGGATTGGGTTTGTTCCTAACATAAAAATTTAACTTGTAACCTATAAATACATGATGGGAGGCATAAAATAAAGGGGGATTTATATAGCTTAGATTAGAGATACACTCCATTAGATTAGATATTAACCCTAGTTCTTATTAGTTTTGGAGATTGAAACAACTTGAAGATCATTGAAGATCAAGAGCAGGAGAAAGAGGGGAGCATCAGATTTGCTGACAACAGATTCTATTATCTTCTCTTATCATACTTTTACCTTTTAATGTCTATTCAATTGTGGATTCTTGGTTTTAATTCATTAATTATGAACTAACTCTTTTATTAAGATTTCAATTGAAGTTTTTATGGCTATAAATTAGTTATTTGATTTATTCCAATTATTTGTGTTGAAGTGAATTGTTCATCTTGCTTTGAGCTTATTGATTAATTATCTGATCAATAATTACCTTGTTACTCTAGAAGGAATTGGGAAAAGAATTCTAGGGTTAGAACTGGGCTTGGTGACATGTGACTTAGTTATTTGCACAGTGAATAATTAGGTTTGTGAATAGAATGAGAATATCTATTTGCCGCATGTAGCATAAGAGGAATGTGGTTTGTAGCGAGTTTAATTCAATTGTTTTGCATAGAGATATAGTAAAATTAATCATGGTTAAATAGAAGGCAATTGATCACTCGAGAGAGGGCTTTTGGCATTTGAGAATTCCTGTTAACAATTCAGTAGATATAACAATTGGGATAGTTGAATAATTGATTTATAATTCATAATTGGGGATATTGGAGCCTTAATTCTTATTTATCTAAATTCTATTAATTCTTAGTTGTTTATTTGCTTTCTTTTAGAATAAACTTTTTGTTTTGTTTAATTTAGTTTTCTTAAATCTAGAAATCACAATTATTGGTTGTTTAAATAAAATTGATTTGGTTAAGAATTAGTACTTGGTGATTTTTATTAAATAATTCCTCGTGGGAACGATACTCTACGTTCACTTTATTACTTGTTGACCGTGTATACTTGCACGTATTCATTGATTGCGAAATCAATCAACAAGTTTTTGGCGCCGTTCCTGGGGAATTAATTTAATAATTATTTACCAATATTAATTTCAATCAAATTAGTCTTAATTTAAACATTTTTATTTTTATTTTTATTTCTCATTCTCTTCCTATATTTCTCTCTTTTTAGGTACCATGGATGACTTTGCGTATCAATGGCCATACACGAATATGACTCAACCGTGGGTAGCGGAGATTGACAGACTCAAGAAACCTTCTGCATTGTCAGCACAGATGGAGACACTTTCGAGGATGCTTGAAGCTTTTGAAGCTCAACGTCGTCAAAGTGTGGCGGTTACTTGTGATTATTGTGCTGGAAATCATATGAGTCATCAATGCGCCATCAGTTTCGAGCCGGTACAGTATAGTGGTGATTACCTCAACAGTTATGTCTATCCCAACAACTATCATCAGGATTGGGGGTATCACCCGGACTTTTCATGGAGTAACAATCAAGATCAATTTTATGCTCCAAGTCCAACATACCCACCGGATTTCTCGTGTCCACCTCCACTACAACAGGAAGAACGTTCAAATTGGGAGGAAGCCTTGGAAAAATTCATTAGAACGTCTGAAAAAAGGAGTGAAGAGAGTGATAAGAGATTTAATCAAATGGAGCTAAGTATACAAAGTCAGAATGCATCAATCAAGAATCTTGAAAATCAATTGGGGCAGATAGCACATGCGTTGAACAACCATACTCAATACACTTGGCTCTATGACATGGATGACGAGACTGATGATGAGCCTGAACCAAATCTACAATCGGATGTGCCAAATGATATAGATGTTGAAAGAGAGGAAAGACTTGGAGACCAACAAAAAGAGATCGGCAAAGATCTAACTTTGAGTACCAACGAAGATGAGCCAATCTTGATAGTGTCCTATGTACCTTCTCCACCAAAGTTCAAGAATCCGGGCAGTTTTGCAAAACCATGTCCGCTAGGTAGTCATGTCGTCGGCAATACTCCTTGTGACGTAAAAGCGAGTACAACTTTGAAGCTATGGTTTAATGAGTTGGAGAAGATAGAAGAAGAGATTATTGTGTCTGACAAGCCTCAATGCCAGAATCTATTCGCAGACACAATGGAAAAAACACCTAGATGTTGGACGTTCTTTAATGTGATCTTATCTAAACAAAGCATGCTAGGTGATTTTAATACAATGACTATCGTAAATGGGAACCTACCAAAAGCTATATTATTTCCGATGGATGGAGGGTTCCTCAACTTTCGAAGAGGAATTGGATAGAGAATTGAAGAAGTCAGGCTGAGACTATAAAGCAAGCGCTTATTGGGAGGCAACCCAAGTTTAATTTTTATTTTTAGTTTTTATTAGGTTTTATATTAGTAGTTTTAAATTTGCATTTATTTAGGATTTAATAAAATTGCTTCTATCATGGTTTACAGGTTAGTCAAGTCAAATTCAAGTGGTACCCAATTTGTTCCATGTGCCTAACATATTCTCCAAACTTAGTGGACAATGAGGAAGATTGCTATATTTTCAGGGAAGTCCTCTGCTTTAATTTTTTCTAATTTAGTCATTGATGACAATGTCTAGTTTAAGTTTAGGGGCATTTTAGTGTCGTATTGCATATAGTTAGTTATCTGCATAGTAGTTCATTTTTTGTGTGCGTTAGCATTGTGTTTTTTTTAGGTTGCATATAGTACATGGTAGTTATTTGCATATTCATATATGTGTTGCATTAGTATGTGTTCATGTAGTATAATTGCATTTTTTTTTTTGCATGAATCTGTGTGATCGGTTGGTGTGGTCTTAGCTCGGCCTATGATAAGATTGGTTTTGCATGTTAACATGAACAGTGTTGATAATTGATGATGAGTTCTAATTTTAATCATGATGATAATATGAGCCTGTCTGAAACTTATGTAACCGGTTAGCACTGAAAGTTTAACTGTTTTAATCCACTTGGTTCAAAGGTTTCATAATTTGTTTCTGAGGGAAAATCTTGGTTAAAATTTAAGGAAATTAGTGAACTGACGGTAAAGGTTAGAATGACGTAAAAGCTTGAGTTTGGGAGAATCTATGGGATATATATATTACAAAGAGAAAAAAAATGATGAAAAGAAAAAAAAAAGAAAATCCAGAAAAAGAAAAAAAATGAATAAACAGCGTGGCATGCTTGTCTAGTTTTATGGCCTTTGTTACTTGAGTAAGTAAGCCCGAGGGGATTGTCTTTACACCTAGTGCCCTAAGGTCTTAATGACTTGGGAGTCGTTGGTCGAAAGCTCGTTAAGGTAGCACTGAAAAGCCTAAAGGAATAAGACATTGCACAGCCATGAGAAAATAAAAAAAATAAAAAAAACACGAGAAAGAGCAAAATGCCCTCGTGGTTGAATAAAAGTATAAATAAATCTTGTATTTACCCTTCGACTTGGTAATTGCTTAGTTTTAACCGGAGTTGTCATGTTCACAAAAGTAATTGAAGTGGAACTAAAATTTTCCTTCTAAGAAGTTTGTTATGTGATTATCTTGAATTGTGGTTGGTTAGAATGGTTAACAAGCACACACACACAACATGGGTGATGACAGGTTTGGATTGACTAATTAGTTAGAGTTATGGATTTTGACTTGATTGGATATATTGTTTGAGTACCAATGGTAACTTTGAGGCCTGTTGCTATATATCATACTGATTTATTACTAGGTTCGTAGGTATATTATAAAGTAGATCATGCATATGCAATCATATAGTTGAGTTAGTTTGTTTATTTTTAATTCTTTTGTGTTTTTGCTTGAGGACAAGCAAAGGTTTAAGTTTGGGGGTATTTGATGAGTGAGTTTTATACACATGAATTGGATACATTCGGGCTTAATTTATTATTGTTCTCAAGTCTTTTAGAATAGTTTTTAAGTGTTTGTATCCATTCATGCATGTTTTACATTGTTTTGTAGGATTTGGGACAAAAGTTATGTGGATCAACGTTCGGGGTGGCTAGATTCGCGTTTTCGGCTTGCCATTTACACAGCAGCCACTTCAGAGCCAATTTGAGTATTTCTACGGACCTTATTTCGAAAATCTTAAAGAATGAAAGTTGTAGATCTACTTCTCCTCTTTCCGGAACATCTTCAATCATCGAAATCGGAGTTGGGAAGAAGAAGTTATGCCCATTTTCCCAAAGGACGTCGGAGCAAAAAATGTCAGAACTTGTAACAGCGTCGAGGCACTATTCTTAGTTCATTTTCTAGCGCCGGGGCGCTATAAGGCAGACATTGAGCATCGAGCCCAGCGCTGGGGCGCTGGGAGAAGGGTTTGGTGCGGCCTGGACGCGTTTTGGGCGAATTTTGACACCTTTTTGACTCCAAATTGGATTGGGTTTGTTCCTAACCTAAAAATTTAACTTGTAACCTATAAATACATGATGGGAGGCATAAAATAAAGGGGGATTTACATAGCTTAGATTAGAGATACACTCCATTAGATTAGACATTAACCCTAGTTCTTATTAGTTTTGGAGATTGAAACAACTTGGAGATCATTGAAGATCAAGAGAAGGAGAAAGAGGGGAGTATCAGATTTGCTGACAACAGATTCTATTATCTTCTCTTATCATACTTTTATCTTTTAATGTCTATTCAATTGTGGATTCTTGGTTTTAATTCATTAATTATGAACTAACTCTTTTATTAAGATTTCAATTGAACTTTTTATGGCTATAAATTAGCTATTTGATTTATTCTAATTATTTGTGTTGAAGTGAATTGTTCATCTTGCTTTGAGCTTATTGATTAATTATCTGATCAATAATTACCTTGTTACTCTAGAAGGAATTGGGAAAGGAATTCTAGGGTTAGAACTGGGCTTGGTGACATGTGACTTAGTTATTTGCACAGTGAATAATTAGGTTTGTGAATAGAATGAGAATATCTATTTGCCGCATGTAACATAAGAGGAATGTGGTTTGTAGCGAGTTTAATTCAATTGTTTTGCATAGAGATATAGTAAAATTAATCATGGTTAAATAGAAGGCAATTGATCACTCGAGAAAGGGCTTTTGGCATTTGAGAATTCCTGTTAACAATTCATTAGATATAATAATTGGGATAGTTGAATAATTGATTTATAATTCATAATTGGGGATATTAGAGTCTTAATTCTTATTTATCTAAATTCCATTAATTCTTAGTTGTTTATTTGCTTTCTTTTAGAATAATCTTTTTGTTTTGTTTAATTTAGTTTTCTTAAATCTAGAAATCACAATTATTGGTTGTTTAAATAAAATTGATTTGGTTAAGAATTAGTACTTGGTGATTTTTATTAAATAATTCCTCGTGGGAACGATACTCTACTTTCACTTTATTACTTGTTGACCGTGTATACTTGCACGTATTCATTGATTGCGAAATTAATCAACAAGTTTTTGGCGCCGTTGCCGGGAAATTAATTTAATAATTATTTACCAATATTAATTTCAATCAAATTAGTCTTAATTTAAACATTTTTATTTTTATTTTTATTTCTCATTCTCTTCCTATATTTCTCTCTTTTTAGGTACCATGGATGACTTTGCGTATCAATGGCCATACACGAACATGACTCAACCGTGCGGAGCGGAGATTGACAGACTCAAAAAACTTTCTGCATTGTCAGCACAGATGGAGACACTTTCGAGGATGCTTGAAGCTTTTGAAGCTCAACGTCGTCAAAGTGTGGCGGTTACTTGTGATTATTGTGCTGGAAATCATATGAGTCATCAATGCGCCATCAGTTTCGAGCCGGTACAGTATAGTGGTGATTACCCCAACAGTTATGTCTATCCCAACAACTATCATCAGGATTAGGGGTATCACCCGGACTTTTCATGGAGTAACAATCAAGATCAATTTTATGCTCCAAGTCCAACATACCCACCGGATTTCTCGTGTCCACCTCCACTACAACAGGAAGAACATTCAAATTGGGAGGAAGCCTTGGAAAAATTCATTAGAGCGTCTGAAAAAAGGAGTGAGGAGAGTGATAAGAGATTTAATCAAATGGAGCTAAGTATACAAAGTCAGAATGCATCAATCAAGAATCTGGAAAATCAATTGGGGCAGATAGCACATGCGTTGAACAACCATCCTCAATACACTTGGCTCTATGACATGGATGACGAGACTGATGATGAGCCTGAACCAAATCTACAATCGGATGTGCCAAATGATATAGATGTTGAAAGAGAGGAAAGACTTGGAGACCAACAAAAAGAGATCGGCAAAGATCTAACTTTGAGTACCAACGAAGATGAGCCAATCTTGATAGTGTCCCATGTACCTTCTCCACCAAAGTTCAAGAATCCGGGCAGTTTTGCAAAACCATGTCCGCTAGGTAGTCATGTCGTCGGCAATACTCCTTGTGACGTAAAAGCGAGTACAACTTCGAAGCCATGGTTCAATGAGTTGGAGAAGATAGAAGAAGAGATTGTTGTGTCTGACAAGCCTCAATGCCAGAATCTATTCGCAGACACAATGGAAAAAACACCTAGATGTTGGACGTTCTTTAATGTGATCTTATCTAAACAAAGCATGCTAGGTGATTTTAATACAATGACTATCGTAAATGGGAACCTACCAAAAGCTATATTATTTTCGATGGATGGAGGGTTCCTCAACTTTCGAAGAGGAATTGGATAGAGAATTGAAGAAGTCAGGCTGAGACTATAAAACAAGCGCTTATTGGGAGGCAACCCAAGTTTAATTTTTATTTTTAGTTTTTATTAGGTTTTATATTAGTAGTTTTAAATTTGCATTTATTTAGGATTTAATAAAATTGCTTCTATCATGGTTTACAGGTTAGTTAAGTCAAATTCAAGTGGTGCCCAATTTGTTCCATGTGCCTAACATATTCTCCAAACTTAGTGGACAATGAGGAAGATTGCTATATTTTCAGGGAAGTCCTCTGCTTTAATTTTTTCTAATTTAGTCATTGATGACAATGTCTAGTTTAAGTTTAGGGGCATTTTAGTGTCGTATTGCATATAGTTAGTTATCTGCATAGTAGTTCATTTTTTGTGTGCGTTAGCATTGTGTTTTTTTTAGGTTGCATATAGTACGTGGTAGTTATTTGCATATTCTTATATGTGTTGCATTAGTATGTGTTCATGTAGTATAATTGCATTTTTTTTTGCATGAATCTGTGTGATCGGTTGGTGTGGTCTTAGCTCGGCCTATGATAAGATTGGTTTTGCATGTTAACTTGAACAGTGTTGATAATTGATGATGAGTTCTAATTTTAATCATGATGATAATCTGAGGCTGTCTGAAACTTATGTAACCGGTTAGCACTGAAAGTTTAACTGTTTTAATCCACTTGGCTCAAGGGTTTCATAATTTGTTTCTGAGGGAAAATCTTGGTTAAAATTTAAGGAAATTAGTGAACTGACGGTAAAGGTTAGAATGACGTAAAAGCTTGAGTTTGGGGGAATCTATGGGATATATATATTACAAAGAGAAAAAAAATGATGAAAAGAAAAAAAAATAGAAAATCCAGAAAAAGAAAAAAAAAATGAATAAACACAGTGGCATGCTTGTCTAGTTTTGTGGCCTTTGTTACTTGAGTAAGTAAGCCCGAGGGGATTGTCTTTACACCTAGTGCCCTTAGGTCTTAATGACTTGGGAGTCGTTGGTCGAAAGCTCGTTAAGGTAGCACTGAAAAGCCTAAGGGAATAAGACATTGCACAGCCATGAGAAAATAAATAAAATGAAAAAAACACGAGAAAGAGCAAAATGCCATCGTGGTTGAGTAAAAGTATAAATAAATCTTGTATTTACCCTTCGACTTGGTAATTGCTTAGTTTTAACCGGAGTTGTCATGTTCACAAAAGTAATTGAAGTAGAACTAAAATTTTCCTTCTAAGAAGTTTGTTATGTGATTATCTTGAATTGTGGTTGGTTAGAATGGTTAACAAGCACACACACACAACATGGGTGATGACAGGTTTGGATTGACTAATTAGTTAGAGTTATGGATTTTGACTTGATTGGATATATTGTTTGAGTACCAATGGTAACTTTGAGGCAGGTTGTTATATATCATACTGATTTATTACTAGGTTCGTAGGTATATTATAAAGTAGATCATGCATATGCAATCATATAGTTGAGTTAGTTTGTTTATTTTTAATTCTTTTGTGTTTTTGCTTGAGGACAAGCAAAGGTTTAAGTTTGGGGGTATTTGATGAGTGAGTTTTATACACATGAATTGGATACATTCGGGCTTAATTTATTATTGTTCTCAAGTCTTTTAGAATAGTTTTTAAGTGTTTGTATCCATTCATGCATGTTTTACATTGTTTTGTAGGATTTGGGACAAAAGTTATGTGGATCAACGTTCGGGGTGGCTAGATTCGCGTTTTCGGCTTGCCATTTACACAGCAGCCACTTCAGAGCCAATTTGAGTATTTCTACGGACCTTATTTCGAAAATCTTAAAGAATGAAAGTTGTAGATCTACTTCTCCTCTTTCCGGAACATCTTCAATCATCGAAATCGGAGTTCGGACGAAGAAGTTATGCCCATTTTCCCAAAGGACGTCGGAGCAGAAAATGTCAGAACTTGTAACAGCGCCGAGGCGCTATTCTTAGTTCATTTTCCAGCGCCGGGGCGCTATATGGCAGACTTTGAGCATCGAGCCCAGCGCTGGGGCGCTGGGAGAAGGGTTTGGTGCGGCCTGGACGCGTTTTGGGCGAATTTTGACACCTTTTTGACTCCAAATTGGATTGGGTTTGTTCCTAACCTAAAAATTTAACTTGTAACCTATAAATACATGATGGGAGGCATAAAATAAAGGGGGATTTACATAACTTAGATTAGAGATACACTCCATTAGATTAGACATTAACCCTAGTTCTTATTAGTTTTGGAGATTGAAACAACTTGGAGATCATTGAAGATCAAGAGCAGGAGAAAGGGGGGAACATCAGATTTGCTGACAACAGATTCTATTATCTTCTCTTATCATACTTTTATCTTTTAATGTCTATTCAATTGTGAATTCTTGGTTTTAATTCATTAATTATGAACTAACTCTTTTATTAAGATTTCAATTGAACTTTTTATGGCTATAAATTAGTTATTTGATTTATTCTAATTATTTGTGTTGAAGTGAATTGTTCATCTTGCTTTGAGCTTATTGATTAATTATCTGATCAATAATTACCTTGTTACTCTAGAAGGAATTGGGAAAGGAATTCTAGGGTTAGAACTGGGCTTGGTGACATGTGACTTAGTTATTTGCACAGTGAATAATTAGGTTTGTGAATAGAATGAGAATATCTATTTGACGCATGTAACATAAGAGGAATGAGGTTTGTAGCGAGTTTAATTCAATTGTTTTGCATAGAGATATAGTAAAATTAATCATGGTTAAATAGAAGGCAATTGACCACTCGAGAGAGGGCTTTTGGCATTTGAGAATTCCTGTTAACAATTCAGTAGATATAATAATTGGGATAGTTGAATAATTGATTTATAATTCATAATTGGGGATATTGGAGTCTTAATTCTTATTTATCTAAATTCCATTAATTCTTAGTTGTTTATTTGCTTTCTTTTAGAATAATCTTTTTGTTTTGTTTAATTTAGTTTTCTTAAATCTAGAAATCACAATTATTGGTTGTTTAAATAAAATTGATTTGGTTAAGAATTAGTACTTGGTGATTTTTATTAAATAATTCCTCGTGGGAACGATACTCTACTTTCACTTTATTACTTGTTGACCGTGTATACTTGCACGTATTCATTGATTGCGAAATCAATCAACAGTACGACAACAGTTAACTGTGAGTTTTAATACAATATTATCTCGTAGACAGTATCCAAACTCAAATTGTTACAATGCCATATAAAATACAGCAGCAAATATTTGAAGACCCCAAAAAAGAACGAGAAGATTACTATCATATTCATTCTAATGAGGTGCACTTTTGACGCTTTCGAAGTCGCTATTGTTGCTCACCAAAATAAATTATTAAGTGACGTATAAAATACGACACCCACATCTTAGGTCCTCAATACAATTATATATTGTACGTCATGTCATTTTATAATGTATTGATAAACTCCGACAGTCTCGGACCATCACACTATTTCCCTGTTATCCCCGCTCGACCTAGCTACACTCTTATTACCTGAAAGGAGTTGTGAAGCGAAAAGAGTGAGTACAAATAGCCCAATAAAGAATATCATGGCTAAGATAATTAATTTATTAACAGCCTTTATCAGAATAAATCAGAGATTTAGAACATATGGTAGATAATAAAAGTTTTCAACCATAATTGCAGCGGAATCAACAATCCCTCAGAAGAGTCAAGTAGAACATAATGTCTACTATCACCTATAGATTAAAAGCCCATCGTTGATCATTTATTCCTGTAATACTCATCAACAGTTCTTTGTTATACCCAAGACAAATAGAACTTTTAACATTTGTCTTCACCTGAACCACCAAAGATGTTAGTTAAATTCATAATTCGTATTTATAATAATGTGAATTAACAGCTCCTTCTTACCAAAAAGGCTTAATAGAACGTTTACTCAATATCCTTACCCCAAGGTTGAAGATATTCAAATGTAATAACAATGATCATACCAATCAGTTGTCTATCTTTGCACTACGGGCCAAAGATATTCAACTATAAAAGTAATGGTCATGATCATACCAATCAATTGCCTGTCAGTGCACTACGGCGAAAGACATTCAACTGTTAACTAATGGTCATGATCCTGTAAATCACATCATTGAATTATCCATGCACTACGGCCAAAGAAATTTGTTAGTATCACTAGTGGTCATGATCATGTCATACACCTATCCATCTTCGCACTACGGGTCAAAGTTATCAAACAACAGATCATCTTTGCACTACATGCCAAAGATATTCAACAACATATCATCTTTGCACTACAGGCCAAAGATATACAACTGTAAAACCAATAACCAACAGTATAATAAAGAATGGAATAATAAAAGAATTTCACCATGTATGCAATACTTCGCATAGATAGGTTATTCCTACATAATAATAAAGAATGGAATAACATAAGAATTTCAGCATGCGTGCGTAATCCGCACAGACAGGTTATTCCAACAGAATAATAAATAATGGAACCAGGTCATGCGTAAACGCATAGACAGGATATTCCAACAAAATAATAAAGAATTGAATAACAACAGACTTCACCAGGTATACGGTAATCCGCGTATACAGGTTATTCCAACAGAATAATAAAGAATTGAATAACAACGGACTTCACCAGGTATACGGTAAACCGCGTATACAGGTTATTCCAACAGAATAATAAATACAGAATAATAAAGACGGAACCAGGTCCGATGTAAAACACACAGACAGGATATTCCAATAGAATAATAAAGACGGAATAATATAAGGATTTCACCGAGTACAGGGTATGCAGCGTATACAGGTTATGTATAGGGTATGCCTTGTATACAGGTTATTCCAACAGAATAATAAAGAATGGAATAACATAAGGATTTCACCAAGTACAGGGTATGTCGTGTATACAGGTTATGTATAGGGTATGCCTCGTATACAGGTTATTCCAACAGAATAATAAAGAATGGAATAACATAAGGATTTCTTCATGAATAAGAAAGAATAACACCCCTTACGGGTACAACAAATAATATTCCTTTACTATAATAATATCCATTTGCCTTTCAAATAAGAGTATTCCGACTAGTAGAGCGGAGATATACTCCAAGAAAACTTGCACTACTCTCAAAGTTTTCTTAAACTCTAAAGAAATACGCTCAAGATTATAGAAGAAGAATTCTCTCTATAGTTTCTCTCTCAAGAGTTTCAGTGAATTCGTAAGAAATAATGAAGGAATGAGCATCTATTTATAGAAGAATGGAATGAATAGTAACCAACCCATTAACGGTCCAGATTGATTTACTTTAATCGGACGGTCCATATTTAAAGCAAAATCTTTTAAATAAAATATAATATATTCTAATTATTACCTAATAAAACAAATAACTTTATAAAAGTATTTTATTTTATATAAAAAGATTTTACCATGAAAAACACTATGCAACACTATGTATAATAAAATATAATATATTCTATTTATAGAATAACTTTAATAAAATATTTTGTTTTATATAAAAAGATTTTACTATGTAAAATACTATGCACAATAGAATATAATATATTCTATTTATAGAATAACTTTAATAAAGTATTCTGTTTTATATAAAAAGATTTTACTATGCAAAATACTATGCATAATAGAATATAATATATTCTATTTATAGAATAACTTTATAAAAGTATTCTGTTTTATATAAAAAACTTTTACTATTATAATTTTAACAAACGGTCTGAAAAATTAGTACATCTCTTCATGGAATAATATTGTACCCAAAAATAATTTGGATCGAAAATAAATATATTGTTCGGGTGAATAGTAACTCGTGAAAAATAACTCGTGAATAGTAACTCATAAATAGTACTCCGACACAAAAAGTGTCCCAAATACTCGAGTGAACAATACTAGAGTGAATAGTAATTTAGGTGAATTGTAACCCGTAAATAGTAACTCGTGAATAGTAATTCTAACACAAAAAATGTCCCAAATACTCAAGTGAACAATACTAGAGTGAATAGTAATTTGGGTGAATAGTAACCCGTGAATAGTAAATTGTGAATAGTCACTCCGACACAAAAAGTGCCCCAAATACTTGAGTGAACAATACTAGAGTGAATAGTAACCGGGTATTTTGTGACAACTTGTCTACTTAAAAAAATTTCATATATCACCCTTAACTTTAACATTTTATCAATTTAACCATTTACTAAAATATAAAAATTGAATACTTTTATTTTATAAAATTCGGGGTCTCACAATCTCCCCTCCTTATGAAATTTCGCCCTCGAAATTTACGTACGTACCTGATATTCGAAGAGATGAGAATACCTTGCTTTTTTTTGGATTGTACCTTCCCGGTAATTTCCTCGCTATCATGATTTTCTCATTTCTCATCTCCTGTATTTCAGATATCATTCTAGAATATAGCTTCAAAACAAAGGTTAATCGACATATCACAATTTATCCACTTATCAAGTAAACAATTTCAGCTTAGGTGAGTCACACTCTAGCGAAGTATATTACTCGTCTCTCCCCTCCTAGTTCTAAACTAATATCTTCGCCAGCGACCATATCCCTAAGCTCTGATACCAATTATGACGCCCCCAAAATAGGTCCACACGACCCATTCTAAGTCGCCAGATATCACATTATAAAAATCAAATATAAACTTCATTTATACAACTGTTGAACTGTCGTGCAGAGTACAACAACAGTTAACTTTGAGTTTCAATACAATATTATCTCGTAGACACTATCCAAACTCAAATTTTTACAATGCCATATAAAATACAGCAGCAAATATTTGAAGACCCCAAAAAATAACGAGAAGATTACTATCATATTCATTCTAATGAGGTGCACTTTTGACGCTTTCAAAGTCGCTATTGTTGCTCACCAAAATCAATTATTAAGTGACGTATAAAATACAACACCCACATCTTAGGTCCTCAATACAATTATATATTGTACGTCATGTCATTTTATAATGTATTGCTAAACTCCGACAGTCTCGGACCATCACACTATTTTCCTGTTATCCCCGCTCGACCTAGCTGCACTCTTATTACCTGAAAGGAGTTGTGAAGCGAAAAGGGTGAGCACAAATAGCCCAGTAAAGAATATCATGGCTAAGATAATTAATTTAGCAACAGCCTTTATCAGAATAAATCAGAGATTTAGAACATATGGTAGATAATAAAAGTTTTCAACCATAATTGCAGCGGAATCAACAATCCATCAGAAGAGTCAAGTAGAACATAATGTCTACTATCACCTCTAGATTAAAAGCCCATCGTTGATAATTTATTCCTATAATACTCATCAACAGTTCTTTGTTATACCCAAGACAAATAGAACTTTCAACATTTGTCTTCACCTGAACCGCCAATAATGTTAGTTAAATTCACAATTCGTATTTATAATAATGTGAATTAACAGCTCCTTCTTGCCATAAAGGCTTAAAAGAACGTTTACTCAATATCCTTACCCCAAGGTTTAAGATATTCAAATGTAATAACAATGATCATACCAATCAGTTGTCTATCTTTGCACTACGGACCAAAGATATTCAACTATAAAAGTAATAGTCATGATCATACCAATCAATTACCTGTCAATGCACTACGTCCAAAGACATTCAACTGTTAACTAATGGTCATGATCCTACAAATCACATCATTGAATTATCCATGCACTACGGCCAAAGATATTCGTTAGTATCACTAGTGGTCATGATCATGTCATACACCTATCCATCTTCGCACTACGGGTCAAAGTTATCAAACAACAGATCATCTTTGCACTACATTCCAAAGATATTCAACAACATATCATCTTTGCACTACAGGCCAAAGATATACAACTGTAAAACCAATAACCAACAGTATAATAAAGAATGGAATAATAAAAGAATTTCACCATGTATGCAATACTTCGCATAGATAGGTTTTTCCAACATAATAATAAAGAATGGAATAACAGATGAATTTCAGCATGCGTGCGTAATCCGTACAGACAGGTTATTCCAACAGAATAATAAATAATGGAACCAGGTCATGCGTAAACGCACAGACAGGATATTCCAACAGAATAATAAAGAATTGAATAACAACAGACTTCACCAGGTATACGGTAATCTGCGTATACAGGTTATTCCAACAAAATAATAAAGAATTGAATAACAACGGACTTCACCAGGTATACGGTAAATCGCGTATACAGGTTATTCCAATAGAATAATAAATACAGAATAATAAAGACGGAACCAGGTCCGATGTAAAACACACAGACATGATATTCCAATAGAATAATAAAGACGGAATAGTATAAGGATTTCACCAAGTACATGGTATGCCGCGTATACAGGTTATGTATAGGGTATGCCTTGTATACAGGTTATTCCAACAGAATAATAAAGAATGGAATAACATAAGGATTTCACCAAGTACAGGGTATACCGTGTATACAGGTTATGTATAGGGTATGCCTCGTATACAGGTTATTCCAACAGAATAATAAAGAATGGAATAACATAAGTATTTCTTCATGAATAAGAAAGAATAACACCCCTTACGGGTACAACAAATAATATCCCTTTACTATAATAATATCCCTTTACCTTTCAAATAAGAGTATTCCGACTAGTAGGGCGAGGATATACTCCAAGAAAACTTGCACTACTCTCAAAGTTTTCTTAAACTCTAAAGAAATACGCTCAAGATTATAGAAGAATAATTCTCTCTATAGTTTCTCTCTCTAGAGTTTCAGTGAATTCGTAAGAAATAATGAAGGAATGGGCTTCTATTTATAGAAGAATGGAATGAATAGTAACCAACCCATGAACGGTCCAGATTGATTT
The DNA here is from genome assembly GCA_016801055.1 of Panax notoginseng. Lineage (NCBI taxonomy): Eukaryota > Viridiplantae > Streptophyta > Magnoliopsida > Apiales > Araliaceae > Panax > Panax notoginseng. The sequence continues at coordinate 67,041,516 of CM029020.1, read as the reverse complement.
ACTTTAATCGGACGGTCCATATTTAAAGCAAAATCTTTTAAATAAAATATAATATATTCTAATCATTACCTAATAAAACAAATAACTTTATAAAAGTATTTTGTTTTATATAAGAAGATTTTACTATGTAAAATACTATGCAACACTATGTATAATAAAATATAATATATTCTATTTATAGAATAACTTTAATAAAATATTTTGTTTTATATAAAAAAATTTTACTATGTAAAATACTATGCACAATAGAATATAATATATTCTATTTATAGAATAACTTTAATAAAGTATTCTGTTTTATATAAAAAGATTTTACTATGCAAAATACTATGCATAATAGAATATAATATATTCTATTTATAGAATAACTTTATAAAAGTATTCTGTTTTATATAAAAAACTTTTACTATTATAATTTTAACAAACGGTCTGAAAAATTAGTACATCTCTTCATGGAATAATATTGTACCCAAAAATAATTTGGACCGAAAATAAATATATTGTTCGGGTGAATAGTAACTCGTGAAAAATAACTCGTGAATAGTAACTCATAAATAGTACTCCGACACAAAAAGTGTCCCAAATACTCGAGTGAACAATACTAGAGTGAATAGTAATTTAGGTGAATAGTAATCCGTAAATAGTAACTCGTGAATAGTAATTCTGACACAAAAAGTGTCTCAAATACTCGAGTGAACAATACTAGAGTGAATAGTAATTTGGGTGAATAGTAACCCGTGAATAGTAAATTGTGAATAGTCACTCCGACACAAAAAGTACCCCAAATACTCGAGTGAACAATACTAGAGTAAATAGTAACCGGGTATTTTATGACAACTTGTCTACTTAAAAAAAATTCACATATCACCCTTAACTTTAACCTCTTATCAATTTAATCATTTACTAAAATAGAAAAATTGAATACTTTTATTTTATAAAATTCGGGGTCTCACATCCTTGAGTTCCAAAATCAGATGAATGCGCACAATAGGGCAGCACGCCGGGAAATACGATGATTGGCGATGCGACAAGATCACATGTTTGATGCTATGAACGAATCTTTTGCCTCACTCAACACAACACTCCAAAGCTTCAACCCGGCGGCTCAGTATCCATATCAACAACCCGGACCACTGCCTCGATTTTCTCCGAGTGATTCAAATGATGAAGAGCACCAACCACCTCCCCAGACTTAGGCGATTGCAGGGAAGTCTTCATGCACTTAATTTTATTTTTATCCAATGAGGGCATTGTGTTACTTAAGTTTGGGGGATTGCATTGTTTAGTTGCATGCATTTTTTTTATTTTTTTTCTTTTCTAGTTTGCATTATAGATTACGTGTTGCATAGTAGTTAGGATTTTGCATTGTTTTTATAAATGTTATGTTCAGTTTATCTAAAAAAAATTTAATTTTTAGTTAAATATTGTGTTTGCATATGTCCAACGGTGTTGCATTTTCATGTTATTTGTGGGTCAATGATGAGATTGTGAATAAGTTAACCACTACAGTATTGATTATTAGAACTATGAGTCAATTTCTGTTATGAATCGATTTTGGGACTTGTTTGAAACTGTTATAAAAAGGTTAGCACTAATAACATCTTTCTTGACCGGTCAGTTCAAATTGATACATAAATAGTTTCTAAAGGATAATACTAGGGTGAACCAGAAAACGACAAGGATAGGCAGTAAAGGCTTAAGTTAGACAAGAACCTAAGTTTGGGGGAATATTTGGGGTATATAAGCTGTAAAAAAATTGAGTTGAATAAATTGAGTCCTGTGGTGGGTCGAGAAGAATCGTGAAATGCACTGCGCAGGCGTGAGATAGAGCGTAAAACGCACTCACTATCCATCATTTAAAAAAATGAATAAAACGGGAAATAAGAGCAAAAAAATCCCCCGTAGATGAAAATAAAGCATAAGTATCCCATGTTGACCCTCGATATTGGTAATTGGTTGATTTTAGTTGGATCTAGCTTATCTTTGAAATTTTTAAGTTTGCACTAATTGATTCCTTCTAAGAAGTTGCTTATGTATCGAATTTGGGTCTGTATCAGTTATCTTAGATGTTGATCACACACGCACGCTATACCAGTGATAATTGTTCAAGATTTGAGAATAAATACGAAAGTGTGGATTGCTTTTGGTAATTCGTATTGTAAAGTAGCTTGTTTTCTCTGAGGCCAATGGAATAAGTTAGTTTCTGCGATATTGTTGGATTTTTAGGCATTTAGAATGTTATTGCATCTCATTGCATTGCATAGTATGTAGTTTGTTTTGTGCTCGAGGACTAGCAGTTTAAGTTTGGGGGATTTTGATGAGTGGATTTTATATACACGAATCGATATTCATTTCAAGTTTAAATTCATAGTTATCTTCGTGTTTTGTGTTCATTTTCACTCGTTTCATGTTATTTTATGTATAGAGTGGTTATGGATGCAAGTGTTGAAGAGTGGCGGAGTTCTGGAGCAAAAGTGGAAAAACTCATGAAAGCAAAAAAAAATCTTTAGCAGAAGTTATGCCCGCCGGGGCAGGCCTTCCTGAGCCTATATCCCCCGCTGGGGCGGGGGTCCCGAATCCTGCAAGTGACCTACTGCTGTTTGAACTCTGCTGCGACTTGGATTGTTGGTTTTTTAGGCTTCTGGACTCTATAATAGCATATTTTGGCTAGAAAAAAGGGGAGCTGAATACGTTGAAAACACAATCACATAACACAAGGAGCAGAAGACATAGATCAATTCTAGGATTCAAGTGCGAGCGTTGGAGGAATAATTTGAGGAGATTATCGTGACGATTGCAAATCTAGGCTACGTGAAGGGGTTTTCATTATTCTTCTTCTCTTTAGTCTTTTATTTGTAATTGAAAGGATGGTTTCATTAGAATATTCAGTTTTTGATTCGTTCATTATGAACTAATTTGCTTATTAGACTTGTGATGGATCCTTCGGTGAAACGATGATTTTATAACTTTGATTTCCAATTCAATAAAGTATTATCAGTTTATCTATGTTAATTCGAGCGTGAACTTATGAATTGCTTGATCAACAATTTCTTGTGGATTTGTATGGAATCGAGAGAGGATATTCGAATCTAGACCTAGTTAATATAGTATATGGCATGAATTTTGTGAATAGCAGATTTTTGATTATTGGTGAGGTAGAGATATGCTTGACATCACATGTAATCGGATAGAGAACTTAAGCTTAAACCTTCTTTAATTGCAGTTCACATAGAGATATAGTGAGTTGGTTGATTTAGGTGTTTAACGGATTTCTATCTTAGTTGTGGATTAACATTAATATGGTATTAGTGCATCGAGAGGTGGTTAATACTACGTTCGTGTTCTTGATTAATAAACTGGAATAGTGAATTGAATTGGAATAAGGGTGTTAAAATCAGAGTAAAGCTTAGGGTGAAATCATAAGTTTAATTCTCTATTAATTGTTGAAATTCCAGATTTTGATATTGGTGATTGGTTTGGGGTATTTTATTTATTTTTAATTTAGTTTTTATAATTTTTAATTATTGAATTGGATAGTTTAATAAAATTAGGATTAATAGGAAATTGATAATTGTGAAGTTAAGTTTCTTATTAAATTGGCTCTATGGGAACGATACTCTATTCATTACTTTATTACTTGTTGACCACGTACACTTGCGTGTTTTACGTGTATCGATTTTACACCAACAATAACGGCTTGCAATGATCGGTCCCTTCGGGTGGTATGTCATCATCAGTGAAAGATATCACATTGTTGTTAAAAATGAGATCAACCAAATGTTAAAAATTTTCCACATCCATTAATTTCGGCAAGTAAGCATCTTCCAAAACCTTCAGCAGAATCTTCTTGTGATCCTCAGAAGAGAAAACCAAGTCCAGTATTAAAATTTGATGTGGAGCTTCTCTTAAGCTTAAAACCACCTTAGCTTCATTATGACCCATAGTACGAAGGAATTTTTCAATCTTCTCCATGGGAATTTTCCCCTTTGATTTGATGGTGGGCTTCATCACCCGTTGGGGAAGATACAGTGGATTCTCCTTCGACACTGCAGCAGTTGTATGCGAGGTGGATCCTTCAGCTTTTCCATAATTCCAGGGAACTTTTTGTAAGCTGATAACAGGATATTGTAATTTGCATGGTAAGTTAATTGGCTCTGGCGCAGCCACTTTCAAAGGATTGTCAACTCTTTTGAGTTGAATTGCTTGTATTGTGAATGGTTTGACAATCCAATCAGCCTCAGCAGATATAACTGCCACTAGTCCCTTCCATTTAGTAGGACAAGTATTTTTACTCTCAAATAGCACAGTATCGTCGCCTGCTAGTTGCAGGACACCGCTATCAATTAGATTCTGAATAAGGTGGCGGAGTGCCCAGCATTCTTCTGTGCTGTGACCGCGAGAATGGGAGTGATACTGACATACTCCACCAGAATTAAACCATCCTGAACGGAGATTAATTGGAGGTAGAAGGGAAGTGGTCCTTCCTTCATTGATCAGCATCTAAAGTATCTCCTCCATAGGTTGGCCCAGGTATGTAAATTCCCTTCTATTGGCAAAATCTCGACGGGCTTTGGCAGTTGCTCTCTTCATCACTTTGTCATCCAATGTTTTATTTTTTAGGTGACGAGGGAGTATTCATAACCAAGGGGAGGAGACTAGCATGCTCTTGGCTGACTAATTGATGTGTGACTTGATGCTGATAGGTCACCAGTTCTGCCAATTGCTCAATCTACTTATACAGAGCTTTCATCTTTCGTTCCATCACAAACTAGAACTTTGCATAATCCCATTTGTCAACACCGTCTTTAATGGTCTGGGATGATTCACCGTTAAAATTGAAACTCTGTCCACTGCTCCAATTAATCATGTTGACCTCTTCCTCTTTGTGTTAAGAAAAAGGGTTGTCTTGTACATGAGGTTGTCTGGTTTGGTGACCACGATCTCACCGTTGTCTATCAAATCTTGGATCTTGTGTTTCAAGGCCCAACAATCTTGAGTATCATGTCCAGATGCCCCGACATGATAAGCACATTTTCGAGCAGCATTGAAACTCTTCCCATTAGTGGAAGAAGATGCGTAATTTTCTTCTGAGTGGTCAGAAGATTGAGAATATTCTCGAGTGAATCCCCGAGGGGTATGAACACTCGAGGACGTTTAACTTCTCCACCTTTAGGCAATGGAGGGTTTGAAGATTGAGCTTGAAAAGGAGTGTAATTTCTCCTCTGGATAGGCATATTTTGATTGTCCTTTTGACCTTGTAATATCAAGGAACCATCTTCCTCTTTCTTTTTATGAACCTTCCGGGGGTTGTTTCCATAAGTTCCGGACTGGATGTGTTCAGCAACAGCTTTAAGAGCGACTAGGTCTTGAATCTTTTCTGACTTCAACCCCATTTCAGCCATCTCTGCATGTTTGATCATTTTAGAAAATGGTTTACCAATGCCAGCTAAAACTCTCTCATAGAAAGGAGCTTCTTGTATGTCTATGATGGTCATGACCTTTTCTGACTCTGTCATAGAAGGAATAACTTGAGCAGTAAGGCTCCTCCACCTTTGAGCATACTCTCTAAAAGACTCATTGGACTGTTTCTTGACCTTGGTAATCTGGTACCGATCAGGAGCCATCTGAGACTGGAAGCTGTATTGAGTATGGAAGGCATGAGCTAGTTCTTCCCAACTATGGATCTTTGAATTGTTTAATCTGGTATACCATGAACGGGTTTCTCCAATCAGACTCTTTTAGAACATCTGTATTCTGAGCTTCTCGTCCTCTGCATAAGATCCAAGTTCTCCAATGAACACCTTTAAATACATGTAAGGATCTCCTAACTCGTCATATTTTTCGAAGTCATGAGTTTTGAACTTCTCTGGATAATGAACACCAGGGAATATACAAAGGTCAGCATATGAGACACTCTCGTGTGCTCCAATTCCTTTGATAGAATGAAGGGTTTCTTCTATTTGACAGACCTTTTTCCTGATGTCACTGGGTGTTTTCAGGGTTTTTGTCTTTGGTAAGCAACTGTAGTTCAGGATTTGTTTTCTCCGAAACTTTAGCTCCTCCCTGTGTAGAGGATTCAGCATGTACGGGTATCTTCGTACCTTGAGTAAACTGATGTAGTTCTTTAAGTAGAACAGCTAAATCTATAATTTGTTTACTTAATCCGTCAAATTCTTAGCGAGAAACTGGATTAGACTGGTCAGATGAAGACATGATTGGTTGTAGGCTCGTGACCTTTTTGGACATTGACCGGCTAATAGGTCCGATTGCTTCCCTGCGAAAGACTTGCATAGTTTAGTCTTTGGGATTGTATAAATGTCTATATGCTATGTGATGTATCTTCTTTAGGATTATTATCCTGCAAAACGGATGTTAGCTGTTTGTAATACATGATAGCATGTTAATTTAAGTGTGCACATTTTTCTTCATATTTCTCATTACATGGAGATGAATATGGAATGAAATTACAAGTAATTGACTTTACGAGTAATTTGAAATGAGAAAGCATGAAGAGACTTTCCTTCGCATTTGGTTTATCAGAGGCTGACCTATCTTAGGTTACTCTCACGGATTTTTGGCATGAAGGTTCCCAAATCATCACAATTTATTCAACAAGAAGTTAATCCGGTCTTTCAACTAGAGAGAATTTGGGTGGTGCCTTTCCTGAGCCTCGTTGGAATTAGTCTTCCTACGAGTCCAGTAATCAAACACCGACAGGATAGCCTCCTGGTGGAGGAACCACAAAACATATATTCACATACAACGTGTCTCACCGTTTATGAAAATGATGACATGTGCGAAGCAATAATATCACAAGCAAATATATTGCAGTGCAGTAAAGAAATGCATTCGTACACATTCATCAAATGTAAATGCAACATCCACACACAAGCATATAACAGTTTTGAAAAGCTTAAAATAGCGGCTTAAGTCCTCTTACTAGTGTCCCCAGCAGAGTCGCCACCTGTCGACGTCGGGATTTTAATTTGTCCCTTTTCTGTTCTTGTTCTTTTGTGTTCTCATGTTAGGTGAGATTTGTTTGAAAAAACAAGTGAAAAAGGTCCGACATTTATATGTCGACGATTTGACTGTAAGAGTCGCCAGTTGGTTTTTTAACTAGTTGTACCAACACAACCGAGAAAAGGTTTGCACATTGACCTAGTGATGTGACACTGCTAAACTGGTCAGTGAAACCGAGATTCATTAGGGTCCGGGGACTTGCTTATACAAAGGGAAGATGTTTGGCACCCCCTGACATCCGTGTTACCATGGTGACCGCCACTTTTCAAGAAACTGATATATGAATGTGTGTGTGTGGGTCAATGTGCTGGTATTTGGAAGTAGTGCGAGGCCTCGTTCACACCTATATACTCAGGGTTTGAATTTGTGTCAAAATTTAGTTTTAAACAAGATATGGCAGTGATGTTTTGTAAAAGAAGTTTTTCAAACCCTTATGCTCAATAGGAATTGGGACCTTTTGAAACTTTCATTTTATTAAATGTTCGGCTGGATTGCTTTTATTTTCGAGATGTGAGGCATCTTCTAGAAAATAATGTACAAAACAATGCCGAACTCCTCATAGGTATGAAAATCATCTGAGAAAATCCAAACACCGTGAATAAATTACAAGCTGCTTACAGTTGAAAATATCCATCACGGGAACCGAATCTAGATTCAGTAAACTGAATCTGTGATCACATGATTCCTAGGCTCACATGATATTGTAGTTTATATGAAAACTGTAAGCAGTTATATATAAAAGCTGTAAATATATATATATATATATATATATATATATATATATATATTGATATGATCAACCACCACGAAGCACCTCCATGGGGGATCGGAAATATAAATAAAGTTGTGAAAGCAATCAACCGTCACGAAGTAAACTCCAGGAGGGACGAAATGTAAATAAAGCTGTAAAAGCAATCAACCGCCACAAAGTAAACTCCAGGTGGGACGAAACGTAAATATATATATATATATATATATATATATATATATATATATATATATATATATATATATATATATATATATAAAATAAAGCAGTAAATGCACCGGATGTAAAATCTTGGCTCATCAAATATAGTTCGACACACAGTTCATATATATATATATATATATATATATATATACAAACTGAAATGAAACTACGGACCGAAGTTCGGGCATATGCACGCAACACGACTTTCAACATGAAGAATAGTGTGTGCAAAGATGAAGAGAAAAGCTTTAAAACGTGTAAGAAGGCTTATAGTGGGCTGCCAAAGAAGACTTCTATAACTTTAAGTGGATGAACACTTGGCTCTCACCGGTACAAAAGTAGCTATATGTGAGCTCACAAGTGTTTAAAATGAGAAAGCACTCAGTTTAGAGGGTGTACAGAGCAAATTGGACAGGGCTTCCTCGCCTTTTTCTCTTACAAAATGGCCACCCTAAGCCCTCTATTTATAGAGGGGGCCGCAGATGTACCTGCGGCTGCCTGGGGTGCCCCGGGCTCTGCGGGTCCTACCGTCTCGAAGTACGTGCACGCATACAACGTGATGTCCGCTCGAACTTTCAAAACTTCAATCCGGGCATCCAATTGAGGTGTATAAGACCTATTTCGGACCGCCGTTATCGAGAGTTACGCAATGACATGGGATTAGAGGTTGTACGAAGTCAGGAAGATGGGACCATGCCCTCTGGTCTTCAAACTTTAAATTCTATCTATTACACTACGTAATAGTCACTCGGGATTGGACTTTCTTGGTTCTTGTGGGACATTGCTTTGTAGAAATGTATGTATAAAATGTTGAGACGGCGTGATGTGGCAAAATAACGATCTTACCCCTTACCAGGGTTATCTCCAGTTTGGGCTGATAAAGCAGACGTTGCTCTGGGTTATATCTGAGATTGGACTACTTCAAGTACTGAAGGTCCTCAGGGTTATCTCTGAGGTGTGCATGTCTTCCCAGTGTTATCCTCGGGTCTTGTACTGAGTGCCTCGGTGTGAGTGTCGAGTTTGAAGCTGATTGCATGCATTTAAAATAAGCATTTTCAGGGTTATCTCTGGAACTGCAATTATACTCCTTGGGGTTATCTCCAAGGTTAGGACTGCTATTCCCGTTGTTGGGACTGAGACTGAATATCTCGGGGTTATCTCCGAGATGAATCAACCTTCTCTGGTGGAATTTCTGGTATTTGAACTGCATGCCTCGGGGTTATTTTTGAGGTTGGAACTGATACTCCCGGTATGTGTTTCGGGGTTGAGACTGAACTTTCGGTAGTATCCGAACAGGATATGAGCTGTCTTCCAGGGTTATCTCTGAAAGACGAATCTGCCCTCCTGCAATGTCAGTGACAGGTGTGCAAAAAATTTCGAGTGTCTACACTCTATCAATGTTCTGTTCTTTCTCTCAGCTACTCCATTTTGCTGAGGAGTTCATGGAGCTGAGAAGTTGTGACCGATGTTATTATCTGTGCATAACTGGTCCATCTCAGAGAAGTCAAATTCTCTACCATGATCACTCCTTATAGCCTTGATTTTCTCCCATTTCTCGTTCATCACCAGCCTGAACATCTTGATCAGTTTGGAGCTTATTTCATCTTTAAGTTTAGAAAGAACACCCATGTAAATCTGGTATAGTCATTCACTACGACCAATAAGTATCTCTTCCCTCCAAGGTTTGTTGTTGGAATTGGCCCAAATAGATCCATGTGAAGCAACTGCAGAGGCTTGTCAATTGAGTTGACAGTTTTGCTCTTGAATGAGCTTCTAGTCTGTTTTCTAAGCTGACAGGCATTGCATGGCCTTTCTTTGACAAAGTTGAGATTGAGTAAGCCTGCTACTAGATCCTTGGAGGCCAGTTTTGACATGCTTTTGAAGTTGAGATAAGATAGCCTTCTATGCCATAACCAGCTCATTTCTTCAGAAGCTTTAGCCAGAAAGCATATTGTCTAGTCAGAACTCAGTTGACCAAGATTAACAGTGTAGGCGTTCCCTTCTCTTGTTCCGGTCAGCTTTATAGAGGAGGTCTTTAGATCTCTGACTTGACTTTGATTGTTGAGGAAGGTAACTTGATGACCCTTGTCGCAGAGTTTGCTTATTCTAAGAAGGCTATGTTTTAATCCTTCCACGTAGGCTACTTTACTGAAGGACACTGCACCATTCCCAGCTGAGCCATATCATCTTGTCTTGCCAGAGCCATTCTCTCCGAAGATAACTGTTGGACCCTCCTTTTCTATAAAGTTAGACAGGAGGGCTTTATTCCCGGTTATGTGCCTTGAGCATCCACTATCCAGATACCAAGTTGTGATCGTGGAGCTATGTTTCTGTGGTAAGATTAAACTCTCATTTTGGTACCCATACTTGCATCGGTCCTACTTTGTTAGTACCCTTGGGAACCCAAATTTTCTTGACTTTGGGTCTCATATGCATAGGATTATTGTAGCATATTGCAACCTTATGACCAATCTTATTACATACAAAACATCTAATATGATGCATGCTTGTGTGTGTATGTGGATTCTTCCTTCATTTGGACTTATGTGGGTTCTTAGCAATCCTTCCTTTATACTAGTTCTTCTTTTTTCACGTATCATTGTGATTCATGATATGTGAAGAGTGAAGCCTAACTCTACTGTTCCTACCCAGTAGGTTCGTGGAGTTAATTTTACTCGACTCTACGACCCTTCGAGGTTGGAGAGTAATGACTAAGTTACTCTTCTCTTTTCTGAATCCTAGGCCATCATGGGATCCGTTATGCCTTGAAACATGGATTGGATCAGAAGAGCAGGGATGGACTGGTTCTTCCTTCTGTGAGGATTTTACAAATGTAATGCTTCTATTAAAATTTAAAACATTACTAGAGCTAGTTTCCTTTATCTTTTCCACATATGGTTCTGAGGTGGATTCCCCAAAACCTAAACTTGTTCTGTCAGATGCACTTCTCTGACTCGAGATCAGGGAGTCCATGAAAGAAGAGGATCTATTCCATGCAGAGATTGTCTTTTCTAGTTCCTCAATCTTAGAGGTTAGATTTAACTCTCTTTGTGCATTAAGTTCATTGGTCTATTTTAAGAGTTTATTCTCAGCTTCAAATTTGGAGAGAGAGTTAGTACTTAGAAGAGTTGTTTCCAGTTTTTCCTGAACTTTCTCTTTCTCTTTTTGAAGAAGATAATAATCTTTAGACAGAACTCTGAACCATTTCATGTATTGATGTAAATTAGATGTTATGTCATGTAGTGCAGTTCTTAAATCATCAATATCTACATCAGGAGAGTTGAAGTCAAATACCTCATCTAAACTTACTTCATGATTGTCAGGGCTCTTCTTATCCTTTGCATGTTTGGCCATTAGACATATATTTGCTATTTGAGGATCTTCATCATCTCCAGATTCGAGAGTTGAGTCGTTGTCTGAGTCACTCCACTATACTCCAGTCAAAAGACTTTTGTCTTTCTTCTGGAGCCTCTTGTTGCCTTTGAATTCTTTCTTTGAATTTGATTTCCTCTTTAGTTCTTCTCTAAGAGGTTTGTTGCAATTTGCAATGAAATGGCCAGGCTTCTTGCAGTTGTAGCATAAGTCATTTATATGCTCCTGGTTGTTGTAGTTGTTGAATCTCTTAGGTTTGTTGCTTTTTCCTTTACGCATGAACCTTTTGAGTCTTCTTACCAGCATTGCAATGTCCGCATCATCATCTTCATCATAGTCAGAGTCATTTTTAGTATTAGCTTTGGAGATGTTATATGTTTCTTTGAGAGCAACCCCTTTGTCCTTCTTTCTTCCTTCAGATAGAGTCTCTACTCGCTGAGTCAGCTCCAGTTCATAGGTGACAAGGTTGCCATATAATTGTTGAACAGTCATTTTATGGAGATTCTTTGATTCTTTGATGGCAGTGGTTTTTGCATCCCACTTTCTAGGAAAAGCTCTCATGAATTTTATGATCAGATCTTTATTTGGATAGATCTTTCCAAAAGCTCGAAGAGAGTTGAGCAGAACATTGAATCTTTCATAAGTGGAAGTGACATTTTCACCTGGAACATGGGCAAACATTTCGTATTGTTGAGTCAGAAGAGATTGTTTGTTTTCTCTGACTTCTTTAGTTCCTTCATGCATAATGAGCAATGCTTCCCATACTTCCTTTGTTGTTTTGCTATTGACCACATTTTTAAAAAGGTCATCTTCTAAAGATTGGAACAAAATGTTCTTAGCCTTTTTATCGAGTTGGACAACTTTCTTTTCGTTGTCAGTCCATTCTACTTTGACCTTGATCTGAACTCTATTTGGGTCGTCTGAAGTTGGTGAAAGCTTTGTAGGAACGTAGGGCCCATTCTAAACAGTTTCAAATAGATCTTCATCTATTGAATCCATGTAGGCTTGCATACAAACTTTCCAGTTGGCGAATTTATCTTTGTTGCATATAGGTGGCTTGCTGCCTCCTCTAGTCTTTGATTCGTTTATCAGATGTGCCATTGGATCTACTTAAGCATTGTAGGTTTATTGATAGAACCTGCTTTGATACCAATTGTTAGTTCCCAGAGGATAGTTATCTAGAAGGGGGGTTGAATAGATATTTTAAAAATTCTTTTCAAAAATACTTGTTAGTTTTGATAATGATTTAATCACAGCGGAATTTGAGATTTATTTATTTTCCTTTTAAGATAAAACAAGTCAATAGGAGATAAGCAGTTATGGCAGATATAGCAGTTATGGCAAGAATATAGGAGACACGGTATTTTTAAGTGGTTCAGAGCACTCAAGGCTCCTAGTCCACTCTTCTACTCCTTGAGTAGGAAATCCACTAAGGATACTTTACAATCTTTAAATCTCACAGATTCTTTCAAGACCAGCAATCTTGGAACTTCTTAATTCACTTTAGAACTCTTCAAGTTCAACTGACTTGGAACTTCTTACTTCACTTAATGATAGTTGAGTTTTTGAATGGTGCTACTCAGTTGCCGTTAAGCTTGTATTCAAAAGAACTGAGTAGCTGAGCAAGCTTTCTTTTAAGGCCGTAGAGTTGAGCATTGTGTGTTCTTCAGCGTTTCGTTGTATGCTTGCCTAGTTCTTGCATCTTCTTCTATTTTGCATATAAGGTGCCTTTGAAATGTATCTGTTTGAAGGCATCCGTTGAAGCATTAATTGTATTTGACATTTCTGAGCACTGATGGAGACTTTCTGCATATCTTCTAATTAGTCGTCTGGCCCACTGACAGAGCAGACTGCTATCTCACCTAACACATAAAAAGGTGTTTTTGGACGACATGTAGTGCTTTCCTTAGCTTCTTCAATACGTCTCTTTGTTATATACTAAGGATGAGTGTTGTGTCATTGGGATTCCCGATACTCTCAACGTCTATAATCCACTTCACATTTGTTGACTTTTATTCTTAAATAAATGGACAAGGCTCGATGCTTTTGATGCAGACAGATGATACACTACGATCATGATCGTGGTGTCTTGCAACATTAGTGCTTGATTTGGTACTCGTAGATGAGAACAATATGATTTCTCTTAAGTACTGGTACACTACGATCTTAGCTTGCTTGACTTGCAGACTCTACAATTCTGAGAGCACTCTACGATCCCTGAGTTTGACTCGGCAGCTATTTGGACCACTCTATGATTTTGGGAGAGGCCTTTTAAAGCAGATAGACTACGATTCTCGATGCTCTACAATTTTGCCTTGGCTTCTGCAATCTTTTGATCGGCTCGATAAACTTCGATTCTGTTGAAGCCTATCTATTACATCTCAAGACATAGATTAACTTAACAGCTTTGATCTTTTTTTCTATACATTCATTTACAGAATGATAAACATTAAAGCACAGATCAACCTAACAAGTTTGATCTACCACTAAGTCCTTGTACATGTATTCCTTGAAGGACTTTACATATAACCATGAATATTTACTTTCAACATCAAATTTAAATATACAATCTCCCAATAACATCCATATAAACAAAACATACATCATGCTAATTATAAAAACATCCATAACAATAAACGAAACTGTTCATGCATCACCCAAAATAAAAATAAAACCAACATAATCAGTCTAAACTAAACATAACCAAACCAAACATAAAAAGATCTAAGGCTATTCAAGCCCAAAAGATGCCCAACGTAATTCATACATAATAATTCATATAAATAAAATGAAATAGAAATCTCCCCCAGACTTGACTTCGCAAATGCCCTCATTGGCCTGAAATGTTGTAGATTCATTTAGCACCATCACGCTCTGCATCGTCCTCGCGGCCCTCATCTCTAGACAGGGATGGTGGTGGATAGGGAGTGAAAGTCGGAGGCTCCGGGAACTGGAATGGCATAGACTCGGCATCGTCCCCACCCTGTGCGACATAGATGCTAGAAATTGTGTTGGTAAACTCCACATGGTAGTGCATAAACAGGCACTGCCATTGAGTAACAGTGTCCACCTTTCTATGTAGGAAGTTCAGGCTAGCCAAAATCTCAGCTAGGGCCGCAGGTGGAATAGACCCAGATGGGGGCTTGGGTGCTTGTGTGGATGGTCCGACCTCAGATGAGGGTGGTGGCTGTGGAGCCGGTAGGTAACCCTCGCCCCGACGGTGAGTCTGCTCTCCTTCCAACACTCCAAATCGGGAAATGACATGATGATCTATGACTTCCATTGGCGGCTGAGTGACATCATTGTTTTTCCACTGCACGCCTACCTGTTTGCAGAGGCGGGTAATTAGGGACGGGTGAGGGAATCCTGATATTGTGTTACTTCGGATAGCCTTCTTGATGGACTCCTGGATGAGAGCCCCTACGTCCACTTTCAGTCCTATGATGATGGCAAATAGAAGGACGGCCCGCTCTCTAGTGACATTGCTGAGATGGCAGGTTGGCATGATGTTGGAGCAAATAAAGGCATACCATGCCTTGCCATAGCGCCTCAGAGCTTGTTGTGGGAAACTGGTCTTCTCGCCATGGAATTTATTTGTTTTCCAGGCGGTGCCGGGCTTGCAAAACCTTGCTATTATCTCATCCGCGTTGTAGTTCTGCAGCCCGAGCTCCAAGTAGTCACGGCCATCATAATTCGGAGTCCCGAATACGTTGTTGATGGACTGGCTATCATAGGGGATCAGTTTACCCCGAATAGGAACTATCGCAGGGCCATCTGCACTCGCATTGGCATAAAATTCTCTGACCATAGAAATAATAGCAGAGTCAGGCTGCTTTGTACAAGTGGACCCATTTCATTGCCAGTATCATCGTCATCAGATCTCCATCATTATTGTCATCTGGCCTAAGACCCCTATCAGGCACCAAGTTTCGCTTGGTGAATGTTTTGGTGTATCGCTTCCACGCCTCCTCACTAATGAATTTGGCAGTGTCCCATCTTAATGGAGGAGCTCTCGGTGCCAGCGAAGTGGGGCCAATTTGGATGCCATGTCAACACTTGCAGTTTCTAGCACAAAAGGGAAGCTCAGTACAACACAGCACTAACAGACCCAAGGGTGGCCTTTAATTAAAGATGCAAGGGAACACAACTAACCCTTTCAACAGGGGATGATCAAACCCTAGCTTTACCAATTGGCCAATTCAACAAATATCCAACACCAAAATAATAACAAGAGAAGGCCCTATTCTTACTTTGAAAACAACAAATCACGACCCACAGAGTAACCAATATACTAAACACAAGGTATGCCCAAAATCGCCCAAAATCCACAAAAAATGAAGTAAAATCCCTTAATAGAAATAGTAATTCCCCTTACCTTGTAGTAAAGAGTCAATATCTGGCACGAATTTGAGAGGCTAGGGCACGACTAGAAGAGGGAAGGAAGTAACTGATAGGGATAAAGAATGGGATATGTGACTGCTGTGCTGAGAAAAATCCCTCTTAAGTGCTAAAATTTCGCTATTGGTGCTATAGTGCAAGCCTTCCTTTGTCTTTTGGCACTGCAGCGCAAGATTAAAATGTTAGATATGCACTTGGCGCTACAGCACGGGCTGCAGTTCAAAACCTGGCACTGTAGCGCGACTGTCCAATATGTTGAACTACCCTTGGCGCTGCAACGCGAGACTGAGTACATAAACTGGCGATGCAGCTTGGCTTTCCAGTATGGTATAAAATTCGGTGGCGCTACAGCGCGACTTACAACATTGATGCCAGTGCTGCAACGCGAGTTTCCAATGTGGCATGACATGTGTTGGCACTGCAGCTGCAGCGCGGATTGTAGTATTGGTGTCGGTGCTGCAGCGCGAGTTTCCATTGTGATGAATGAGACTTGGCGCTGCAGCGCGACTCTCAGCACCAA
The DNA here is from genome assembly GCA_016801055.1 of Panax notoginseng. Classification (NCBI taxonomy): domain Eukaryota; kingdom Viridiplantae; phylum Streptophyta; class Magnoliopsida; order Apiales; family Araliaceae; genus Panax; species Panax notoginseng. Next base: position 67,025,233 of record CM029020.1, on the reverse strand, counting down.
TGTTGGCGTTGCAGCGCGACTCCTGCATAACAGTTTCCTGGTTTGGTTCCTACACAAGCCAAGTCCAAGATAAGTAAAAATTTTCCACAACACAAAAATTATAAAAACATGTAAAATAAGCAGTTTATCTCTAACTACTATATGCATTTTAACAACATACTAACTAAACATTCTAACATATACTATATAAACATTAGCAAGCATACTAAGTAAACATGGAAATAACAAGCTGAAACCTATGCTATCAAACTAAAGAAAACAGAACGAATGAAAACTAGACATAAGCTAAGAGAAAGAGGAAATTTTGATACTAAGATGGGGTTGCCTCCCCACCAAGGGCTTGATTTACAGTCATAGGCTTGACTTTTCCCTCGCCTTACACCGGGTCACCCAATGTGATGGAGGTGTTTTGCCGGTCGACCTCGCCGCCCCAGTAGTGTTTTAGGCGTTGTCTATTTACCTTAAAGGTTTTGTCCAATTTAGGGTCTTCGACCTCAATAGCACTGTGAGGATACACCTAGGCAATTGTGAATGGTCCCGACCATCGGGACTTCAACTTCCTGAGAAATAGTTTCAATTGGGAGTTGAATAGAAGCACTTTCTGGCCTTGTTCGAAATCTCTTTCGACTATTTTCTTGTCATGCCACCGCTTCGTCTTCTCTTTGTACAACTTAACGTTTTCATACGCTTACAGACGAAACTCTCCTGATTCATTAAGTTGTAATAATCTATGTTCATCTGCTTCATCCAAATCGAAATTGAGCTTTTGAATTGCCTAATAAGCGTTATACTCCAATTCAACCGGGAGATGGCATGCCTTTCCATAAACAAGCCTATAAGGAGACATTTCGATAGGCGTCTTGTATGCAGTGCGGTTTGCCCACAAGGCATCATCTAGCATTTTGGACCAATCCTTCCTATTCGGGTTAACAATCTTTTCTAGGATGCGCTTGACCTCCCTGTTTGATATCTCCGCTTGGCTACTTGTTTGCGGATGATAGGTATTGGCTATTTTATAGGACACCCCATATTTAGCGAGAAGGGCTTCGAAATATTTATTGCAGAAATGTGACCCCTCGTCAACAATTATTGCTCGAGGTGTGCCAAAACGAGTGAATATATTCATTCTTATAAAATTAAGCACCACCTTAGCATCATGTGTAAGCAGGGCAACTGCTTCTACCCACTTGGAGACATAGTCTACCGCAATTAGGATATATAGATTGTTGTAGGAAAACAGAAATGGGCCCATGAAAGCTATTCCCCAGACATCGAATAGTTCCACTTCTAGGATATTCTACAGAGGCATTTCATGCCTTTTGGAAATGGTTCCTACCCTTTGGCAATTATCGCAACGCGATACATAAATATGAGCATCTTTAAACAAAGTAGGCCAGTAGAAACCAGATTGGAATACCTTTACATATGTTCTTTCGCTACCAATGTAAGACCCCAACTTTTATGAATAAAAATTTAATTTTCCCTAAATATCATTTTGAGTAATAAGGTGTGGATTTGATATAATGTTATAGTTGTGGGTAATATTTACAAATTTTACAAAGTAAGTAAGTTGTCATAAAATATTCGTTTGGTCGGAGAATATTCGTTTTATCAGGAAATATTCGTACGACGACACAATCATTGGTGGACCCCACAACGGAATTACTATCGGAGTTAGAAAACGACAAAAATAACTTTTTATAAAAATAATGGCAAAAGTTTTACCGTTAATTATTAAAATACCTGGTGATAAACGTACAGTAATACGCGTGGTTGCATAGTAACACACGGTATTGTACAATATCTTTTTTATTGATGCTTACGTGAAAAGTCACTCAGTTTCATTCAATTATTGCCACAGTAATTGTTGCATAGTATCTCATATTATTGATTTAATTATTGTCACAGTATCATCTGCACAATATTTTAAATTAGTAAATCAATAATTGAGACAACAAAGTTATTCATATTATTATTTGTATTATTGACAATGTCTAGAAAGTTCTGTCGAGGAAAGGGGTTTGGTAACCTAATTGCGCGTCAATAAGGAGAAGTCCTTATCGGAAAGCTCCCTCTTTCTTGGGAATGATCTGGTTGTTAATATTGAGAGTTATAATATTAATGCTGAATAAATGTTATTAAAAATGTGTTTATGAGGCCAAGTGAATTGAGATAAATAGAGGGAGTTTTAATGAAGTATTTGTTGTAAATTTGGCTTTTTATATGGACCCCCACTTACTCATTTTTTAAAATCGTCGGTAGAAAGTTATCTCAATTTTGTGTTATTACTTATATATATATATATATATATATATATATATATATATATATATATATATATATATATATATATATATATATATATATATATTATAAGTTTAGTTTTTTGTATAAAATAGAATATATTATATTTTATTTGATTGCATAGTACTGCATAGTGTTGCATAGTGTCTGCATATTGTTGCATAGTAAAATCAAAAATTTTGGTTGAATTCGGCTGAATTGTGCCCGTGAGTTTTCTAAATTGTTCACCCGTGAATTCTTTTTAAATAGTACAATGTCATTCTCCTATAAACAGGATGCTTAGTTTAGAAATAAAAATCACACCACAATCATAGAATTCTTCTTTTATAATATTGAGCGTATTTCTTTGAGTTTAAGGAAGCTTTGAGTGTAGAAAAAAGTACAAGTTTTCTTTATGAATATCCCCGCTATACCAGTCAGGAATACTCTCCTTTTAAGGTAAGGGATATTATTTTTGTTCAATGTTCGTGAGAAATAATATTTTCTTCCATACTCTATAGTATGTAAGTAATATTATTTCGTTTCATATTCCTAATTCTACACTTATTTTGATAAGTATTGCTTCTATACTCCTTGAAATTAGTAGAATATCCTTGAAAATTGCGCTTCATCTAGTATCGTTTCACAGAAATATTTTTCTGAACATTCTTGTTAAATTTTAATATTTTCATGTCGGGGTACTATTCACGAAGTACTATTCACAGGATACTATTCACTCTAGTACTATTCACCCAGGGTACTATTCACAACAAAAATTGATTTCTTTTCTGTCCAAATTATTTTTGATACGTGAATATTATTCTTGAATTTTACTCCACAAAGCAGTTATCATGTTGACAATTTGGACATTCTTAAACTCTGGATAAATTAAAAATCTTTAATATTTATCCTTGATCTCGTTTGATTAATTTTTATATCATTGTCATCATCCTCACGCTCATGTTGTGATGAAAGTCGTCTTTGGCCCATAGTGCATAGATAGAATGTTGATTAGTATGATTATAACCATGAATTATGTATCGGTATAATCATGACTTGTAATGTTACAAATGATGTGGTAAAAGTTTTCATTGGCCCGTAGTGCATTGATGGACAGTTGTGCATGGATAATTCGTGGATGTGATACTAACGAATATCCTTGGCCCGTAGTGCATGGACAATTTGGTGATGTGGATTATTTATTGAGATGTATTACAGCGATAAAATATTGATGATGAATTTTTAAATCATCGAAGATAGTAGATATCATGCTCTACTTGACTCTTCTAATGGATTGCTTGTTCCGCTGCAGTTAATTTTGTTATCTATTGTATTCTATCAGTTTTACACTGTTGAAGGCTAAGGATAATTTATTATGCATTATCTTAGTCATAATATTCTTTACTGGGCTAATTGAGCTCACCCTTTTCTTTCATTGTTCTCTTCAGGAAATAAGAATATAGTTGGGACTAGTCAGGAAATGGAGTGATGGTCCAAGATGGTGGCTATAGTAGTCCTCACTATTCTATGAAATAGTGTGATAATAAGTGTAATGAGTACTCCATTTGAGTTTGGATATTGTCTACGAGACAATATTCGTGTTAAAACTCTCAGCTACGTTTTGTTGTATTGTATAAATGAAGTTTGTATTTAAATTCTATACCATGTATTTGGCGACTCAGAATGGGTTGTGTATACCTATTTTGGGGGCTTCACAACTAAAATATCTTCCGTAGTTCGAGGAATGACAATGATGGAGCACACCCTCAATTTCTTCCTCCGGCATACATCTTCGCAGAATTTGGTGTGCACACTGTTTGAATAGGAAAAGCTCATCCCACAAATACTGCTTATCATCGTTTAGGAATTTCTTCCTTTGTTGATAGCTCATGTTTGGAGGACGCACATGACAAGCGACAAAATTAGCAAAATCAGCATACCATGGGAATTTGCTTTGAACAACAAACAGCTGTTCATTCGGCAAGAAGTCATTTATGTCTGTTTCTGTATCTCCCAAAAGAGGTGGGTTTTCCAACCTCGATAAGTGATCCGCGACTTGATTTTCAGTCCCTTTTTTATTACGGATCTCCACATCGAATTCCTAGAGGAAAAGGACCCATCTAATCAGCCTAGGCTTCGCATCTTTCTTTGATATAAGGTATTTGATGGCTGAGTGGTCAGTGTACACGATAACTTTGGTTCCGATGAGATAGGAACGGAACTTATCAAAAGCATAAATCACTGCCATCAGTTCTTTCTCAGTTGTGGTGTAATTAAGCTGAGCATCAGTCAATGTCTTACTAGCATAGTAAATCGTGTGAAACACTTTGTCCCTCCTTTGGCCCAACACTGCCCCAATTGCAAAATCACTGGCATCGCACATAAGCTCAAATGGAAAGGTCCAGTCAGGAGCCACTACTATAGGAGCCGAGATGAGTCTTTCCTTCAATAATTTAAATGCTCTTAGGCAAGCTTCGTCAAACTGGAAAGGCATGTCCTTTTCCAAAAGGTACAGAGCGGCTTGGTTATTTTTGAAAAGTATTGGATAAACCGTCTGTAGAATCCCGCATGCCCCAGAAAGCTTCTTACCCCTTTCGCTGATGTAGGCAGTGGTAGATTATTGATAACATCAATTTTGGCCCTGTCTACTTCAATATTTCCAACAGATACTTTGTGCCCCAGAATAATGCCCTCTCTTACCATGAAGTGGCACTTCTCCCAATTCAACACCAGATTTGTCTCAACACATCTTTTTAGGATGGCAGTCAAATTTTCTAGACAGTTTTCAAAGGAGCTCTCGAATACATAAAAATCATCCATAAAGACCTCGAGTGTCTTTTCAACCATATCTGAGAAGATGGACATCATGCAATGCTAGAATGTTACAGGAGTGTTACACAGCCCAAAAGACATTTTCCTAAAGGCAAAGGTCCCATAGGGGTATGTAAACATGGTTTTCTCCTGATCTTCGGGAGCTATAGAAATTTATTTGTAGCCAGAATAACCGTCAAGTAGATAATAGAATTTGTGCCCAGCGAGTCTGTAGAGCATCTGATCAATAAAGGGTAGAGGGAAATGACCCTTACGGGTGGACTTGTTTAACTTTCTATAGTCCATGCATACCCTCCATCCAGTAACCGTTCTGGTGGGAATAAACTCGTTATTCTCATTGGACACTACTGTCATGCTGCCCTTTTTTGGCACGCACTGAATGCAACTAACCCAGGGACTGTCTGAGATGGGGTAGATAATGCCCGCATCTAGCAACTTGATAATTTCTTTTTGGACCACCTCTTTCATAATGGGGTTCAACCTCCTCTGATGTTCAATGGATGGCTTAGACCCTTCCTCAAGTAGGATTTTATGCATACATAAAGATGGAATGATCTCTTTAATATTCGCAATTGACCACGCCAAGGCTGTTTGAGCACTTGAAGTAGTTTCTGTTCCTGAGCAATATCCAAAGATGCAAAAATAATAACAGGCAAGGTGGATGACTCCCTTAAATAAGCATACCTCAAATGGTTTGGCAAGGGCTTGAGATCAAGGATAGGAGGTTCTATGATTGAAGGTTGGGCCTTGGAAGTGGACGCTTCTTGATCATTCAGAGATTCAAACTGTCGCTGGAACTGTTCCGACCTCTGGGGTGCATCTAACCACTTAGCATATTCAAGATGAGTAGGCTCTTCCATAGAACTAGCACCTGTCAGTGTAGCCTCAAGCAGGTTTGACATGCAGGTTTCTAAAAATACTTCCCTTATCGAATTATCATTCACGTTAATTTAGAAGCAGTCTTCAGAGGCATTTGGATATTTCATAGACCTGAACACATTGAATGTTACCTCCTGATCTTGTACTCTCATAGTCAACTCCCCTTTTTGGACATCTATTAGTGTCCTCCCAATTTCCAGGAAGGGTCTACCCAGTAAAATCGGGACCTCCCTGTCTTCCTCGAAGTCCAAGACAATAAAATCTCCTGGGAAAATGAACTTGTCCACCTTGACAAGCACATCCTCAACTATCCCCTTCGAGTAAGTAAGAGATCTATCCGCCAATTGCAGGATCACACTAGTGGGTTTGGCTTCATTCAGTCCCAACTTTTTATAGATTGACAGAGGCATCAGATTTACACTAGCCCCCAAATCACACAAGGCTTTGCCAATGAATTGATCCCCTATTGTGCATGGTATCGTGAAACTCCTAGGATCTTTCAATTTTGGCAGAAGCTTATTCTGTAAGATGGCACTACATTCCTCTGTTAATGAAACTATCTCGTAATCCCCCATCTTCCTTTTTTCCAATAAAATGTCTTTCATAAATTTGGCGTAGCTAGGCATTTGCTCCAACGCCTCTACAAACGGATATTTATATAAAGCTTCTTAAACACTTCTAAAAACTTAGAAAATTGTTTATCGAGCTTTTATTTCTGCACGCGCTGGGGGAATGGTAAATGTTGGAAATGAGGACTGGACTTGTCTGTAGGGGTTGGTGTTGTAGGTTCATCCTGAGCATTTTCCTCTCCCCCAGACTTATCACCAATCGGTTCCATATTAGGCTCCTTTTCAGTCACTTCCTCTTGCATTGTAGAAGTCTCTCCACCATTTTCATTTATTGTCCTCCCACTCCGGAGTGTAACTGCTTTGCATTATTCCTTGCCATCCTGTTTTGGGTTGACATCAGTGTCACTCGGTAATGTGCCTTGAGGACGACTGTTCAAAGCAGTGGCCAATTGTCCCATTTGGACTTCAAGGTTTTGGATGGAGGCTTCTTGATTATTGCTCCTCATTTCATTTTGGGCAATATATCGTGAAAAGAGATCTTCCAAACTGGGTTTTCATTCCTATTGAGGTGGGGGTTGGTAAGAACTATGTGGTTGTTGGTGGTACTGATTCTGAGCTTCGAAACCATGAGGGTTTGAAAACTTAGGCCTGGTGGTAGATGGTTGTGCTTGGTTGCTATTGGTGTTGCCCTAGGAGAAATTCAGATGATTTCTCAACCTCAGATGGTAGTGAGTAGGAAGATTTGCATTTTCCTGCCGCCCATAGTTTGAAATAAATTAGACTGGTTTAGGGCTTATGGCGCACTGATCAGTTGGGCGGCTTCCTACACACAGTTCACATGGCACTGCGACACTTTGCACATTTTGCACTGATTGCACTCCCATAGTGTCGAGTCTTTTGGTTAGCGCTGCAACCTGAGCTGCTAATGCTGTGACTGAGTCAACCTCATACACCCCTGCTACTCTCCTAGGGGCTTGCCTATCATTTGGCCATTGATAATTGTTGGCCACCATTGTTTCCACCAAGTCATATCCTTCTGCACGATGCTTTGACATGAAGGCCCCACCAGATGCGGCATCTATACTCGAACGAGTAGACCCGGATAAACCATTATAAAATGTCTGAATGGGAAGCCATTCTAGCAGTCCATGGTGGGGGAATCTTCTCAGTAAATCCTTGAATCGCTCCCATGAGTCATACAAAGACTCAAATTTAAATTGGACGAAGGATGTAATGTCATGCCTGAGCCTGGCTATTTTAGCGGGCGAAAAGAACTTCGCCACGAACTTTTGAGCCAAGTCAGTCTATGTGGTGATGGAGCCTAGCAGAAGTGAATGCAACCAACTCTTGGCCTTGTCCCTCAGAGTGAATGGGAATAGTCAGAGTCTAATGGCATTGTCAGACACTCTGTTGCATTTAAACGTATCGCAGATCTCCAAGAAATTGATCAAATGATCATTCGGATCATCATTTGGCAATCCCCTGAACTGAACATTATTTTGGATCATTTGAATGGTGTCCGGCTTGATCTCAAAGTTGTTAGCTTGGATCGCGGGCCTGAGAATGCTCGCTACGTAAATCTGCGATATGGGGCATGGCATACTCCCTTAAAGATTTTTAAATCTCCTCAGCCATAATAACAGGAGTAGGTATGTCCTGAGCTTTCTCTCTTCATAGACGTCTGAACGTTCTGTCTACCTCGGGATCGAGAGGTATTATATGTCGACCCCTTCGAGGTGGCATACACAGTTGAGACTACCTGAGAAGAAAATTAAATAGATATATCAGTTCAAATTAAGATCGTATTGACTTAGTGTTAATATTGATAAACAAATAATACTAAGTCCCCGGCAACGGCGCCAAAAACTTGTTGGTCATTTTCACGATCAATAAAACACGCGCAAGTATACGCAGTCAACAAGTAATATATGATAAGTAGAGTGTTGTACTCACGAGGTCAAAGTGTTAGGTGATAGTCAAATACTAAAATTGGTTCAATACATTCTTATCTAAACAAGTAATTGGAGATGGTGTGTTAAACTATATGATTAAAGCTGTAGAAATAAGAGATTGAGTTATACAAGGAAGTCAAGCTAGGATTATAATTCCCCTAATGCGTCGTCTAATCTCCTAACTCCCTATATTACAAACAAATCAAGGAATGGTCAATCGAGAACAATAATTACACATAAGCCTCTTTCGAAAGTCAAATGCACATCCCTAGCTAGATGAATCACAATATTTCTATGGTGAAAATAACTAGACTAGGGTCATTAAGCATAATCTCAAGGGCTACACAAGGAAAATAGAGATATGTCTATCCTATTAAGCAATTTATGCACACATTCCCATAGGTATGGTCATAACAAGTGTTCTTATATTGAAGGATTAGATATTAATATCCATTTTTCAATATCCATTAATATCAATATCAATTTCTTTGTCAAGCAATCAATCAATAAGCATGAAATACAACAACCCTTTCCAAAATGATTCATTAATATAAATAGGAGAGAAAGTTAATTAAGCTAAACAATAGGTTACATTACAATCCTAGAAATGGAATTAGTTCATAACTATGGTACTAATACACATTTTCAAAGTATTCAACATGCTCATTAATACATTAATGAATGAAAGATTTAGATAAAGAAAACTCCTTTTGCAGTTTTCTGGCCCCAAGTCTTCTCTTCTCTGTGTAGAGTCAGAGCTATGAAGGATGCAATGGACTTTTCTTCCTTGAGGACTAGCTTCTTTCTCTTCTAAACTAATGAAACTTAAAAACTCCTAATTTATGCTCTATATTAATGGTGGTTGCAGCTTCTGATAAAAGATAATGAATCCTTAGCTTTTTAGGTTATTAAGATATAATCTCTGCCTGGGCATCGGAGGTGGCGATGCAACGCTAAGATTAAGGCTTGGAACGGCGCTGCAGCGCCACGTCAGCATAAAAAAACCGGAGCTCAAGCTGCAGCGCCAGTTTACAAGGGAACTGGGGCACTGTCGCGCCAAGTTGACATCATTATTGACCTAGAGGGCGTGTTGTAGCGCCAGGTTAAAGCATGGCATTAGCGTTGTAGCGCCAGTGTGCTAATTTTGACCTTTTTGCCCCTTAAAGCTAGAAATGACCTAATAAGCCTTGTAACACAAAGATCAAGCAAAATAATAACAAAATATATATAAAAGCTAAACAAATAACAGAGAACAGGCAGCTTCTTAAGCCACAGAGGATCTGATTCGTGGATATAAATCCCACTCATCATATATTGGCAAGACGCTCAAGTGAATAGTTTTCTCGTATAGATAAGAAATGAGTGGTCATGGTCAAAATCTATAATGACCCAAATTATGTTTAAGCCTTGAGAAACTTTGGGAAGGCCTGTTATGAAGTCTATAATGATATGCTCCCACTTCTATTCTGGAACTTTAAGTGGTTAGAATGGACCCTTAGGTACTTAATGTTCTGCTTTGACACGTTAACAAGATAAACTCTGTGATCTCCCTCTTCATATTACTACACTAAAACATAAGTCGAAGGTCACGATACATTTTGGTACTCCCAAGGTAGATTGCAAACGGCGTATTATGTTCTTCCATCATGATTTTATATTTCAATTCAGGATCGTTAGGAACACAGAGTCTAGAGTTGACTCAAAGTATCTCTTTTTTGTCGATTCTCGCTTATGAAATAGCACCTTCTTGTGCCTTCATCATCATACTAACTAATACAAGATCAATAGTTTGAGAAGCCTTAATTTTTTTTTAATGAAACCTGGTTCTACTCGTACATGTGCAATCTTCATATGGTTCCATGGTGACTTTATTTCTATATCCATTTTCTACAAGTAAGACAGAATGCACCTTTTTGTTGTCAGTATTACACTTGAATTCGTATATGATCTTCTACTTAATGCATTAGCTACTATGTTCGTCTTTCCAAGGTGGTATTGGATGGTGTGCTTGTAATCCTTTAATAGCTCAAGCCAACGTCATTGTCGCATTTTGATTTCCTTTTAAGTGAAGAAATATTTTAGGCTTTTATGGTCTGTATAGATCTCCACCTTCTCTTCACACAAGTAGTGTCTCTATGACGCCCCCAAAATTAGGTATACATCACCCATCTTGAGTCGCCAGAAACATGGAACAGAATTCAAATATAACTTAATAATACAACTGTCGTGTACAATACGACAAAACATAAACTGTGATTTTGAATACAAATATTGTCTACTAGAGAGTATACAAACTCAAAAGGAGTCCTCATTACAATTATTATCACACTATTACATAGAATAGTGAGGACTACTAATGCTATCATCTGGTTCATCACTTCGTTACCAGGTCATGCGTACACGCACCGACAGGATATTCCGACAGAATAATAAATAATGAAACTAGGTCCGGCGTAAACGCACAGACAGGATATTCCGACAGAATAATAAATAATGGAACCAGGTCCGGCATAAACGCAGAGACAGGATATTCCAACAGAATAATAAAGACGGAACCAGGTCCGGCGTAAAACGCACAGACAGGATATTCCAATAGAATAATAAAGAAAGGAATAACAGAAGAATTTCACCAAGTATAGGGTAGTCCGCGTATACAGGTTATTCCAACAGAATAATAAGGAATGGAATAACAGGAGTTCTCTTCATGAATACAAAAGAAATAATACCCCTTACGAGTACAACAAATAATATCCCTTACCTTGAAAGGAAGAGTACTGGATATAGGAGTAGTGAAGTAGTAGAACACTTTTCTTCTTTCTCTCTATAGTTTCTCTCTCTAGAGTTTCAGTGAATTCGTAAGAAAATAATGAAGGAATGAGCTTCTATTTATAGAAAAATGGACCGCATAGTAACTAACTCATGAACGATCTAGATTGATTTACTTTAATCTGACGGTCCATATTTAAAGCAAAATCTTTTAATAAAATATAATATATTCTATTTATAATATAATAAAATGAATAACTTTATAAAAAATTTTACTATGCAAATACTATGCAGGCACTATACAAACACTATGCATAATAAAATATAATATATTCTAATTATTGTCTAATAAAATAGATAACTTTATAAAAGTTTTCTGTTTTATATAAAAAGATTTTGCTATTAGCCTAATAAAACGAATAACTTTATAAAAGTAATCTGTTTTATATAAAAAGTTTTTCTGTTTTATTACGTTAATAATACTAATAAAACAAAACTGAGTGACTTATCACGTAAGCCTCAATAATCAATACCGTATGCTACTATGCAACCACACGTATTACTGTATTTTTACTACCGAGTAGATCAACAGCATTAACGGTAAAACTTCCGCCGTTATTTTCATAAAATATTTTTGTCGTTTTCTCAATCCGACAATAATTCCGTTGTGGAGTCCACCAATAATTGTGTCGTCGTACGAATATTTTTTGACAAAAATAATATTTTTCGACCAATTGAATATAATACAACAACTTGCATACTTTGCAAAATTTATAAATACTACCCACAAGTATAACATTATCTCAAATTCACACCATAATATTTAAAAAAATATTTCAAAAAAATAAATCTTTATTCATAAAATCTGGGGTTTCACAGTCTCTAAATTTTTAATGCAAAAACTACCGCTACCAACTTTAGATCATGAGTGGGGTAGTTTTTCTCATATTCCTTGAGTTTTTGAGAGGCATAAGCTATAACTTTTCCGTGTTGCACGAGAACGCAACCAAGGCCTTTGCCTAAAGCATCATTGTAAATGACAAATCCTCCTGATCCTGATGGTATGGTTAGAACAGAAGCTGAAACAAGTGTTTTCTTGAATTCTTGAAATCTCTTCTCATCCCTCCATTCGAATTTTGTGCTTTTCTGAGTTAGCGAGTTAATGGAGTGAAAATTCGAGAAAATCCTTCAATGAATCTCCAATAATAACCAGTTAGGTCCAGAAAGCACAGTATCTCTGTGAATATCTTCGGTTGCTTCTAATTTACTATTGCTTCAATCTTCACAGGTGTCGACCCCTTTTCTGTTCTTACCTTTTTTTGTTCTCTATTTTGTTGAGTTTTGTTTGAAAAGGCGAGTTTAAAAAAGGTCCAACATATCAATGTCAACAATTTCAAAATCAAAGTCGCCAGTTGGTAGATTTGAAATGGTTGTACCAACTCAACCGATTTTAAAAAGGTTTACACAAAGGCCAATGGTTGGACTCTGTTTAACAGACCTTGGAAATCGAGATTCATAGAGTTTGGGGGCTTGATTAAGGGGGGAAGGTGTTAGGCACCCCCCCCCCGACTTCTTTGAAAACATGGTTACCGCAACTTTTTAAATTCCCTAATTTATCTGCATGTGTGTGTGTGTGTGTGTGTTTATTGGGCCTATATGCAATTATCTAGAAGTAGTGTTATGCCTCGTTTTCACCAATACATAAAGGGTTTGATTTGTATAAAGGTTCAGTTTTAAAGCAAGATATAGCAGTGATGTTTTGGAAAACAGATTTTCAAACCCTTATGCTTAATAGTAATTGAGGCCTTTGATACTCCCATTTTATTCCGTATACGACTTGATTGATTTTATTTTTGAGATGCAAAACATCTTTGAGAAAATAAGATACATAGCAGTGTCGGGCTCCTTATGGGCATGAGAGCCATCTAAGGATGTCCAGACACCGTAGATAATTTACAAGCTGGTTGCACAGCTAAAAAGTGTCCATCGTGGGAACCAGATCTAGATTCACAAGTTGAATCTTCGATCTCATGGCTCCTAAGCTCACATGATAGATTATATGTACAAAAACTAGAAAGAAAACTAGATTTAAATAAATCTAAATTATTGTAGCTTCAACAGTTCCAGTTTAGTCACTTTTGAACCGATTAAAAGTTAGAGATGGCCAGATTTAGATAAATCTACTCCACAGGCTGGAAGATTAAATATCTACATTGTAAGAGAAGTTAAAAAATATATTTAAAAGTAGTATATATATAGTTATATATATAAAGACAATCAACTGCCACGAATTTGAAATCCATACAGGACTTTGGGATAGAAATATATATATATATATATATATATATATATATATATATATATATATATATATATATGTGTGTGTGTATGTGTGTCAAAGCAGTAAAAAGCTTAAAAATTTTAAAAATCTTAAAGTGGGCTGCCAAGAAAACTTCAGACCACTTTTAGAGCTTGAAACCTCAGTTTTCATCGGTTAAATTTTGATATGTCGTAGAATAAGAGCTTACAAGTGTTTAGAAAGAAGAATCACAAAGTTTGGAGCACTCTAGAAGAGGTTAAGGGCCGAAATGGACAGAGTTTTCTCTCTTTTCTCCTTTTTTTTCAAATGAGCTGATGGGGGGTCTATTTACAGACTAAGTTGGCCGCAGGTCAACCCGCGGCAGGCACAGGTCTACCTGCGGCTGTCGGGGTTGCCCCGGGCCTGGTAAGTCCCATTGTCTCAAAGTATGTGCACTTGGACAATGCGATGTCTGATCGAACCTTCATAACTTTCAATCTGGGCATCCAATGGAGGTGTGATGTACCTTTATAGAAAGCCATTGATGAGAGATACATAATGACATGGGATATGACGTTTTCTGAATTCGAGAAAATGGGTCCATGACCAGATCTCCAAGTCTTTGCAACCTATCCGTTGAGCTTTCTTGTGCAGTTTTCACTCGAGATTTAAGCTATGGTTCTTGTGGAACTTATTTTGAAGTGTTGTAAGATGATTTGAGTTGAAGTTGAGTTAGCAAAATGACCATTTTTCCCCTCCTGGGGTTGTCTCTGGCTTTGATGTAGTTGTAGCAATTTTTTCTCAAGGTTATCTCCGAGATTGGCTTGTTGTTGTCTCTGATAGTCCTCAGGGTTGTCTTTGAGGTTGGTTTGACCTCCCGGGGTTGACTTCGGGCTTTAAACTGGACCCCCCGGAGTTATTTCCAGGGCTGGACTGGATATCCCAGGGTTGGAAACTGATCTCCCGGGGTTATCTCTGGGGGTTGGAACTGGATCTCCCAAGGTTATCTCTGGGGTTGGAACTAGATCTCCCGAGATTATCTCCGGGGCTGGAACTTGATCTCCTGGGGTTATCTTTGAGGTTGGAAATTGGATCTCCTGGGGTTATCTCCGAGGTTGGAACTGGATCTCTGGGGTTGGAAACTGAATCTCCCGAGGTTATCTCCGAGGTTAGAACTGGATCTCCTGGGGTTATCTCTGGGGCTGGACTGGATATCTTGGGGTTATCTCCGGGGTTGGAAATTGATCTTCCGGGGTTATCTCTGGGGTTTGGAACTGGATCTCCTGGGGTTATCTCTGGGGTTGGAAACTAAATCTTTCGGGGTTATCTCTGGGGTTTGAACTGGATCTGACTTTCAGGATTATATCTGGAAGACGATTATGCCCTCCTGCATGGTTAGTAACAGGAATGAAAAATTTTGAGTGTCTGGAGATGCCCCTTTTTATTATATTTATGCAATGTAATGGCATGAACATGATAAAGACTACTACACACTTGAAATATGATAAGATTGAGATGATGCAATACAATGCATCATGATATGATATTATGAATGTTGGACGCTTTTGTTGTTGGAATGATTTCCAACAGGAATTTATAATTGCCTGCTCCCGCCGCTTCTGTTGGGGGATGGAGTTGTCAGTGATGGTTTTCCTTACACCGCTTTGATGTCTACACGAACAGTAGTCTACAAAGCTTTCATCATCGAATCTTTCCCGATGCTACGTTGGGGTTATCGCCAGCGGTTTAAAATGTCCATCAGTACTATTTGAGACTTATTTGACGACAAGTTGCAGAGATGTTTTCAAGATCCCTGCTGTGGAAGTTTTCCAATGGTTGAAACCATCGAATTTTGACATTGGTGTTATCACCAACATCCTTGATCTTTTGGATGTTCTTTCCACCGAAGATGTTTTTCTCCTTTGCGAGTGACTCTCGGGGATTGTTGATGTTTTATCCTGATGATAGCTTGGCTTGGTTGCCACCATTGGATGTTTCTTTTCATTATGCTGACATTATCACCATCGCTCTAGCTTTCTACCAGCTCAATGTCGATAGTTCCACCGGGGATAACATTTTGACTTCTTACTTTCACAGCATCTTCACAATACTCACTCGAACGATAGTGTTGTGAAGGTTGACCATCACTGACTTTCTTCGGTGCCTTGTACAGTAGTTTACAATAGTCTGGAAATCACCGATCCTTCGCGGTGCCTCGGCTGAGTATCTGTATAACAGATTTCATCATCGGTCCACCCCGATGAAGATGGTTTCACCATCAGACTTATGATACTCTAATCTTCATTGAGTTGTCGCCAACGGCTTGCAATATCAAATACTCTGATCTTCGTTGAAGTAGCTTTCAACGACTTACATCACCGGAGCATTTTCGAAGCTACATTGGAGTTTTCGCCAATGGTTTGAAGTGTCAAGGATGTCTGACCTTCGTTGAAGTAGCCTTCAATTGCTTACATAACAAGACCATTTTCGATGCTACATTAGAGTTGTCACCAACGATTTGCAGTGTCAGGTATGTCTAACCTTCGTTGAAGTAGCCTTCAACGGGTTACATCACCAGACCATTTTCAATGCTACGCTAGATTTGTCGCCAACGGTTTACAGTGTCAGGGATGTCTGACCTTCGTTGAAGTAGCCTTCAACGCCTTACATCACCGGACCATTTTTGATGCTATGCTGAAGTTGTTGCCAACAGTTTGCAGTGTCAAGGATGTCTAATATCTCTACTAGGGATATCTTTCCGACGAATTATACCCTTGAACGAATTTGGATGCTTTGATTGCAAGTAAGACCCCCAGTTCATGGCGTTAGACCTTCACGATGCTTTAATAAGGGTCGCTTTCAATAACTTGTATCATTGGCTTTCTGAAACCCCCATTTGGACGAATGCCAATGACTTACATGTAGACCCGCAGCTTGGTTTCTAAATTAAGGATTTCAGGCCCTTTTTGCTCAATCGCGTAGCACCTTTTTTCCTGTTTTGACTTTTTAGGTTTTGGGACCTCCATTGCAACTTAAATTTGATTGAGCCGGAGTGGATAGGGACCAACCTGGGTAGCCGCAGGTAGACTCGCGACCACCTGTGGGTTATATATTCCCTCCCATCTCTTTTACAAGTCATTTTTAAGTTGAAGCCACACAGAAAAACTGAGATTTCTTCTTCAGATCTACTGAGTTCAGACTGCTTTCTGCAAAATCTATCATCGTACAATCGTTCTGCTTTATCCTGGTAACGTTTACATGTTTTCTTTTCTAATTTTGACCATTAGAATGTGAGATATCATATAGCTTCTACACACATAGTAGTGAATATGTATGCTCATATGACTTGATAAAAATTATTCAACGTAGTAAATGTTAATCTTTTACCATGATGAACGTATTGATGTGAAAAAAATTAACTTTTAAAGCAGTCAATTGGCACCCTTTTTTACTATTTTTTTCATCCTATTTGAGGACAAATGAGCAAAGGTTTTGAAGTAAAACACATCTGGAAATTAGGCTACCATGATGGATTTAATTTTAATGTTTTTTCATGCATGTAAGATATTCATAACTTTGAGTTGGTGAACTATTGAATGGCTACCTAGTCATGCCTATGTGCATATGGATAGTCCATTTTATAAAGGAGACTTTGGATAAATTTTTTCACAAGTCTGGGCATTTAATGAACACGCATTTTTAATTCTATTGTTGACGTATGTTAAAGCAATGAATGCATGCATGAAGCTATGATTTGAATTTAATGAGCTTCAATTTAGAATTTATATCACCCTTTCTGAGGTGATTTGGAGACTTTTATCCAGCTTATGGATCCAGACCAGCCTAGCAGCTCTCGTAGGGCCTCTTTATGTGTGAGGAGGAAAGCTTCAGATGTTCCTCGGCCTCTCCCAGCCCGACAGCCACTCCGGTTAACTGAGTCAGTGATTTGCCCTATCTGGGTTGAAAGACTGGATGTCAAGGACGAGGAGGAGGACGTTCCCATTGTAGATCATGCTCTTTCTTCTTCCATTCCCCGCAGGGAGCTTCCAACTATTAGTGTAACGATTCAAGATCTTTTGGATGATTTGAGTCGTCACCCCTCGATCTATCTTTATGCGAATGAGGTAATAGCCGTTTCCATCTTACTTTCCCCATTTTTGGGGGCAAGGGTTTTGATCTTGATTTGTAATTTGATGCAGGTTCCCGGCTTTACGCAACCCAAAGGGAACTGGTTTAGCATACATTCTCTATGCCAGACTCTCCATCCAGAGTATCGAGAGATTATTCATGCATGGGGCTTCGAGGCTTTCATTTCCATTCCCCCCCTCCCCCGTCGTTGTCCTTGGGGTTATCTCAAGGCTTTGTCTGAGCGTTCATTTCACCAAACCCAGTCTCTCCACTTGCTGGATTGTGAGGTGATGATCACACTGATGGATTGGTGATTCATCACTGGATTGGAAATTACAGGGGTGCCAGTGCCTTTGGTGGCTGACATTTCCCAGACTGCCGTCAAATCCCATTTGGGAGTCCCGACCACAACGCTCAAGGGTTCGACTGTCTGTTCTAGTCCCTTGAGTTTAGACGCTATGAGTGGGGCTCTAACTGAGCTTCTTCTCGATGATCCGAAGGTTAGAGATCGCATCCTTCGGCGATTGTTCCTAATCATCATCAGGGGTTGTTTCCTAGCGGACAACTCCTCGACGATATCATTTGCCTTAGTTAGCGCAACTCGGGAGGTATACCATATAAAATATTTTGATTGGGGCTCATACACCTTTGCTTGCTTCCTTAGAGGGATGTGCCTACGCTTAGAGGGCATGACGGAGGCTTAGCTAGGCTTTTACCCATTTTTTCTAGTGAGTATTTTCTCTTAACTTTTTTGCTTTTCCATCGTTCGGGTTGTCAGCTTTCCTGACTGAAGATATTTGATCTTTGCATTTTCAGTTTTGGGCCTATAAGAGGCTCCCATGTCTTTGTCTCGTTAGCACATTAGGTTTGGACACCTATCCACAGGGACGGTGATGACATTAATCCATTCTTGCAGAGGTTCTTGTAGCCGAGGGATTTACCCATTCTCGTTTATAGTTGGATTTGTTGAGATCCGATGTCATCACATGGGTTCCCTACTTCGAGGACCATTTGACATTAGACTTTAAGTGTGGCTTCCCTACTGGGGTCAAGTATGTATTATCCACTCGTCGAATTCCTCTCCTGACCGACGGAGGCTGGGAGCTCTATTTAGGAGAGCGTACTATCAGGAGCACCACATGGTAAATACACATTATGTTCTTTCCTCCTGCCATGCGACATTGGCCTCTATCTCAGCCGATCAACGAGATTCCCCTGATGGGTTTAGATGGCTTTACATTGTCAAAGAGACCCTTCACTCAAGAGGCTTTTTAACGCTGGTAGTTCCCTCGCACCATCGAAGCTTAGACCCGCGCCATACAGTTTATGAGAGATATGGTTCCTGGGTCTGTTATGATGACAGACTGGATTACCTGCGTCCAAGAGCCTACTCATTTAAAACAGATTGACAGTTTGACCTAGAGGTTGGACCTGACATATTTTTTTCCGACATTTGGGCAGAGATCCATCAGAGGCAGATTCTTTTGATCCATCTAGCTCTGGCGCTGGTCCTTCCGGTGGCCCATATTCTGATAGCTTTACCAGTGTAGATTCTCTATTGTATCGACCTGACATCCCTTCTAGCAGAGACTCAGTGACTCGGGAGGAGTTACATCAGATGGATCGATTGGATGATGTGGACATCATTGATTTCTTCTGATAGATTTAGCATTATTTCTTTTGATAGGCCTTTGTTAGATATTAGGCGGCTGTTGATGAGTGGGTTTTATACCTACGAATCGATTACTATTTGGACTTAAACAGTGTTAATCCTGTCTATTTCTGTACAGTTTTACTTGCTTTTGTTTTATTTTGTGTTTAGGTTGCAAGATGTGGTATTGGTGGCATATTGGCAGCATTATGGCGAAACTTGGCATGCAAAAGCTAAAAATCAGCAAGTCTACAGAAACACCCCCTCTGCCGGGGCGGGCCCTTGTAAGTGTAAAACCCCCCACCGGGGAAGAGGTACGGGGAGAGAGAAAAAGACTTCTGATATGATTGGAACTCTGTTGCTGCGTGGATGGAACACTTTGGCATGGAAAGGGGACTATATTGGGCGTCGTTTTATCAGTGTTTTACATGACTTATGCTGGGATATAACACAACATAACAGAGATCAATCACAACAATCAATCAATCATACTTGGTGCCCTAATTTTCTGAAGGACATTGGAGGAACATATTTGGAGGTCAAGATCACGAAGATTGCAGATTTGAGCAAGGATAAGGGTGGTGCTTTACTATTCTTTGTCTTTCAATTTAAATTTTGTAATTGGGATTATGAATTTTTCTATCTTTCCAGTATTTAATTCATTGATGATGAACTAAATTACTTTTTAGGCTTGCAATGGATCTTTAGTGTTAAACAATGATTGTCATGCCTTAATTTCAGTTCAATAATACTATCAATTCAATTTATCTATTGTGATTTGTGCTTTAATTTATGAATTACTTGATCACCAATTTTGTGTGGATTTTTATGGACTCGAGAGATGATGTATGAATTTAGACCTAATCAATATAGCATGTGTTCTTGAATTTTATGTTTTAATAGAATCTTGATGAATGTTTAGGATATAGATATACCTACATCGTATGTAATCGTGTGAAGAACTTGGAATTTAAACCTTATTTGATTTTAATTCACATAGAGATATAGTGAATTAGTTAATTAGGGTGTTTGGCTTAATTCTATCAAATTGTGGATTTAAGTTAATACGGTGTTAGTGCATCGAGAGATGGCTAATTCTACTTGAGTGTTCATGATTAATAAACTGAGATAGTAAATTGAACTGGAAAAAGGTGTGATAATCGGAGTGAAACTTAGAGTGAAATTGTAAGCTTAATTCTCCATTATCTGCAAAAAAAAATTACGGTTACTTAGTGTGGTGATTGGTTTGGATTTTTAGTTATTAGTTTTTATTAATTATAATCACTAATTTGAATAGTTTAATAAAATTGAAATAATATAAAACTGTAATTGTTAGATTAAATTTCATACTAGTCTCTGTGGGAACGATAATATTCTTATCATTATATTACTTGTTGACCACGTACACTTGCGTGCGAGCGTATCTAGATTTTACCCAATAAGTTTTTGGCGCCGTTGCTGGGGACTAATTTTGATTTTAGTACTTTCAATATCAGTTTAATTACTTCAGTTTTAGTTAAACAATTTTTCTTTTTGTTTTGTTCTTTCTTGTTTCAGGTTTTCTGATTTAGTGTATGTGTAACACCCCAACTTTTTTTTATAAATAAAATCGAATTTTCTCTAATTATTATTTTAAATAATAAGGTGATAATTTGATATAATATTTTGGTTATGGGTGAAATATGCAAATTTTGCAAAATAAGCAAGTAGTTATAAAATATTCATTGTTGTCAAGGAATATTCGTTTGGTCGTGGAATATTCTTGCTGTCGAAGAATATTCGTACGATGGCGCAGCCATTTGTGGGCCCCATAACGAAAAATGGTCGGATGAAAAAAACGACAAGTTTGAGTTTTTATAAATAACGGCGTAGTTGTTACCATTAACACTGTTGGAATACCCCGTGGTTAAATTACAGTAATACGTATGGTTGCATAGTAGCACACGGTATTGCACAGTATTGTCGAATTATTGATTCTTACGTAAGAAGGCACTACTCAATAATTGTTATAGTAATTACTATTCAATATTTTATTTTATTGATTCAATAATTGCTACATTGATATTTTATATTATTGTTGTTTCAACAATTGTCACTGCATAATATCTCCATTATCAAATCAATAATTCATATTATTTGAATAACATTATTAGATAACATTGTTGGCAATGTCTAAGGAAGTTCTGTCTAAGGAGAGGTTTGGTCACCTAATTGCGCGCCATTAAGGAGAAATCCTTATCGGAAAGCCCCCTCTTTTCTGGGAACGACCTGGTTGTCATATTATGATTCTGTAATATTATTTGTAAATAATTAATTATTAATTTATATGGTAAAGAAATATTTATTTTATGTGGATGGATAGGAAAATATTTATTTTGTGTGGATATAAATGAAAGAATTAATGTTGAGGTGTTCTATCAGTATTTTTTCGAAATGAAGGTATTAAAAATCGTCCGTATGTGAATTTCGGGCATTTTTTGCTTGGAATTTGGAAAAACTTTCTTCTACAAAGTTGTAGAGAATTTGATTTCCTATGGAATGGACATAAAATTCGTATTTTTCTGATAAAAAGGTTATTTATTATGAATTATTGAAGTTTCAGAAATAAATATTTTCATTTAAATGTATGGGTGGGCCCCACTTTTGGTTGGTGTGGAATTAGCTGATTTTGGTGGGCCCCAATGTGATGTGCTGAAATCTGATCAAAAATGGCGTGCTTGAAAATTTTGAAAATTAATATTTTATTAATTTAGTCTCCTTTGGCGTTCTAGCATTTTTCTATAAATAGGGTGCTTAGTTAGAATTGAAAATCATACCAGAAACAAGTTTTCTCTCTCTATATATTATCGAGCGTATTTTGTGAGTATTTAGATTCTTTGAGAGTTGCTATTCAGTGCAAGTTTTCTTCAGCATTACATTCGATATTCCAGTCAGAAGTACTGTTCTTTTGAGGTAAGGGATGTTATTTTCTTCGTAAATGATATTATTTCTTTCAATATCATTATGTCGAAATATTGATATGAATTTTATTGTGAAATTTCTATCTTTTTCATGTCGGAGTTACTATTCACGTATACGGCACTATTCACGTATACGGCACTATTCACGAATACGGCACTATTCACAGAAAAATGAAATTTTCTCTTCTTTGTCCAAGATGTCTAGTATGGTTACTATCTTTGATTGTATCCATATTTTGATCTTTATTTTTGAATTCTGCTCCACAATTAATTATTATGGAGTATTTTTGAACTTGAATAAACTGTAGTACGAATCCCTAATATTTGTCTTTTTGTCTCACTGGATTCATTTTCTTTAAGATATTTTTCATCATCCTTGGTCCTAAATGATGATATTACTGAATATCTTTGGCCTGTAGTGCAAAGATGAATGATTAACTGATGAATATCTTTGTCCCGTAGTGCAAAGATGAACAGGTGTTAAGATGAACATGACCAACTGGTGATACAAATGAATATCTTTGGCCTGTAGTGCAAAGATGAATATTTGATTCAAGATGTATATTGATTGATGTTACAGAGATAAAATATTGATGATGGAGTTTTAAATCTTAGAAGATAGTAGAATTCATTCTCTACTTGACTCTTCTAATGGATTGTTGTTTCCGCTGTAGTTGTTGATCTAAAACGTGTTGTCTATTATATTCTATCAGATTTTTTCTTGTTGAAGACTAATGATAATTTGTTGTATATTATCTTAGTCATAATATTCTTTATTGGGCTAGTTGAGCTCACCTTTTTTCTTTTTGTTCCATTTTTCTTCTCAGGAGACGAGAATATAGCGGGAAATAGTCGGGGTGTGGAGTGATGTTTTCATTCAGTTGTGTTAGCAGTCCTCATTATTTTATAAAATAGTGTGATAATAATTGTAATGAGGACTCCTTTTGAGTTTGAATACTGTCTATTAGATAATATTTTTATTTAAACTCACAATTTATGTGTTGTCGTATTATGCACGATAATTGTATTAATAAAATTATATTTGTTTCTGTACCATGTATTTGGCGACTCAGAATGGGTGATGTATATCTATTCTGGGGGCGTCACAGTTGGTATCAGAGTTTAGGGATAAGGTCTCTGGCAGAGATCGGGGAATAGAACTAGGAGATGAGAGGAGAGTAAATTCTTCGCTAGTGTGTCCTACCTAAGCTTATTTATTGGTCGGTCAGAATATAGGGGTATTATTGTGGTATATCATTTTCTTTAATTAACCCTTATTTTGTGGCAGTATTTGAAAATGGCATCTGAGAACGTTAACAATAGAGTGAATGAGACCGTAGAGACACCTTTAATCACCAACCAAGGAAACGTGCAACAAGAAGGCAATATTCCTCCTGTAAACAACACTACCGAACAAACGATGAATGATGGAATATTTAGAATCTTTTTGCAGTTCATACAAAATCAGACGAGGGAGACTCGTGTACAAAATACGGGTGGAAATGATAGCAACGAGCGGCTTGTCACAGCCAAGCAGTTCAAAGAGTTGGGACCACCAGAATTTATGGGAAAGTCAGATCCGATCAAGACGAAAATGTGGGTTAGATAAATTACCAAGATATTTGATTTCTTGGGATGCACGGAGGAACAGAAGGTTCCATTCGCCACCTTTATGTTCCGTGGTGAGGCAAATTACTTGTGCAAATTTGTAAAGCGTACCCAGCCAGCCGCACTCAATATGTCCTGGGAAACGTTTCAGAAACTGTTTAATGACAAGTACTTTCCTGAAAGTATTTGTCATATGAAGGAGGTAGAGTTTATTAGACTAGAACAAAATAACATGACGGTGTCCCAGTACGAAGCGAAGTTCACGGAGTTATCCAGGTTTGCACCTCATTTGGTAGAGAATGAGGAACATATGACGCGAATGTTTCTGAGAGGTCTGAAACCCGAGATTCGGTAATATCTTATTTCTCACAAATTTTCTCTATATTCAGATGTTGTCAACAGGGCTCAATTATTAGAGCGGGATAATGAGTATGTTCAACCGAGGGACCACAACCAGGGTCATACCGGTGGCAGCAGCCATCAGAGCAATGATAACCAGCGGGGAGGAAAGAGTACAAACAAAAGAGCTAACCACTCGGGTGGTAATCGTGGCCATGATAAGAGAAGAAGCGAGTCGGGAGGAGATTTCAAAAAGAAAAGGTAAAACAATGATAACGTGAAAGCGTCAGGACCAACATCAATTGTTTCTAGGGGAAAAGATCGATCACCGGTCGTATGTTACAAATGCGGGAAAGAGGGGCATATCAGCCCAAACTGCCTGCAACAATCCAAGGTGTGTTATAACTGTGAAAAGAAAGGCCATATAGCTAAAGATTGTCTTGTAGCGAAACCAAGTCTAACGGGAATGGTGACTCTAAAGGCTGTCCCGGACAAGTCAAAGTCGGTGGTTCCTAGAAGGACGTTTGTCGTGATTGCCCAAAACGTAAAGAACCCGAACGAGATGATCACGGGTAAGCTAATCATAAACTCTTGCGAAGTTTATACCTTATTAGATACCGGTTCTACCCATTCTTTTATCTCTCCTGCTTGTGCTCAACGTTTGAACTTGACTCCGGAGAAATTAGACTTGAACTTATTTGTTGAGACTCCGTTAGGAGAAACTTTTATTACATCTACTGTTTATAAATCTTGCTTGATCCAAGTTGGTACCATCACATTATCTGTCGATCTTATTTCTTTGAAAATACTTGCATTTGATGTGATTTTAGGGATTGATTAGTTAACTATTCATCGTGCCAAAATTGATTATTTTCGTAAGGTTGTTAGTTTTCATATTCCTAACCAACCTGTTATGCGAATTCAAGCAACCAAACCACTAAAGTCAATCACCGTCATATCAAGCTATAAAGTCATTCGTTTATTGAAAAACAGATGTCAAGCTTTCTTAGCCCATGTCACGGACTTGAACAAAAACATGTCAAATTTGAATAATATTTTTGTTGTTAGTGAATTTTCGACGTATTTTCTGAAGAACTTCTCGGTCTACCCCCAGAACGTGAAATTGAATTCTTTATTGACCATGAACCTGGTACAAAGCCCATTTCTAAAACTCTATATCGATGGCTCCTATTGAACTTCAAGAGTTAAAGGTCCAACTACAGGAGTTGTTAGACATCGGTATCATTCGTCCTAGTACATCTCCTTGCAGTGCTCACTTTGTATTGACTACTGAGAATTGAATCATATCACTATCAAGAATAGGTATCCGCTACCTCGCATTGATGACCTGTTTGACCAGTTGTAAAGAGCATAATTCTTTTCAAAGATCGATCTTCGTTCTAGATATCATCAGTTGAATATTAAAACTGATATCATTCCAAAGACTGCCTTCAGAACTCGGTACGGACATTATGAATTCTTAGTCATGTCTTTTGGATTGACTAATTCTCCTGCTGCTTTCATGGATATGATGAACCGTGTGTTCAAAGAATATTTGGATCAATTCGTTGTTGTCTTTATTGATGACATCCTCATCTATTCCAAAAGCCATGAAGATCATGAGCATCATTTGAAGCTAGTACTTCAAAGGCTTCGCGATAATAAGCTATATGCCAAGCTGAAGAAATGTGAGTTTTGGCTTGAGAAAGTAGCATTCCTTGGGCACGTGGTGTCAAAACATGGAGTATCTGTTGACCCGACAAATATTGAAGCAATACAAAATTGGGAGCAACCGAAGTCGGTGACCGAAGTACGTAGTTTTCTGGGTTTAGCTGGTTATTATCAGAGATTTGTGCAAGGATTTTCTCGAATCGTTACTCCATTCACTCAGCTGACTCGGAAAGATACAAAATTCGATTGGAGTGAGGAATGCGAGAAGAGTTTCCAAGAGCTCAAAATGAGACTCATTTCGGCAAATGTTCTGACAATACCATCTGGCTCTGAGGGATTTGTCATCTACAGTGATGCTTCAGGCAAAGGGTTAGGATGTGTTCTCATGCAACATGGGAAAGTCATAGCCTATGCCTCGCGACAACTCAAAGAATATGAGAGGAATTATCCTACTCATGATCTGGAGTTGGCAGCTGTCGATTTCGCATTGAAGATCTGGAGACACTACCTGTATGGGGAGAAAGTGGAGATTTATACGGATCATAAAAGCCTTAAATATTTCTTCACCCAAAAGGAACTCAACATGCGGCAACGACGTTGTCTCGAGATATTGAAAGATTACGACCATACCATCTTGAAAAAGTAAACGTGGTAGCTGACGCACTGAGTAGAAGATAGTATGCGGGTAAGAGTGCGATGTTGTTAATGCAAAGACCCATTTTGTATGACTTACAAAGGATGGAGATAGAGTTAAAGGCTCCAAGTACCCACGTGATGATATCAAACATACGAGTAGAACCGACTTTAATCGATAAAATTAAAGCTGCTCAAGCTACAGAACCAGAGCTGATGCGTATGAAGAAGAAAGTGCAAGAAGGTATTATTCTAGAAGCAAGAATCGATAAAGAAGGAATACTTCGAGTCAACTCCAGACTTTGCCTTCCTAACGATTCTGACTTGAAGCATAGAATCATGATGGAGGCACACAACACACCATTTGCAATCCATCCTGGGAGTACCAAAATGTATCATGAACTTTGACATACATTTTGGTGGAACAATATGAAGAGAGAGATCGCGAAATTTATCTCGAAGTGTTTAACTTGTCAACGTATAAAGGCGGAGCATCAAGTGCCAAAGGGTCCATTGCAACCACTTGAGATTTCGAAATGGAAGTGGGAACACATTACTATGGATTTCGTTATGGGTCTTCCCAAGTTTTCTCAAAGCATAGATGCGATTTGGGTCATTGTTGATAGATTAACCAAGTCTGCTCATTTCTTGCCTATACGGGAGACTTATTCCCTTAAACATTTTGCTCGTATGTACGTGAATGAGATTATGAGATTGCATGGCATGCCAGTATCCATAGTTTTGGATCGTGACCCAAGATTCACTTCACGATTTTGGGTTAGCTTGCAGAAAGCTATGGGCACGAATTTACGATTCAGTTCGGCATACCATCCTCAAACGGACAGGCAATTAGAAAGGACTATTCAAACTCTTGAAGATCTATTAAGACTATGTGTCCTAGATTTCAAAGGAAGTTAGGATAAGTACTTACCATTGGTGGAATTCTCCTACAACAACAGTTATCAAGCAAGAATAGGTATGGCTCCATTCGAGGCATTGTGTGGAAGAAAATGTCGTTCTCCAGTATACTAGGACGAGGTGGGTGAAGCAACGTTGTTGAGACCAGAATTGGTACGCATAACTATAGAAAAGATCCAAACGATTCGACAACGTATACAAACGGCACAGGATCGACAAAAGAGTTATGCGGATCTTCATCGAAAGGATGTGGAATTTAATATTGGGGATCATGTATTGTTACACATTGCTCTATGGAAGGGAGTTACAAGATTTGGGAAGAGAGAAAAGCTCAATCCAAGATTTGTTGGTCCATTTGAGATTCTTGACCGAATAGGAAATGTGGCATATATACTCACATTACCTTCATGCATGTCTCGTGTTCATAATATTTTTTACATATCTATGCTTTGTAAATATGTGAAAGACTCGAACCACGTTATTAAGCTAGAACCAGACGAGATAGTCGAAGATTTAACGTACGAGGAGGTACCTGTTAAGATCTTGGATAGGAAAGAGCATGTCCTACGCACCAAGGTTATACCACAAGTTAAGGTTTTGTTGAGGAACCATGCTATTGAAGAAATGACCTGGCAATTAGAATCAAAAATAAAAGCGAGGTATCCTCACCTTTTCAAAACACCAGGTACGTACGTCAATTTCGAGGACGAAATTTCATAAGGAGGGGAGGTTGTAAGACCCCAACTTTTTTTATATAAATAAAATTGAATTTTCTCTAATTATTATTTTGAATAATAAGGTGATAATTTGATATAATATTTTGGTTATGGGTGAAATGTGCAAATTTTGCAAAATAAGTAAGTGGTTAAAAAATATTCATTGTTGTCAGGGAATATTCGTTTGGTCGTGAAATATTCTTGCTGTCGGGGAATATTCGTACGATGACGCAGCCATTTGTGGGCCCCATAATGGAAAACGGTCGGATGAAGAAAACGACAAGTTTGAGTTTTTATAAATAACGGCGTAGTTGTTACCGTTAACACTGTTGGAATACCCGGTGGTTAAAGTACAGTAATACGCGTGGTTGCACAGTAGCACACAGTATTGTACAAAATTAATGGATTATTAATTCTTACGTAAGAAGGCACTACTCAATAATTGTTACAGTAATTACTGTTCAATATTTTATTTTATTGATTCAATAATTGCTACGTTGATATTTTATATTATTATTGTTTTAATAACTGTCACTGCACAGTATCTCCATTATCAGATCAATAATTCATATTATATGAATAATATTATTAGATAACATTGTTGGCAATGTCTAAGGAAGTTCTGTCTAAGGAGAGATTTGGTCACCTAATTGCGCGCTAGTAAGGAGAAATCCTTATCGAAAAGCCACCTCTTTCCTGGGAACGACCTGGTTGTCATATTGTGATTCTGTAATATTATTTATAAATAATTAATTATTAATTTATATGATAAGAAAATATTTATTTTATGTGGATGGATAGGGAAATATTTATTTTGTGTGGATATAAATGAAAGAATTAATGTTGAGGTGTTCTATCAGTATTTTGTCGGAATGGAGATATTAAAAATCGTCTATTTGTGGATTTTGGGCATTTTCTATTTGGAATTTGGAAAAACTTTCTTCTACAAAGTTGTAGAGAATTTGATTTCCTATGGAATGGATATAAAATTCGTATTTTTCTGATAAAAGGGTTATTTATTATGAATTATTGAAGTTTCAAAAATAAATATTTTTATTTAAAACATGGGTGGGCCCCACTTTTGGTTGGTGTGGAATTGGCTAATTTTGGTGGGCCCCACTGTGGTGTGATGAAATTTGATCAAAAGTGACGTGCTTGAAAATTTTGAAAATTAATATTTTATTAATTTAGTCTCTTTTGGCGTTCTAGCATTTTTCTATAAATAGGGTGCTTAGTTAGAATTAAAAATCACATCAGAAACAAGTTTTCTCTCTCTATATATTATCGAGCGTATTTTGTGAGTATTTAGATATTTTGAGAGTTGTTATTCAGTGCAAGCTTTTTTCAGCATTACATCCGATATTTCAGTCAGAAGTACTGTTCTTTTGAGGTAAGGGATGTTATTTTCTTCGTAAATGATATTATTTCTTTCAATATCATTATGCCGAAATATTGATATAAATTATATTGTGGAATTTCTACCTTTTTCATGTCGGGGTTACAATTCATGTATACGACACTATTCACGTATACGGTACTATTCACGAATACGACACTATTCATAGAAAAATAAAATTTTCTCTTCTTTATCCAAGATGTCTAGTATGGTTACTATCTTTGATTGTATCCATGTTTTGATCTTTATTTTTGAATTCTGCTCCACAATTGATTATTATGGAGTATTTTTGAACTTGGATAAACTATAGTACGAATCCCTAATATTTGTCCTTTTGTCTCACTGGATTCGTTTTCTTTAAGATATTCTTCATCATCCTCAGTCCTGAATGATGATATTACTGAATATCTTTGTCCTGTAGTGCAAAGATGAATGATTAACTGATGAATAACTTTGGCCCGTAATGCAAAGATGAACAGGTGTTGAGATGAACATGACCAACTGGTGATACAAATGAATATATTTGGCCTGTAGTGCAAAGATGAATATTTGATTCAAGATGTATATTGATTGATGTTACAGGGATAAAATATTGATGATGGGCTTTTAAATCTTAGAAGATAGTAGAATTCAGTCTCTACTTGACTCTTCTAATGGATTAATGTTTCTGCTACAGTTGTTGATATAAAACTTGTTATCTATTATATTCTATCATATTTTTCCCTGTTGAAGACTAATGATAATTTGTTGTATATTATCTTAGCCATAATATTCTTAACTGGGCTAGTTGAACTCACCATTTTCCTTTTTGTTCCATTTTTCTTCTCAGGAGGCGAGAATATAGCGGGAACTAGTCGGGGTGTGGAGTGATGATTCAAGTCAGTTGTGTTAGCAGTCCTCACTATTTTATAAAATAGTGTGATAATAATTATAATGAGGACTCCTTTTGAGTTTGAATACTTTCTATTAGATAATATTTGTATTTAAACTCATAGTTTATGTGTTGTTGTATTTTGCACGACAATTGTATTAATGAAGTTGTATTTGTTTCTGTACCATGTATTTGGTAATTCAGAATGGGTGATGTATACCTATTCTGGGGGCGTCACAGTAAGTGGATTAAAGACACTAAGGAGAATCTTGATAAGGAAGAAACAATGAATGCAAAGGATCAGAAAGCGCTAAGGGATTATGCGACTCCCAGGGTGACCGAGCTTCAGTCGAGTATCACCAGGCCTGCGATAGCTGCAAATAATTTTGAGATCAAGCTTGGGACCATACAAATGATACAGAACTCAATGAAATTTGGGGGATTAGCCAATGGCGATCCGAATAAGCACTTAGTTAGCTATCTGAAAATCTGTGACGCCTTTAGATACAATGGGGTGTCGGATGATGCAGTCAGAATTCGCTTGTTTCCATTCACATTGCGGGACAAGGTGAAAAGTTGGTTACACTCTCTACTGCCAGGGTCGATTACTACATGGGACGACCTAGCTCAAAAATTCTTGGCTAAGTTTTTCCCACCGACAAAGACTGCAAAGATGAGAACGAGATTACTATGTTTGAGCAGTTGCATGGGGAGTCTTTGTACGAAACTTGGGAGAGGTACAAGGAATTTGTAAGACCCCAACTTTTATTAATAAAGATGAATTTTTCTATAAATATCATTTTTGAATATTAGGAGTGAATTTTATATAATGTTATAATTGTGGGTAATATTTATAAATTTTACAAAGTACGCAAGTTGTTATATTATATTCGATTGGTCGGGGAATATTCGTTTTAACAGAAAATATTCGTAAGACGACACAATCATTAGTGGACCCCACAATAAAATTATTGTCGGAATAAAAAAATGACAAAAATATCTTTTTATAAAAATAACGGCGGAAGTTTTACCGTTAACTGTTGAAATACCCGGTGTTAAAAATACAATAATATGCGTGGTTGCATAGTAGCACACAGTATTGATTATTGATGCTTACGTGAGAAGTCACTCAGTTTTATTCAATTATTGCTACAGTAATTATTGCATAGTATCTCACGTTATTTGATTTAATTATTGTCGATATTTTATATATTATTAAATCAATAATTGAGACGATACAGTTATTTATATTATTATTTGTAATATTGACGATGTCTAGAAAGTTCTGTCGAGAAGAGATTTGGTCACCTAACTGCGCGCCAATAGGGAGAAATACTTATTGGAAAGCCCTCTCTTTCCTAGGAATGATATGGTTGTTAAATATTGCGAATAATAATAATGATGAATAAATGTTGTTAAAAATATTGACAAAATTTTATGAAGTAATTATTGTAAATTGGCTTATTATTTGGACCCCCACTTACCCATTTTTCAAAACTGTCGGTAAAAATTATCTCAAATTTGTTTTATATATATATATATATATATATATATATATATATATATATATATATATGATAATTGATTTTGGTGGAGGAAGGTGACATGGTAGTCACGGGAGGTAAGAAAAAAAAAGAGAGAAGAGGACGACGAATTTTATATATATAATATATTATAATAAGTTTTATTTTTTATAAAAAATATAATATATTATATTTTATTAAATATTATATTAATATTTTGAAAAAAACGGACGTCTGCGTTTATTTTCTTCCCCCCGTGATGCCTTCGTCCGAAAACATTACTGTGCAGTCCGTGAAAAACTTTTCTAAATAGTATCCTTCCATTCTCCTATAAATAGGATGCTTAGTTAGAATTGAAAATCACACCAGAATCAGAGAATTATTCTTCTATAATATTGAGCGTATTTCATTAGAGTTTAAGAAAGCTTTGAGCGTAGAAAACAGTTCAAGTTCTCATCAAGAATATCCCCGCTATACCAGTTGGAATACTCTTCTTTTTAAGGTAAGGGATATTATTTTTGTTCAGTATTCGTATGAAATAATATTTTCTTCCATACTCTGTAGTATGTAAGTAATATTATTTCATTTCAGATTTCGAATTCTACACTCATTTTGTTAAAGTTTTGACTTCTATACTCCATGAAATTAGTAGAATATTCTTGATATTTGCGCTTCATTCAGTATCTTTTCATGAAAATATTATTCTGAGCATTCTTGATAAGCTTTAACCTTTTTATGTCGAAGTACTATTCACGGGGTACTATTCCCGAAGTACTATTCACGGAGTACTATTCACTAAGTTACTATTCACCCAAGGTACTATTTATGATAAAAATTGATTTCTTTTCGGTCCAAATCATTTTTGATACAATATTATTCTTGAATTTTACTCCACAAAGCAGTATCATGTTGACAATTTGGACATTATTGAATTATGGATAAATTAAATTATAAATATTTAAAAATTTATTATTTGCTTTCTTTTAATCGAATTCTTATATCATTGTCATCATCCTCATGTTTATAATATGATAAAAGTCATCTGTGGCCGTAGTGCATAGATGGACTTGGTATGATTATCACCAGGGATTATTCGGTATAATCATGACCGTAATGTTACAAAAGATGTGATAAAAGTCCTCGTTGGCCCGTAGTGCATTGATGGACAGTTGTTGGCATGATCATGACTATTGATGAAAACACGAATATCCTTGGCCCGTAGTGCATGGAAAATTTGTGGTCATGATACTAATGAATATCCTTGGCCGTAGTGCAGGGGTGATTCGATGATGTGGATTATTTATTAAGCTGAGTCTCAGCGATAAAATTGATGATAAATTCTTTGAAATCATAGAAGATAGTAGATATCATACTCTACTTGACTCTTCTAATGGATTACTTGTTCCGCTGCAGTTAAACTTGATGTTTATTATATTTTATCAGTTTAACACTGTTGAAGGCTAACGATAATTTATTCTGCATTATCTTAGTCACAATATTTCTTACTGAGCTAGTTGAGCTCACCATTTGCTTTCATTGTTCTCTTTAAGAAATGAGAATATAGCTGGGACTAGTCGGGGAATGGAATGACGGTCCAGATGGTAGTATTAGTAGTCCTCACTATTCTGTGAAATAGTGTGACAATAAATATAATGAGGACTTATTTTGAGTTAAAATACTGTCTAGAAGACAATATTTGTATAAAAACTCACAGCTAAAGTTGTATAATTAAGTTTGTATTTGTATTCAGTACAATGTATTTGGCGACTCAGAATGGGTGATGTATACCTATTTTGGGGGCGTCACAGTTGGTATCAAAGCTTAGGGATATGATCCCTGGCTGAGATGTAAGACTAGAACTAGGAGGAGACACGGGTAATTCCTTCGCTAGTATGACCTACCTACATTTAATTGTTATTTAATTGGTCGGTCAGAATTGACATATTATGTGGTGTGTCAATTAACCATTGTTTTGTGGTAGTATTTGAAAATAACATCCGAGAATATTTAGAATAGCAATGGAGCACAGGAGACCGTTGAGTCACCACAGATTAATACCCAGGATAATGTGCAACAAGAAGACAATAATCTTCAGGTAAACAATAACACCGATCAAATGATGAACAATGGGATGTTCAGAGGCTTTATGCAATTTATGCAACATCAGGCGAGAGCGGCTCCTGTCCAAAATACAGGTGGAAATACTGGCAACTCTTGGACGGTCACTGCTAAGCAGTTCAAGGAGCTGGGACCACCAGAGTTTATTGGAGAGCCAAAACCACTTAAGGCAGAGACGTGGATAAAGCAGATCACCAAGATATTTGATGTCTTGGGATGCTCCGAGAAGCAAAAGTTTCCCTTTGCCACCTTTATGTTGTGAGGAGAGGCAGATTACTGGTGGGAATCGATAAAGCGTACTCAACCTGCCACACTGAAGATGTCTTGGGAGAAGTTCCAAGAACTATTCAATGACAAGTATTTTTCCAAAAGTATTCGTCACATGAAGGAGGTAGAGTTCATCAAGCTGGAGCAGAACAATATGACCGTGTCGCAGTACGAAGCTAAGTTTGCCGAGTTATCCCGGTTTGCGTCCCACTTGGTTGATAATGAGGCGAGAATGACAAAGATGTTTCAAAGAGGTTTGAAACCCGAGATACGTCAATATCTAATTTCTCACAAACTGTGTTTGTATTCAGATGTTGTAAATAGGGCTCAGTTATTAGAGCGCGATAACGAGTCAACCCAACCAAGAGAAAGCTGTCGGCAAAATGATAATACCAATGGTAACAGTCATCGAAGCGGTGACAACAAACGTGGAAAGAATCAACATGCCAGAAATGGTAACCACTTCAGTGGTTGTTAGGTTTGTAATATTCATGAA
This sequence comes from Panax notoginseng, assembly GCA_016801055.1. NCBI lineage: Eukaryota > Viridiplantae > Streptophyta > Magnoliopsida > Apiales > Araliaceae > Panax > Panax notoginseng. The sequence goes on along the minus strand of CM029020.1, from coordinate 66,990,358 downwards.
CGCAATTAAATTGCACAAAATAAGCAAAAACGCGGAAAATCAGAGTTTTAAAATTTTACAAACCATATAACCGGATCACCCTTTATGCGCAATTATTAATTAAACGAAAAGATAAAGAACAAGATTCATACCCTTGAAGATTCGAGCTTCCTCAGGTACAAGTTCACCTCCAATCTTTTTCGCGTTCAACTTGAATCCACCGGGTTTGGTTCCTTCCTTTGATCAACGTTAGCCACCCAAGTGTTTGACCTCTAGAGGTGATCCATCAAGGAAGAATAAAGATTCAAAAAGATGGGTGTTTGGCAAAACCCTAGTTTTTCTATCTCTCATAGAAAAGGCGTACTATCCAACAATTGGAATCACGTCTGTTGTGAAAAAGTCAACAACTCTACACCCATAATAAGACTCCTCTTATTTATAGATGTAGGCAACCCTCCTTAACAATTAAGGAATTAGGTTTTATTTTAATTAATTAAATTTCTTTAATTAATTATGCTCCCAATCTTATTAGGAATAATTAATTAAAATCTTTAAATTAATTTACCTCCTAATCTTATTAGGAATATATGAGAGTACTTTTATTAATTAATTTCTAAACTCCTTTAGGAATTAAATAATAATAATAGTAATAATAATAATAAAACTCCTCTTATTAATTTATATTTAATATTTTCAAAATATTAAATAATAAATATTAAGCTATTTAATTTATTCTATCACCATAGATTAAATTAAATATGCTTAAATAATTATTCTTCCTTTTATGGTGTGACCCTTTAGGTTCTCCATATTAAACCGGTTGTGAATAAATCAATTAGAACAATTCTAATCTTATTTAAATAAATAAATTAAATTATTAATTTATTTAAATAAATAATATTTATTCTACAATAGGGATAAGCCTCCTTAGCGATCAACGACTTTCCAGATAATATAGATTTCAACATTAATCATAAAAGAACCTTTGAGTAAATAGTTACCGTACAATTCAATCCTTCCACCATACAATGTCCCAATTAAATATAAGGCATGAAATTACTGTCAAGTCTTATTTTATTTAATTATATGTATTTCGACTCTTAAATGCTCAACTCCAAATAATGCAAATTAGAAACTCCCTTCTAATTTCATTATGCCTTGGCCAAGAACTACTGAGTTGTTTTTTATCGAATCACATAGGACATTTCTCTTTTTTTACTAGAAGTGGTAGATTCTTTATTGATCATACATTATCTCCATATACGACTTATTATATCCGAGCATACCCTTTGATATACCCTAAGAGTTTTAAGGAATAAGTCAAAGTATAACTCATCATACACAAGATACTATGATGATCTCAAGTTCAAGGATCACTTGTACTACTATCACTACAGGAATTTCTATTGACATGCAAGTAAAACTCCATTAGGTATTCCTTAGTGAGCCACGTTCAGTGAACCTATTCTCCAATAAGCACCTATATACTTGCTTTAGTGTCTCCACATAAATGATCATGAGATCAATCATCCTCATCCAATGAGCAAGCAACGTATGTACCAATCTATCCGGATTTACTAATCCCCAATTTAATAATCCAACGATTGGGAACTATTTTAGTTTTACGCTTTCAAAGAATTTAGATCTCATTAGAATGATCATCATCATTATTCTTAAAGCATTGCTTAAAACTATGGGTTTATCACATATTATAAAATAGCATCATGTAGATAATTAAAAGCCTTTAATAAATTAATACTTTTTATTAATAAATGAATAAGATTGTTACAAAGTATATGCTTTATCATCAAACATGATTGGCTTGTGTGCATACTACTTTCAATCTCCCACTTGCACTAAAGTCAATCGCCATGGTATCTCATACCCTTCTTCTCTAAGTGACGATTATCCTGCTGTTGGATAAGCTTTTGTTAATGGATATGTAATGTTGTTCTTGAGAGTTCACTATCTCTATAGTGATTTCCCATCTTTCAATGATTCCTAAAACCAAGTGAAAGTGCCACAACACATGTTTCGATCCAAGATGAGACTTAGGAACTATTCCTAGTTCTGTAATGAACGTTTCAACCAAACAATCAATTTGTAGCTTCATTTATAGCTATATACTTTGTCTTTATCACTAAACCAGCAACTCTTTGCTATTTGAAACCTTTCCAATTCATTGCACCACTGTTCAAGGTAACGCTTTACCTTAAAGTGGATTTTCTGCCATCTTGGTCTGTCTAAAAAAACTTAAGTCTGTTAAGCCCTCTAGTTTTAATTTAGACCCACCATGAATATGATCACATCCTTAGTGCCGGTTAGGTACTTTAAGATATTTTTCACTGACTCATAGTGAACTTCTCCAAAATAATACTGATCAACATCAGGTATTGTATATTTCATTATATACATGATTGTTACTCATGCGATCTCTCTTTTATGAGTCTATGGGGACTATTAAGAGAGACACACTCCATGACTCATCAACATGAGACAACTCTTGGAGTTTTCCATGCTAAACGACTTTAGCATCAAATGAATATACGTTCCTTGGGTTAAAACGAGTATCCTCTTGAATCTATCTATATAGATTTGTATCCCCAATGAAGATACTCTTCCCAAATCATTCATGGAGGAATGTTTAGACAACTTTATCTTTACTAATTCTAGCATTGGCATGTCATTCCATATCCGTAGTATATCAACATATAATACTAGGAATGTCACGATGCTCCCACTGACCCTTTTGTACACACTAGGTTCATTCTTATTTTTGATAAAATCAAACTCTTTTGATTGTCTCATCAAAACGAATGTTCCATATTTGAGAAGCTTTCTTCAATCCATTTCTCTGAGTGTCTACAACTCTTACCTCATTGTATGTAATTGGATCATCATCTTCTATGATATGTACCTCATCATCATCATCCATGATGAATCAATACATCCCAGGTATCTTTGGTACTATTCCAGATTTACGATTCGGTTGTGGTACAATAGGTCTATCTACAGGTTCCTCTTATTTGATTTATAGTACTTTGTGGTTCTTGAAATCTTTAATATTCTATTATCCTCCCACTAGCCCCTTCAATGATAAACACCTTTATCATAGAAGGCAGTGTGTTTTGCAATAAACACTTTTTGCTAAGTAGGATTATAGAGCATATACCCTAAACTTACTTTAGGATGTCCCACAAATCTGTACTTGTCAAATCTTGTCCCATGCTTATCCTTTGAAACCTTTTTTCACATAAGTTGGACAACCCCTTATCTTAACATACTTAAGATTAGGAATCCTCCTTGTCCATAACTCTTATAGAGTCTTGGGGTCAGATTTTGAGGTTACCTTTTTCGTAGATATACAGCCATTTCTAGAACATTATCCCAGAAGGATACTAGAATGTCGGTAAAATCATTATGAATAGTACCATGTCCAACAAGGTATGATTTTTTCTTTCAGATACATCAATCAATTATTGCATATCAGGAGGCGTCCATTGTAAGAAAATCATTTGAGATGATCTAGAAACTTATTGCACAAGTATTTATTCCTTGATCTAATCAAAGAATATTAATACTTTGCCAATTTGTTTCACTTCTGAATTCTTTGAACCTTTCAAATAATTCACACTTGTATTTCAGCAAATACACACATTCAACTTTTTGAATGATCATCTCCTTTTCTTATACTAGTTTGTTCAATTTGCAAAATATATTTTCACGTAAATCAAGTACACAAAATCCATTAAGTAATATTTCAGTTCTATACAAAATATTATTATTATAAATAGAACAACAATTATTTTTAATTATAATACCAAAGATTTCATTGTCCAACAATAAAATAGAAATACTGTTTCTAACGCGAACTGGAATACAATAACAACTTATTGACTTAATAGATTTGCCCGTAGGCATTGCTAAACTATAAGTTTCTATGGCTAATGCAGCAACCTTTGCTTTATTTTCCACACATAAGATTACTTATCTTTGTTTGGCTTTTTACTTCTGCTTGGTCCCTTCATAAATTTATATTTATGATAACCAAAGTCGGTATCCAATACCCAAGTAGAAGTTTGACTTAAAGAAAAATATATTTTAAATCATAAAAAAAATTATATTTGTAACTGAAACTTCACTAAGCTTCTTCTGGTTAACTCTGCAAGATGCTTCTCGCAGTTTCTTTCCAGTGTCCAGGCTTATTGTAGTGGAAGCAAACTCATTTGCTATCCGTATCAATTTTGTTCTTATTATCCTTTGTTTTTGCCTTTCTATTTACCTTCTTTGAATCGTTCTTCTTTTTAGAAGATCCTTTGGCCCCTACCAGTAAGACATGGTCCTTTTTAGTTAGAAAGTGACTCTCAACAGTTTTTAGCATGTTAAACAAATCAGCGAGGCTGATATCTAGTTTGTTCATATGATAAATTCACAACAATTGTGAAAGGAGTCTGAAAGTGAGTTCAAGATCAAATCTTGGCTCAACTCTCCATCCATGACAAAACCCGTTGTCCTAATCAAATTGATTATGCTAAGGACTTGTGTCTGTACGGTAGTGTCATCGATTATTCTAGATCGGAAGAGCTCCTTAGATATCTGATATCTATCAGTCCTACTTTCCTCACCATCAACTACTTGATGTGCAGGAGTATAGTAGGAGCATCCATAGTTTCATGTTGACGCTGAAGCTCGTTACTCATGGACGCGAGCATGATGCATTGAGCTAACTGTGCATCATCTTGTCACTTTCTAAAAGTAGCAATCTCTTCCTCAGAGGCATTGTCTGCAACCATTGCAGGGATAGGCATATTAAGGAAATAAGATAGCTTTACAAGCGTGAGAACAATTCTCAATTTCCTTAATCAATCCATTTAATTCGGTCCGGTCAAATAGCATCTAATATGCTTTACAGTGATAGTAATTTAGACATTGTAAAATTCTATAAATAAATTTGTAATTAACAACATTTTAGCATACATTCTTTTATTAATTATCAAAATAAATTAGGTCTTGTTTTAAATTGGTATCTCCCACTATTTTCTTCAAACTATATTACCCTCAATATATATAGTTCGGTAAAATCTAATTAAAGATTTGCTAGTGAGAATAAGGATCTCATTTCAAATGTATATAGCCTTGTGTGTGCACAACAAACTATATATAAATAAATAGGTAGACAACTCTTGTCAATTACATCAACTATGCAACTCCTTGTATTTTACCTCTTATATCATAATGGTCAAGTGTGTGCACATCCGAACTAAAATGATTTAAGTTAAGTCAGACCCAATATTTTCATATAAGTGAAGAGAAAACTACAGCCTTTGTGTGTGCACAACAAAGCAGTAATGTTCAATTCCTTATAAACACCATATGTAATAAAAACAACATCTTAAATATTTAATACTTGTCTTGTGTGTGCACAACAAACTCATATTAAATATTCAATACTCTATTATTTCTATCATGCTAGAAAGCGACGTTCGATATTCCAAATATCTTTGAACGTTGAAACTTAATATAGAATATTTGAGGGGTTTGTTATTAATTTGTCTCATCTTGTTTAGCGCGCATGCACATATATATATAAAATACGCGTAATATTAATTAACATGCGCAGCATGTTTGCATAATTAATATATATATATATATATATATATATATATATATATATATATATATATATATATATATATATATATATATAATATATATATATTGTATAAGCATGCACATATAGAATACTATATTCTACCTGGATTGATTATGGACTTTTATTCTAGTTTGGTTCGCTAGAGCCACCAAGTGAACCAAAAGGTCAAACCCTAAGGGTGCAAGAATTAATATTTAAATATAACTATTACATTTAAACACAGGCTCCATTACAAACGGGTCTTCAAGCGCTCCTTGCTCCTTGATATCCAATTCTTCAAAATTAATTCTAACTATTCCTATTACAAAACTATTTGAAATAAATAGAAACATTGATCAGCAGTCAAGAAAAAGTACATAGGAGGAAGTTAGAATTTATATTAAGAAAAAATTAGAGAAGACGAGGTACGCAGACCACATTTAATAAAACACATACATTTAAGTATCCAACTAAAATAAAATCCAATCACATTGGTCAATAATCCATAATCAATCTCATTTATTATCATACACATCACCATATGTATCAATAAATAACATTCATCTCATGAATAATAAACATTTAATATATATATATATATATATATATATATATATATATATATATATATTGATACCATTTAATGGGCAAATTTAGTTAGTATAAAATCTAATTTTTGAATCAAAATAAACTCCTTTATTTTAATCCAAATTTAAATCAAAATAAACCTCTTTTATTTTAATTTATCCAATTTTGAATAAAATAAACTATTTTATTTTAATCAAAATCTTTAATCAAAATAAACTCCTTTATTTTAATTAATTATGGAATCCAATTCCAAGTCAAAAAAAAACTCCTTAATTTAAGAAAACATGTATTCTCTTTCCTATTCACAAATAAACTCTTTTATTTTGAATAATATGAAATCTTATTTCATATCTAAATAAACTCCTTTATTTAAGGAAATACGAATTCTCTTTCCTATTCACAAATAAACTCTTTTATTTTGAATAATATGAAATCTTATTTCATATCTAAATAAACTCCTTTATTTAAGAAAATACGAATTCTCTTTCCTATTCACAAATAAACTCTTTTATTTTGAATAATATGAAATCTTATTTCATATCTCCTTTATTTAAGAAAACACGGAATCCAATTTCAACTCTAATTAGTTATCATGGAATCCAATTCCAACTCTAATTAGTTAGCATGAAATTTAATTTTAAAATTAAAATAAATCTTTTATTTTAATATTAAAATAAACTTTTTATTTTAAAATTAAAATAAACTTTTATTTTAAAATTAAAATAAACTTTTATTTTAATTATAAAATTATTAAGAATATATATATATATATATATATATATATATATATATATAATACAACTATATATGTTACCATAAACACATGCACCTGGCACGTTTTTGAAAAAAAAATATCCACCCTTGATATCATATACCAGGAAATTGACAGCTTATAATTTTTTTTATTTATTTTTTATTTTTTAATTTTTTTATAATAAATTTTATATAACAAATTATGCCCAATTAAATTGTTCTAAACACATATTAATATACATATCAAATTAAAACAATTAATAATTCGCATAAAGGTTTGGCTCGGATGCCATTGTTAGGTTTGTAATATTCATGAACGCAATCAAATTGCACAAAATAAGCGGAAACGTGGAAAATCAGAGTTTTAAAATTTTACAAACCATATACTCGGATCACCCTTTATGCGCAATTATTAATTAAACGAAAAGATAAAGAACAAGATTCATATCCTTGAAGATTCGAACTTCTTCAGGTACAAGTTCACCTCCAATCTTTTTCACGTTCAACTTGAATCCACCAGGTTTGGTTCCTTCCTTTGATCAACGTTAGCCACCCAAGTGTTTGGCTTCTAGTGGTGATCCATCAAGGAAGAATAAAGATTCAAGAAGATTGGTGTTTGGCAAAACTCTAGTTTTTCTATCTCTTATAGAAAAGGCATACTCTCCAACAATTGGAATCACGTCTGTTGTGAAAAAGTTAACAATAACTCTACACTCATAATAAGACTCCTCTTATTTATAGATGTAGGCAACCCTCCTTAACAATTAAGGAATTAAGTTTTGTTTTAATTAATTAAATTCCTTTAATTAATTAGGCTCTCAATCTTATTAGGAATAATAAATTAAAATCTTTTAATTAATTTATCTCCTAATCTTATTAGGAATATATGAGAGTACTTTTATTAATTAATTCTTAAACTCCTTTAGGAATTAAATAATAATAATAGTAATAATAATAATAAGACTCCTCTTATTAATTTATATTTAATATTTTCAAAATATTAAATAATAAACATTAAGCTATTTAATTTATTCTATCACCATAGATTAAATTAAATATACTTAACTTATTATTACGATTATGTCATTAACTTCTTAAATAATTGTTGTTCCTTTTATGGTGTGGCTGTAAGACCCCGAATTTTATGAAATAAAAGTATTCAATTTTTCTTATAGTTACTATTCAGTAAATGGTTAAATTGATAAAAGTTAAAGTTAAGGGTGATATATGAATTTTTTTCAAAAATACGCAAGTGGTTATAAAATATTCATTGTTGTCGGGGAATATTCGTTTGGTCGTGGAATATTCTTTCTGTCGGAGAATATTCATACGACGGCGCAGCCATTTGTGTGCCCTATAACAGAATAAATGTCGGATGAAGAAAATGACAAAATTGAATTTTTATAAATAGCGGCGTAGTTGTTACCGTTAACACTGTTAGAATACCCGGTGGTTAAAATACAGTAATACGCGTAGTTGCACAGTAGCACAAGGATTGCACAGTATTTTAGAATTATTGATTCTTACGAAGGAAGGCACTACTCAATAATTGTTACAGTAGTTACTGTTCAATATTTTATTTTATTGATTCAATAATTGCTACGTTAAAATTTTATATTATTGTTGTTCAATAATTGTCACTGCACAGTATTTCCCATTATCAGATCAATAATTCATATTATTTGAATAATATTATTAGATAACATTATTGGCAATGTCTAGAAAGTTCTGTCTAAGTAGAGGTTTGGTCACCTAATTGCGCGCCAGTAAAGAAAAATTCTTATTGGAAAGCCCCCTCTTTCCTGGGAACGGCCTGGTTGTCATAAATGTGATTCTGTAATATTATTTGTGAATAATTAATTATTGATTCATATGATAAGGAAATATTTATTTTATGTGGATATAAATGAGGGATATATTTTTGTGGTTAAAAATGAAGGAGTTAATGTTGAGGTATTTTATCTGTATTTTTGTCGGAATGGAGGTATTAAAAATCAATTAGGGTTTTTGAGATATTTTGCGAGGATTATAATTTTTAATCTGACCGTTGGATCGTGGTAATATTTGGATATGTTATACATATATAAGTTGAGTATATGTCCACAAATTTTGAACCGTTAAAAATGAACGTATGATTTGTTATGAATTTTACGAGATGGCTGGTTCAGAAATTGTTAAATTTTCGGAATTAATCATTTTGATGGAAAATTCTAGAATTGGTGGGCCCTACTCTTAGTTGGTAAAGAAATGTGCTGAATTTTATTTCAAATGTGGTGGGTGGCAATAGTAGCAGGTAAAGCCATCAGGTAGCAGGTCAAGTCTGTTTCGGCGTGCTAACATTTTCCTATAAATAGAGGGCTAAGTTAGAATTAAAAAATACACCAGAAACATAAGCTTTCTCTCTTTTTCTCTCTAGATTATTGAGTGTATTTTATGAGTATTTAGATACTTGATGAGTTGATATTTATCAGTGCAAGTTTCTTTCAGCGTTATATCCGATATCCAGTCAGAAGTGCTGCTCTTTTGAGGTAAGGGATTGTAAGGGATAGTAAGGGATGTTATATTCTTCATAATGACGTTATTCTTTCAATATCATTATACTGAAATATTGGTATAGATTTTATTGTGGAATTTCTACCTTTTTGAGTCGGGGTTACTATTCACGTATACAGCACTATTCACGTATACGACACTATTTATGTATATGGCACTATTTACGTATATGACATTATTTACGTATACGGTACTATGTACGAATACGTAGTACAATTCACTAGTTACTATTCACGAGTTACTATTCATGGGTACTATTTACGATAAAATTGGTTTCTTTTTCTGACCAAATTATCGTTGATTTATGATTGTTGCTCTTGAAAATAAACGCAGTTGTTGATCATATTATTTTTATTATCATATATAACATTTTTATAACCCTGATGTTGAATTTCTCTTTCACTTGAGTGTAAAGATGGGTAAATTATTGGTATGATCGTGACTGAAGAATATCTTTGGCATGTAGTGCAAAGATAAATTGTTAACTGGTATGATCATGACCATTGAATTTATAATTGAATATCTTTAGCTTAAATGTAAAGATGAATTTATTAACATGGTTATAATTATTGTTTATATAAATTCTGAAATGATTATATATTTCTTTGAGATATTAATGTATTTGGCCTGTAGTGCAAATATGAACTTTTGATGAATATATTTGGCCTGTAGTGCAAATATGAACTGTTGATGAATATCTTTGGCCTGTAGTGCAAAGATGAATTGTTGATGAATATCTTTGGCCTGTAGTGCAAAGATAATCTGTGGTTGAATATCTTTAGCATGTAGTACAAAGATGAACTGTTGATGAATATCTTTAGCCCGTAGTGCAAAGATGAATTTGTTAGTATGATTATAAACAAGAACTGTAATTTGGTATAACCATGATCTTTGATGTTTCAGGTAAAGACAGTCGATGAAAATTATCTTCGTCCTGGGTACGAAGAGGAATTTAGAATCACAATTATGATTATGAGTTATTCATATGATTGTGGACCAGAACTGTTGATTAATGTTACAAGGATAAAATATTGTTGGTAGATTTTTAACATGAAGAAGATAATGGACTTTATGGTCTATTTTACTCTTCTAATGGATTGCTCGTTCCGCTGCAACTATGGTTGAAAAATTTTATCATCTACCATATGTTCTAAATCTCTGATTTATTACTGATGAAGGCTATTGATAATTTAATTATCTTTAGTCATGATATTCTTTACTGGGCTAGTTGTGCTCACCCTTTTGTTTCACAATTCCTTTCAGGTAATAAGAGTGTAGCTGGGTCGAGCGAGGGTAATGGAAAAATAGAACGGTGGTCTATAGCTGTGGAGGTTCTCCCTAAGCAGTATAGAAAAGTTCATTTAGTAGTTATATTTGGTGAATCAAATAGGGTGAGGCGAACCCAACGTTGGAAGGGTGTTTTGCCACTATCATACAAGATGTCTAATGATATACAATCTCGTGTCATCATAAGACAGGGATGTGCTCATCCACTTGCTGAGTATATTTATGAGCACTACCTATATAATCTTGGTGTTTGTTTGAAGTATAATTCTCAATTAGAGATAGTGGAGACAATGATAAGTCAAGAGAAGACTCACCATTGGGAAGAATATGATAGTAATCTTCTTGTTTTTCTTTGGGGTCTACTAGGTCAACCAAGGATAATTCTGTTGCCATATGATATCTATCATAACCTAGACGCATGGCCTCCCATGTACGAAGGTTTCCTTGAGCACTTTTCAAATATTCTAATCTCTAAAATAGTCTTTGACTATACCTTTATGTAAGGTGCCACTGTAAGGTGCTGTCCACGGTTGGGACATGTTTCACATTTGGCATATATTTGTATCCAAACTCACAGCATATGTGTTGTTGTATTTTATACGACAATTATTGTAATAAAGTTGTAGTTATTTTTTGTACCATGTATTTGGCGACTCAGAATGGGTTGGATGGAATTGACCTATTTTGGGGTCGTTACAGTGACCCTTTAGGTTCTCCATATTAAACTGGTTGTGAATAAATCAATTAGAACAATTCTAATCTTATTTAAATAAATAAATTAAATTATTAATTTATTTAAATAAATAATATTTATTCTACAATAGGGATAAGCCTCCCTAGCGATCAATGACTTTTTAGATAATATAGATTTCAATATTAATCATAAAAGAACCTTTGAGTAAATAGTTACCGTACAATTCAATCCTTCCACCATACAATGTCCTAATTAAATATAAGAAACGAAATTACTGTCAAGTTTTATTTTATTTAATTATATGATTTCGACTCTTAAATGCTCAACTCCAAATAATACAAATTAGAAACTCCTTTCTAATTTCATTATGCCTTGGCCAAGGACTACTGAGTTGTCATTTATCGAATCACATAGGACATTTCTCTTCTTTTACTAGAAGTGGTAGATTCTTTATTGATCATACATTATCTTCATGTACGACTTATTATACCATAGCATACCCTTTGATATACCCTAAGGATCTTAAGGAATAAGTCAAAGTATAACTCATCATACACAAGATACTATGATGCTCTCAAGTCCAAGGATCACTTGTACTACTATCACTACAGAAATTCCTATTGACAGGCAAGTAAAACTCCATTAGGTATTCCTTAGTGAGTCACGTTCAGTGAACTTATTATCTAATAAGCACCTACATACTTGCTTTAGTGTCTCCACACAAATGATCATGAGATCAATTGTAAGACCCCGAATTTTATGAAATAAAAGTATTCAATTTTTCTTATAATTACTATTCAGTAAATGGTTAAATTGATAAATGTTAAAGTTAAGGGTGAAATATGAATTTTTTTCAAAATAAACAAGTGGTTATAAAATAATCATTGTTGTCGGGGAATATTCGTTTGGTCGTGGAATATTCTTTCTGTCGGGGAATATTCGTACGACGGCGCAGCTATTTGTGGGCCCCATAACGAATAACTATCGGGTGAAGAAAACGACAAATTTGAGTTTTTATAAATAACGGCGTAGTTGTTACTGTTAACACTGTTGGAATACCCGGTGGTTAAAATACAGTAATACGCGTTATTGCACAGTAGTACACGGTATTACACAGTATTTTTGAAATTATTGATTCTTACGTATGAAGGCACTATTCAATATTTTATTTTATTGATTCAATAATTGCTACGTTAAAATTTTTATATTATTGTTGTTCAATAATTGTCACTGCACAGTATTTCCCATTATCAGATCAATAATTCATATTATTTGAATAATATTATTAGATAACATTATTGGCAATATCTAGAAAGTTCTGTCTAAGGAGAGGTTTGGTCACCTAATTGCGCGTCAGTAAGGAAAAATTCTTATTGGAAAGCTCCCTCTTTCCTGGGAACGGCCTGGTTGTCATAAATGTGATTCTGTAATATTATTTGTGAATAATTAATTATTGATTCATATGATAAGGAAATATTTATTTTATGTGGATATAAACGAGGGAAATATTTTTGTGGTTAAAAATGAAGGAGTTAATGTTGAGGTTTTTATCCGTATTTTTGTCGGAATGGAGGTATTAAAAATCAGGATTTTTGAGATATTTTGCGGGGGGTATAATTTTTAATCCGACCGTTGGATCGTGGTAATTTTTGGATATGTTATACATATATAAGTTGAGTATATGCCCACAAATTTTGAACCGTTAAAAATGAACGTATGATTTATTATGAATTTTACAAGATGACTAGTTCAGAAATTGTTGAATTTTCAGAGTTTATCATTTTGATGGAAAATTCTAGAATTGGTGGGCCCCACTTGTGGTTGGTGAAGAAATGTGCTGAATTATATTTTAAATGTGGTGGGTGGGAATAGTAGCAGGTAAAGCCATCAGGTTGCAGGTCAAGCCTACTAAAATTTTCCTATAAATAGAGGGCTAAGTTAGAATTAAAAATCATACCAGAAACAAGTTTTCTCTCTTTCTCTCTCTATATTATGAAGCATATTTTGTGAGTATTTAGATACTTTGAGAGTTGTTATTCAGTGCAAGTTTCCTTCGGCTTTGCATACCGATCTAAATATTCGGCTGTTTTGGCCATATGAAAAATAGTAAATGACTTTTAAAAATTCTGAGAAAAATATATGTTCACTATGGGACTATATTATGCTAAATCCCAGAAAAGAAATATTTTTGGAACTGATTTGGTATTTTTCATGAAAATGGTCTAGTTATGAGTAAATGAATTAAATATATTTTGTGAAGTAAGAAAATTGGAAAATAGGATTTTATGACTTGAGAATCCTATATGAGGTATATGCAGATTTTTGATGAGAGTTTTGGTTATTGGTGATGAAATCTTATGAGTTTGGCATTTTAGAATGATTAAATGCATTATTTAGTAAAGTGTAAACAATTAAAATAAATTGTTTATAAGCTTAAGAAATATTATTCTTTCAATATCATTATACCGAAATATTGGTATGTATTTTATTGTGGAATTTCTACCTTTTTGTGTCGGGATTACTATTCATGAGTTACTATTCATGAGTTACTATTCACGATAAAAATTGGTTTCTTTTTCTAACCAAATTATAGTTGATTTATGAATATTACTCTTGAGATTAAATCTATATGTTGATCATATTATTTTTATTATCATATATAACATTTTTATAACCTTGATGTTGAAATTATCTTTCACTTGAGTGTAAAGATGGGTAGATTATTGGTATGATCATGACTTTGGGTTCTCTTTGGCCAGTAGTGCAAAGTTGAATTATTGACTAGTATCATCATGACCATTGAATTTATAATTGAATATCTTCAGCTTAAGTGCAAAGGTGAAATGATCAACATGGTTATAATTATTGTTTATATAAATGATTATATATTTCTTTGAGATATTAATGTATTTGGCCTGTAGTGCAAATATGAACTGTTGATGAATATATTTGGCCGTAGTGCAAATATGAACTGTTGAGGAATATCTTTGGGCTGTAGTGCAAAGATTAAATATTGATGAATATCTTTGGCCTGTAGTGCAAAGATGAATTGTTGATGAATATCTTTGGCCCGTAGTGCAAAGATGACATGTTGTTAAATATCTTTGGCCAGTAGTGCAAAGATGAACAGATGTTGAGATAAACATGACCAACTGGTGATACAAATGAATATCTTTGGCCGTAGTGCAAAGATGAAGTTATTAGTATGATTATGAACAGGAAATGTGATTTGGTGTAACCATGATCTTTGATGTTTCAGGTAAAGATAGGTGATGAAAATTATCTTCGTCCTGGATGAGAAGAGGAATTTAGAACTACAGTTATGATTATGAGTTATTCATATGATTGTGGACCAGAATTGTTGATTGATGTTACAGGGATAAAACATTGTTGGTGGATTTTTAACATGGAGAAGATAATAGACTTTATAGTTTATTTGACTCTTCTAATGGATTGCTCGTTCCGCTGCAACTATGGTTGAAATTTTTATCATTTACCATATGTTCTAAATCTCTGATTTATTATTGATGAAGGCTATTGATAATTTAATTATCTTTAGTCATGATATTCTTTACTGAGCTAGTTGTGCTCACCCTTTTGCTTCACAATTCCTTTCAGGTAATAAGAGTGTAGCTGGGTCGAGCGAGGGTAACGGGGAAATAGAACGGTGGTCTCTAGCTGTGGATGTTCTCCCGAAGCAGTATAGAAAAGTTCATTTAGTAATTTTATTTGGTGAATCCAACAGGGTAAGGTGTACCCAACGTTGGAAGGGTGGTTTGTCACTATCATACAAGATGTCTAACGACATACAACCTCGTGTCATCATAAGACAGGGATGTGCTCATCCACTTGCTGAGTATATATACGAGCACTACTTATATAATCTTGGTGTCTGTTTAAAGTATAATTCTCAATTAGAGACAGTGGAGATAATGATAAGTCAAGAGAAGACTCACCATTGGGAAGAATATGATAGTAAATTTTTCATTTTTCTTTGGGGTCTATTGGGTCAACCAAGAATAATTCTGTGGCCATATGATATCTATCATAACCTAGACGCATGGCCTCCCATGTACGAAGGTTTCCTTGAGCACTTTCCAAAGATTCTAATTTCTAAAACAGTTTTTGACTATACCTTTATGTAAGGTGTCATTATGAGGTGATGTCCACGGTTGGAACATGAGTCACATTTGGTATATATTTGTATCCAAACTCACAGCATATGTGTTGTTGTATTTTGCACGACAATTGTTGTAATAAAGTTATAGTTGTTTTCTGTACCATGTATTTGGCGACTCAGAATAGGTTGGATGGAATGGACCTATTTTGGATTGTCACATCAATCATCCTTATCCAATGAGCAAGCAACGTATGTATCAATCTATCCGGATTCAATAATCTCCAATTTAGTAATCCAACGATTGGGAACTATTTTAGTTTTACGCTTTCTAAGAATTTAGATCTCATTAGAATGATCATCATCATTATTCTAAAATCATTGCTTTAAACTATGGGTTTATCACATATTATAAAACAGTACCATGTAGATAATTAAAAGCCTTTAATAAATTAATACTTTTTATTAATAAATGAATAAGATTGTTATAAAGTATATGCTTTATCATCAAACACGATTGGCTTGTGTGCATACTACTTTCAGTAATCATGGCCAAGACAGTAAAAGTGGACATTTCAAGAAGAGGAAATTTAACAATAATGGAAAGACGTCAGCACCAGCACCCATTGTTAAAGAAGGAGAACGGCCACCGATCGTATGTTTCAAATGCGGAGGGGAGGGACACATCTGTCTAAACTGTGCGCAGCAGTCCAAAACGTGTTATAATTGTGGAAGAGAAGGTCACCTAGCTAGATTTTGTCATACAAGGAAGCCAAGTCCAGTTGGAACGGTGACACCAAATGTCATCCCAGACAAGTCAAAACCAGTAGTTCAAGGAAGAGCGTTTGTTGTGACCTCCCAGAAAGCAAGGAACCCGAACGAGATCATCACGGGTAAGCTTATCATAAACTCTAGCGAAGTATATACCATATTTGATACCGGTTCTACCCATTCTTTTATTTCTCCTACTTGCGCTCAATGTTTAAATTTGACTCCGAAGAAATTAGACTTTGACTTATCTGTTGAAACTCCGTTGGGAGAAACCTTCATTACATCCACTGTTTATAAGTCTTGTTTGGTTCAAATCGGTACGCTCACATTACCTATCGATCTTATTTCCTTAAAAATACTTGTGTTTGACGTAATTCTAGGGATTGATTGGTTAACTACTCATCATGCAAAAATTAATTATTTTCGTAAGGTTGTTAGCTTTCATATTCCTAACCAACCTATTATGCGAAATCAAGCAACCGAAACCATTAAAATCAATCATTGTCATCTCAAACCATAAAGTTATTCGTTTATTGAAAAACGGATGTCAAGCTTTATTAGCTCATGTCACGGATTTAAACAGAAATATGTCAGTTTTGAATGATATTTTTATTGTTAAGAAATTTCCTGACGTATTCCCTGAAGAACTTCCTGGCTTACCCCTAGAGCGTGAAATTAAATTTTGTATCGACCTTGAACCCGGTACAAACCCCATTTTCAAAGCCCCATATCGAATGGCTCCTATTGAACTTCAGGAGTTAAAGACCCAACTGCAAAAATTGTTAGACATCGGTTTCATTCGTCCTAGTACGTCTCCTTGGGGTGCTCATGTTCTATTCGTGAAGAAGAAAGATGGGAGTATGCAACTTTGTATTGATTATCGGGAGTTAAACCATGTCACTATCAAAAATAGATACCCGTTACCTCGTATTGATGACCTGTTTGACCAGTTGCAAGGTGCCAAATTCTTTTCAAAGATTGATATTCGTTCCGGATATCACCAATTGAACATTAAAACTGATGACATTCCAAAGACTACTTTCAGAACTCGGTACGGGCATTATGGATTCCTAGTTATGTCTTTTGGATTAACTAATGCTCCTGCTGCCTTCATGGATATGATGAACCGAGTATTCAAGGAATATTTGGATCATTTTGTGGTCGTCTTTATTGATGACATTCTCATTTACTCTAAATCCCGTGAAGATCATGAGCAACACTTGAGGCTGATACTACAAAATTTTGTGAAAACAAGCTATATGCCAAGTTAAAGAAGTGCGAGTTCTGGCTTGAGGAAGTAGCATTCCTTGGGCACGTGATATCAAATCATGGAATATCTGTTGACCCGATAAAGATTGAAGCAATTCAAAGCTGGGAGCAACCTAAGTCAGTGACCGAAATACGTAGCTTTCTCGGCTTAGCTGGTTATTATCGGAGATTCGTAGAAGGATTTTCTCGAATCTCTACTCTATTAACTCAGCTGACTCAAAAAGATACAAAATTCAGTTGGAGCAAGGAATGTGAGAAGAGTTTTTAAGAACTCGAGAGGAGACTCATTTCAGCACATGTTCTGACAATACCATCTGGCTCGGAGGGATTTGTCATCTACAGTGATGCTTCAGGCAAAGGGTTAGGATGTGTTCTCATGCAATATGGGAAAGTCATAGCCTATGCCTCACGACAACTCAAAGAATATGAGAGGAATTATCCTACTCATGATGTAGAATTGGCAGCTGTCGTTTTTGCACTAAAGATCTGGAGACATTACCTGTATGGGGAGAAAGTGGAGATCTATACGGATCATAAAAGCCTCAAATATTTCTTCACCCTAAAGGAACTCAACATGCGACAACGACGTTGGCTTGAATTGTTGAAAGATTATGATCATACCATTCAATACCATCCTGAAAAAGCGAACGTGGTAGCCGACGCATTGAGTAGAAGATCATATGCGGGTACGAGTGCATTATTGTCAATGCAAAGGGCCATTTTGTATGGCTTGCAAAGGATGGAGATAGAGTTAAAGACTCTAGAGACCCACGTAATGATGGCAAACATACGAGTAGAACTGACTTTAATCGATAAAGTTAAAGTTGCTTAAGCTACAGACCTGGAGCTGATGCGTATGAGGAAGAAAGTACAAGAAGGTGTTATCCCGGAAGTACGAATCGATGAAGAAGGAATACTACGAATCAACTCTAGACTTTATGTTCCTAACGACCCTGATTTAAAGTATAAAATCATGATGGAGGCGCACAACACACCTTTTACAATCCATCTTGGGAGTACCAAAATGTATCGTGATCTTCGACATACATTTTGGTGGAGCAATATGAAAAGAGAGACCGCGGAGTTTATCTCAAGGTGTTTAACTTGTCAACGAGTCAAGGCGGAGCATCAAGTGCCAAAAGGTCCATTGCAACCACTTGAAATTTCAAAATGGAAGTGGGAGCACATTACCATGGATTTTGTTACTGGTCTTCCCAAGGTTTTTCAAGGCAAAGATGCAATTTGGATCATTGTTGATAGATTGACCAGGTCGGCTCATTTCTTACCTATACGAAAAGCTTATACACTTGAATGTCTTGCTCGTATATACATAAATGAGATTGTAAGACTGCATGGTATGCCAGTATCCATAGTTTTTGATCGAGATCCAAGATTCATTTCACAGTTTTGGGTTAGTTTGCAAAAAGCTATGGGCACAGATTTACGATTTAGTTCGGCGTATCATCCTCAAACGGACAGACAGTCATAGAGGACTATCCAAACTCTTAAAGATCTATTAATACTCTATGTTCTTGACTTCAAAGGAAGTTGGGACAAGTTCTTATCATTGGTGGAATTCTCCTACAACAACAGTTATCAAGCAAGTATCGGCATGGCTCCATTTGAGGCGTTGTATGGAAGAAAGTGTCTTTCTCCAGTATGCTGGGACGAGGTGGATGAAGGAACGTTGTTGAAACCGGAATTGGTACGCATGACTACGGAAAAGATTCAAATGATCCGGCAACGTATAAAAACCTCACAAGATCGACAAAAGAGTTATGCTGATCTTCATCGGAAGGACGTGAAATTCAATGTTGGAGAATATGTGTTGTTACGTGTTGCTCCATGGAAGGGAGTTACGAGATTTGGAAAGATAGGAAAGCTCAATCCTCGATTCATTGGCCCATTTGAAATCCTTGACCGAGTAGAAACTGTGGCCAATAGACTCGCTTTGCCGCCAAGTATGTCTCGAGTTCATAACGTTTTTCACATATCCATGTTACGTAAATATGTGGAAGACCCGAAACACATTATTGAGTTACAACCGGACGAAATAGCGGAAGATTTAATGTATGAAGAGGTTCCTATTAAAATCTTGGATAAGAAGTAACATATTCTACGCTCCAAGATTATACCTCAAGTCAAAGTTTTGTGGAGAAACCACGACGTTAAGGAAATGACCTGGGAGTTAGAATCTGAATTGAAATTAAGTTATCCACACCACTTCGACATACAAGGTATGTACCCTAATTTTGAGTGTAAAATTTTATAAGAAGGGGAGGTTGTAAGACCCCAACTTTTATGAATAAAGATGAATTTTTCTATAAATATCATTTTTGAATATTAGGACTGAATTTGATATAATGTTATAGTTGTGGGTAATATTTATAAATTTTACAAAGTACGTAAGTTATAATATTATATTCGATTGGTCGGGGAATATTCGTTTTAACAGGGAATATTCGTACGACGGCGCAATCATTAGTGGACCCCACAACGAAATTATTGTCGGAATGAGAAAACGACAAAAATATCCTTTTATAAAAATAACGACGGAAGTTTTACCGTTTACTGTTGAAATACCCGGTGTTAAAAGTATAGTAATACGCGTGGTTGCATCGTAGCACACGGTATTGATTATTGATGCTTACGTGAGAAGTCACTCAATTTTGTTCAATTATTGCTATAGTAATTGTTGCATAGTATCTCACGTTAATTGATTCAATTATTATCGATATTTTATATATTATTAAATCAATAATTAAGACGATACAGTTATTCATATTATTATTTGCAATATTGACAATGTCTAGAAAGTTCTGTCGAGGAGAGGTTTGGTCACCTAATTACGTGCCAATAGGGAGAAATCTTTATTGGAAAGCCCCTTCTTTCTTGGGAATCTGGTTGTTAAATATTGCGAATAATAATAATAATGAATAAATGTTGTTAAAAATATTGAGAGAATTTTATGAAGTAATTGTTGTAAATTGTGTGACATCCCCGAATCTGAGGTCCTGTATCCCCGCGGATCCAGTTCGATCATTCTATACAACTATTACTATGTGCAGAAGATATAAACATAAATTGTTTATACAATACATTACACACTACTCCCCAAGGTCGAATAACCTTAACTTAATACACAAATCATAACTTATTTAACGTACAATAACATTAATATTATACAATACTATTACAATCTAATCGCACATATTAACTTTATGATGTAATTGTCTTTAACCTTTCCTTGCATCCGACGCATTTGCCTTAATCTGCAATATTTTATCATGATATAGCAAGGATGAGCATGAAAGTTGCCCAGCAAGTTTAAGTTCAATAATATAACAATATATCATGATTGAAAGAGTCTGAATAATAATCTGGCTATAATTCAACAATATAATTATGAACTAGCAGGAACAAACTTTTGACTGAACAAGTATTATACATGAACAAATATATCTGTACCAACTGGTAATGAAGGTGATCAGCCTTTCATACCAGACTTATACATGCAATATGTATAGAGTACAATTTATGGCAACCAGCAATGATTAACCATAAGCTTATCCGAATGAAACAACTCTTAGTAGAGTTAAGTAAAAATAAACTTGTCTGAACCGTTGATTACCGCTACGCAATTTATATCGCTTTATCCGAAGACCTAATATTAGTAATATAGATCTCCAATATTAGAATAATATCATCACAATATAATACTATTATATATATATATAGATATACATAGAATAACTTAAACACATAACACATAACCCTATCAGTCTACAACACACAAAAGACTCAGTATCAGGTCAAACTATTTCAATATGTCTTAAGTTCGACAAATTTCTAACGTCCCGGCGGTCTAGTCAGACTTTTATCGAGTCTAAGTTCAACTAAACTCTGACTTAATAGTTAACAATTAACTCAGATAATTTTAATAACAGTCGAAATATTTTTCGTAAGCTCGCAATAATTTTTAAATAATTATTACTATTTATCATGATTTTTCAATCATTAAAAACGTATTTAAATGAATTAAATACCACATAATTCTTTTATTATTAATATTTATTTATTATCAAATATTAATGAAATACATGTTATAATATTATAATATATTTATAATATCACAAAGTATTTTTAATACATTAAAATTATATTTATATGATTTTTAAACACTTAAATCTATTATCTAATAATTGCTTTTAATATTAAAATATTAATATTTTTATGACAAAATATCAAAAGTTATATTTTATAACTTAAAATATTTTTATAACACTTAAATTATTTTTATATGATTTATAAATCATTAATTCAATTTTTTCATAATTTATTTAATATATTTATTAAATAAACTAATTATCATTAATATTAATTTATTAATGAATTTCATCACAAAATATCAAAAGTCATTAAAAATAACTTAAAATATTTTCTAATACCATAATATAATGTTTCATGATTTTTCATGAATTAAAATTATTTTTAAATATTTTATTTAATATTGTAATTAAATAAATACATTTTATATTCCAAAAATATTAAATATTTTTGAAATATACTCAAAATAATTAAAAACTATTTTTCAGAATTTAAAATAATTTTTTATAATTTATTATGTATTTTTAATAATTAAAAACAATTTTTTTCTATTTATTTATCGATATAAATCATTTTCCGAAAATAAGTGTCACTAAAGGGCCCCTATAACGACAGAACCGTTGCTACAGGTGTTCTTGACCATGTTCTTGAGCTGCCCAGAACTTCAAGTCAGTGCTAGAGGTTGGTAGTTTGACCGTGATTAAAACAGTGTTCGTGTTGATTTCTGGGATGCTAATGATACCTAGAATGTAGTATAAGTGTAATACTACAATTATAATCAAGTGTCATGACCATTCTACAATAGATCAGAGAGATCCAAGCTCTCCAAATTGTCGTCAGACTTGTTCTTCAATTTCTGAGTTTTCCAGAATTGAAGAACAGTCGAGGTACCAATTTTGGTTCCTTATAACTTTCGTTCTAAGTTTGCTTTGTGTAATATAATGGTTGAATCTTGTAGTAGAGATGTCAGACTTGATTTCTATAACAACAGATCATCATAACAACATTACACATGATAGATCTGGGCCGGTCAAGCTAGTGGTCTGAACTGTTCTTGAGGAAATCCGGGTTTCCCAGATTTCTTCATAAGGCAGTCGGTTAACGCTCGTTTGACTTTAATTATCTTTGATTCTACTGTTATTCTGGGTGATCTAATAGCATACATGTGTAGTCCTTATACCTGTTTACAACAGTAAAACAACAATATAGCCAAAATTAACAAACTCAGTAAGATCATTGCCAAACAAAACGTTGTCAGACACCACGCTAAGTTCTGGGTTGCCCAGAAACTTACTCCCGTGATCGGTCAACGTTGTTTGACCGATCATAACATGCAATCTAGACACAATCCACCCCTGATTCCACTTGAAGAACAAAGATCACATGGCATACTACAAGTTATAACTCTTAAAGCATACAAACAATAAACAAGAAATGATCTATGAGCCCTGACATTCGGCTGTCAGGCCATGTTCTAGGGTTCATAGTCAGTTTTAAAAAAACACGATTTCGTGCAACTAGATGTTATGGATATGGGATTTAACAACCGAGATCACTAAAAGACACCTTAATACCTAAATTTAAACAATCAATTACAACATCAAATATCAAATCATAAAATTTTAAGATTTAGGGTTTTTTACCACTTTGAGCTTTGATCTTGGATTCTGTCCCTTGAATCTGTCATAGGAATGCTAAGAGATGATTAAGGCTTAGCTTCTCTCTATCACTTTTTCTAAATCTAGCATTTTCTAGTGTGACAAAGTCTTGGTTATTTTGACAAGTAAAGTGAATAACTTTACTTACTTTTCTCTTTTTATTTTGGATTCAATGAACAAAGTTGATAGATATAGTTGCTGATTTAGAGCACATGGCTTAGATTTCTTTATGTCCCAAAGTCAAAATAGTTGGTGAACTACTAACATTTGGAAAAATTTGCACTCTAGCTAAATAATAAAAAAAAATGTGAAAAAGGTCATTCTAGTCATTTTGCTTCTAATTTAATTCTAAAATTGTCATTAAATCAAACCCTTAGGATTTATGGTTTAGAACTCTTAGGGTTTAGGCTTTAACCCTTAGGTTCTGAAAATTTTGAGTTTAGATTTTCCAAATTAGGTTTCAAAAAATAGAAAATTAATATTTCTAAATTATAATTAGGATTTTTTAATTATATTAAAATTCCTTAATCATAAATTTAAATATTGCTAATTAGGATTAATATATCCTAATTAAAATTGTTAATTAAGCAATTAGGGTCAAAAAATTTCATTAAGATTTATAACCCACGAATTAGGGTTTCTAATAGAAAAATTAATTTTCTAATTTAGAAATTAGATTTCGTAATTAGATTTGGGTTTTCTAATTACTTAACTTGAAAATTAGGATTAATATTTTCTAATTAACATTAAAATTATTATACTAACAATCAGTCTTTCCCTAATTACAAATTAGGATTCCAAATCCAGGCATTAGGGTTTTCAAAATGTGAAATTAGGGTTTGCTAATTAATTTGTTAAGATTAACCCTAATTAATCTTATAATTATTTACACTTATGCCATTAAGTTCCCAATTTAGGGTTTCATGCACCGAATTAGGGTTTCGAATACCCGGAACTGAAATTATGGTTTCAGAACCGGTTTCTAGGGTTTCTTATCCATTGCTAGGGTTTTCAAACTGAACGTTGACGTTCTTAATCATATACTTAGGGTTTGTTATAAATATCGTTTATCTAGTCAACCCTTGCCCCTTAACCACATATTGTACATATATATGACCATATACACAAAACATAAACACGTATACACTTAATCCTGAATAATTCACCTAAATCCTTCACAGAATTTTGAAATCCTCAAAATTCCTTCTGAAAAATATCAAACGCATACACTTATTTTCTGTCTAAGTTCTAATTTTGAACCTTAAACCAATTAATTATAATTTTAAAAAAAATTTAAATTCTCGAGTTGTCACATTCACCCCTTCTTCTAAAAATTTCGTCCCCGAAATTTACCTTACATCTTACACCATACACCATAATGCTTACACCATTCAAACACATTATCACATGCTACCCAATATACCACTCCCAAGAGTAAAAATTTTCGAATTTTGCTAAGGAGTCATATAGACTATTTGTCTGTCATTTTCGCAAAGGTTTTATGGAAATTCATCCGCAAACCGTCATTACTTACGGACACAAAGGGTGATTAGCCCGATATGCCCTGTACTGGCCAAGTACTGATTTTATCTGTTTCTCTTCACTGCCATAGGCACAAAATTCTACCTCAGTCTTATTGGACTCTGCACCAAAACAATTTGGTTCGGAAAATTTCTTTCAATGAACACTTAGAGTTTTCATAAGTGTTTGTCTAGCTGAATTGAATAGCATGGACTCATATCAATAATTCAATTCAATCGAATTGTTTAGGTGCAGCCCAACCCCGTTGGCAAATTAAAATTTTTGAAAATATTTTCGAGAATGACGTCATGATGTCGTACTGTATTAACAGTCCGTTTGAGGATGTCGTCATTGCATGACTTTGTCATAACACATCATACAATAGTGGAACAACGATTTTAGATCAAATTCACACCAAGTATTCCTGTATTTACAACTCCGTCACCTTTTTATCATCTCTGCACCAGGTTACATGGTACATGAGTGATAAATAAAATATATTTTGATATTTCAAATCATTTATGTCTAGCCGAAATAAGTAGCATAGACTATACTTTAAACCATTTCAAAAATGATTACGAGTCTACATAATTTTTTTTTCAAAAGCACATAGTGCGTATTTAGCTTGATGTCAATCATTTCGAAGTTTAACAAAGCTAGGAGTTTTGAAAAACTTATGTCTCCACTAATAATCAGTTGCTTAATCAGTCTATCTGTTCCTATTATCCTCAATACTGCATTCACACACAACTATGCCCAGTTCGTAAAATCACACTTATGAGTCCATTTAATTGCCACAATCATATGAGTTTAAGAACTTTCCTAGATAGACCTTTGGCGTCCATTCGCTGAGGGGTTCATAAACATTTTATATAACTATGAATCAAGAATGTCACATAAGTATGAGTTTTAAGAACTCGTACTTAACCTTATATTCACTACCTATAACCTATCTATCTGTTATACACATGAGAAAGGAATCACCCTCATAACATGCATATAGCAAATAGCGCGACACAAATATTTCAATGATTATCATTGCTAGAACTAAGTAGTTTTTACACCAAGTACAATTCCCTGCCCATACAAGGAATCATACAACTCAGCTGCCGACATGAGTCCACAATTGAAATTCCTACCTAACACTAACACCCTTCTCAATACGAATTTCATTTAACTCGTATTCATAGCCCTTTCCTGAATCTGTACCAATTCATAGTACAATTGACACCCAGCAATCTTGTTGTAAACTTTCCAATCATTAGATTGATTCTTCTCCCTGTTATCACCTTATCAGATCACGGGGTGTTCTCATCGTATATATTACGATTCATTTCTACACTATGATCGTTTTATTTTACGATCTCCTATCACTGTATTTTCAGTCTTTTAGACTCGATCTATTCATCACTACTGTTCAACTTTATTATTAGAGTTAGGGAACTCTGTATCTTATAACTCGCCGAGATTCATCTTTGAATCTTACCAACCAACTAACTCTATGTAAGTTAGTACTTATCCTAATCACTGTGGTTATTAGTCTCACATATTCCTACCTAAGGTTCATAACCTACAGCTCTGATACCAACTGTGACATCCCCGAATTCGAGGTCCCGAATCACCGCGGATTCGGTTCGATCATTCTATACAACTATTACTATTTGCGGAAGATATAAACATAAATTGTTTATACAATACATTACACACTATTCCCCAAGGTCGAGTAACCTTAACTTAATACACAAATCATAACTTATTTAACTTACAATAACATTAATATTATACAATACTATTACAATCTAATCGCACATATTAACTTTATGTTGTAACTGTCTTTAACCTTTCCTTGCATCCGACGCATTCGCCTTAATCTGCAATGGTTTATCATGATATAGCAAGGGTGAGCATGAAAGTTGCCCAGCAAGTTTAAGTTCAATAATATAACAATATATCATGATTGAAAGAGTCTGAATAATAAGCTGGCTATAATTCAACAATATAATTGTGAACTAGCAGGAACAAACTTTTGACTGAACAAGTATTATACGTGAACAAATATATCTGTACCAACTCGTAATGAAGGTGATCAGCCTTTCATACCTTACTTATACATGCAATATGTATAGAGTACAATTTATGGCAACCAGCAATGATTAACCATAAGCTTATCCGAATGAAACAACTCTTAGTAGAGTTAAGTAAAAATAAACTTGTCTGAACCGTTGATTACCGCTACGCAATTTATATCGCTTTATCCGAAGACCTAATATTAGTAATATAGATCTCCAATATTAGAATAATATCATCACAATATAATACTATTATATATATATATAGATATACATAGAATAACTTAAACACATAACACATAACCCTATCAGTCTACAACACACAAAAGACTCAGTATCAGGTCAAACTATTTCAATATGTCTTGAGTTCGACAAATTTCTAACGTCCCGACGGTCTAGTCAGACTTTTATCGAGTCTAAGTTCAACTAAACTCTGACTTAATAGTTAACAATTAACTCAGATAATTTTAATAACAGTCGAAATATTTTTCGTATGCTCGCAATAATTTTTAAATAATTATTACTATTTATCATGATTTTTCAATCATTAAAAACGTATTTAAATGAATTAAATACCACATAATTCTTTTATTATTAATATTTATTTATTATCAAATATTAATGAAATACATGTTATAATATTATAATATATTTATAATATCACAAAGTATTTTTAATACATTAAAATTATATTTATATGATTTTTAAACACTTAAATCTATTATCTAATAATTGCTTTTAATATTAAAATATTAATATTTTTATGACAAAATATCAAAAGTTATATTTTATAACTTAAAATATTTTTATAACACTTAAATTATTTTTATATGATTTATAAATTATTAATTCAATTTTTTCATAATTTATTTAATATATTTATTAAATAAACTAATTATCATTAATATTAATTTACTAATGAATTTCATCACAAAATATCAAAAGTCATTAAAAATAAATTAAAATATTTTCTAATACCATAATATAATGTTTCATGATTTTTCATGAATTAAAACCATTTTTAAATATTTTATTTAATATTGTAATTAAATAAATACATTATATATTCCAAAAATATTAAATATTTTTGAAATATACTCAAAATAATTAAAAACTATTTTTCAGAATTTAAAATAATTTTTTATAATTTATTATGTATTTTTAATAATTAAAAACAATTTTTTTCTATTTATTTATCGATATAAATCATTTTCCGAAAATAAGTGTCACTAAAGGGCCCCCATGTTCTTGAGCTGCCCAGAACTTCAAGTCAGTGCTAGAGGTTGGTAGTTTGACCGTGATTAAAACAGTGTTCGTGTTGATTTCTGGGATGCTAATGATACCTAGAATGTAGTATAAGTGTAATACTACAATTATAATCAAGTGTCATGACCATTCTACAATAGATCAGAGAGATCCAAGCTCTCCAAATTGTCGTCAGACTTGTTCTTCAATTTCTGGGTTTTCCAGAATTGAAGAACAGTCGAGGTACCAATTTTGGTTCCTTATAACTTTCGTTCTAAGTTTGCTTTGTGTAATATAATGGTTGAATCTTGTAGTAGAGATGTCAGACTTGATTTCTATAACAACAGATCATCATAACAACATTACACATGATAGATCTGGGCCGGTCAAGCTAGTGGTCTGAACTGTTCTTGAGGAAATCTGGGTTTCCCAGATTTCTTCATAAGGCAGTCGGTCAACGCTCGTTTGACTTTAATTATCTTTGATTCTACTGTTATTCTGGGTGATCTAATAGCATACATGTGTAGTCCTTATACCTGTTTACAACAGTAAAACAACAATATAGCCAAAATTAACAAACTCAGTACGATCTTTGCCAAACAAAACGTTGTCAGACAACAAGCTAAGTTCTGGGTTACCCAGAAACTTACTCCCGTGATCGGTCCACGCTGTTTGACCGATCATAACATGCAATCTGGACACAATCCACCCCTGATTCCACTTGAAGAACAAAGATCACATGGCATACTACAACTTATAACTCTTAAAGTATACAAACAATAAACAGGAAATGATCTATGAGCCCTGACATTCGGCTGTCAGGCCATGTTCTAGGGTTCATAGTCAGTTTTAAAAAAACACGATTTCGTGCAACTAGATGTTATGGATCTGGGATTTAACAACCGAGATCACTAAAAGACACCTTAATACCTAACTTTAAACAATCAATTACAACATCAAACATCAAATCATAAAATTTTAAGATTTAGGATTTTTTACCACTTTGAGCTTTGATCTTGGATTCTGACCCTTGAATCTGTTATAGGAATGCTAAGAAATGATTAAGGCTTAGCTTCTCTATCTCTCTTTCTAAATCTAGCATTTTCTAGTGAGACAAAGTCTTGGTTATTTTGACAAGTAAAGTGAATAACTTTACTTACTTTTGTCTTTTTATTTTAGATTCAATGAACCAAGTTGATAGATATAGCTGCTGATTTAGAGCACATGGCTTAGATTTCTTTATGTCCCAAAGTCAAAATAGTTGGTGAACTACTAACATTTGGAAAAATTTGCACTCTAGCTAAATAATAAAAAAAAATGTGACAAAAGGCATTTTAGTCATTTTGCTTCTAATTTAATTCTAAAATTGTAATTAAATCAAACTCTTAGGGTTTATGATTTGGAACTCTTAGGGTTTAGGCTTTAACCCTTAGGTTTTGAAAATTTTGAGTTTAGAATTTCCAAATTAAGTTTCCAAAAATAGAAAATTAATATTTCTAAATTATAATTAGGATTTTCTAATTATATTAAAATTCCTTAATCATAAATTTAAATATTGCTAATTAGGATTAATATATCCTAATTAAAATTATTAATTAAGCAATTAGGGTCAAAATTGTTCATTAAGGTTTATAACCCATAAATTAGGGTTTCTAATAGAAAAATTAATTTTCTAATTTAGAAATTAGATTTCGTAATTAGATTAGGGTTTTCTAATTACTTAACTTGAAAATTAGGATTAATATTTTTTAATTAACATTAAAATTATTATACTAATAATTAGTTTTCCCTAATTACAAATTAGGATTTCAAATCCAGACATTAGGGTTTTCAAAATGTGAAATTAGGGTTTGCTAATTAATTTGTTAAGATTAACCCTAATTAATCTTATAATTATTTACACTTATGCCATTAAGTTCCCAATTTAGGATTTCATGCACCGAATTAGTGTTTCGAATACCTGGAGCTAAAATTAGGGTTTCAGAACCGGTTTCTAGGGTTTCTTATCTATTGCTAGGGTTTTCTAACTGAACGTTGACGTTCTTAATCATATACTTAGGGTTTGTTACAGATATCGTTTATCTGGTCAACCCTTACCCCTTAACCACATATTGTACACATATATAACCATATACACAGAACAAAAACACGTATACACTTAATCCTGAATAATTCACCTAAATCCTTCACAGAATTTTGAAATCTTCAAAATTCCTTCTCAAAAATATCAAACGCATACACTTATTTTCTGTCCAGGTTCTAATTTTGAACCTTAAACCAATTAATTAGAATTTTAAAAAAAATTTAAATTCTCGGGTTGTCACATTCACCCCTTCTTCTAAAAATTTCGTCCCCGAAATTTACCTTAAACCTTACACCATACACCATAATGCTTACACCATTCAAACACATTATCACATGCTACCCAACATACCACTCCCAAGGGTAAAAATTTTCGAATTTTGCTGAGGAGTCATATAGACTATTTGTCTGTCATTTTCTCAAAGGTTTTATGAAAATTCATCCGCAAACCGTCATTACTTACGGACACAAAGGGTGATTAGCCCGATATGCCCTGTACTGGCCAAGTACTGATTTTATCTGTTTCTCTTCATTGCCATAGGCACAAAATTCTACCTCAGTCTTATTGGATTCCGCACCAAAATAATTTGGTTCGGGAAATTTCTTTCAATGAACACTTAGAGTTTTCATAAGTGTTTGTCTAGCTGAATCGAATAGCATAGACTCATATCAATAATTCAATTTAATCGAATTATTTAGGTGTAGCCAAACCCCGTTGGCAAATTAAAATTTTTGAAAATATTTTCGAGAATGACGTCATGATGTCGTACTGTATTAACAGTACGTTTGAGGATGCCATCATTGCATGACTTTGTCATAACATATCATACAATAGTAGAACAACGATTTTAGATCAAATTCGCACTAAGAATTCCTATATTTACAACTCCGTCACCTTTTTATCATCTCTGCACCAGGTTACATGGTACATGAGTGAAAAATAAAATATATTTTGATATTTCAAATCATTTAGTCTAACTGAAATAAGTAGCATAGACTATACTTTAAACCGTTTCAAAAATGATTACAAGTCTACATAATTTATTTTTTTTAAAAGCACATAGTGCGTATTTAGCTTGATGTCAATCATTTCGAAGTCTAGCATGGCTAGGAGTTTTGAAAAACTTATGTCTCCACTAATAATCGGTTGCTTAATCAGTCTATCTGTTCCTATTATCCTCAATAATGCACTCACACACAACTATTCCCAGTTCGTAAAACCACACTTATGAGTCCATTTACTTGCCACAATCATATGAGTTTATGAACTTTCCTAGACAGACCTTTGGCGTCCATTCGCTGAGGGGTTCATAAACATTTCATATAACTATGAATTAAGAATGTCACATAAGTATGAGTTTTAAGAACTCGTACTTAACCTTATATTCATTCCCTATAACCTATCTATCTGTTATACACATGAGAAAGAAATCACCCTCATTACATGGATATAACAAATAGCGCGACATAAACATTTCAATGATTATCATTGCCAGAACTAAGTAGTTTTTACACCAAGTACAATTCCCTGCCCATACAAGGAATCATACAACTCAGCTGCCGACATGAGTCCACAATTGAAATCCCCACCTAACACTAACACCCTTCTCAATACAAATTTCATTTAACTCGTATTCATAGTCCTTTCCTGAATCTGTACCAATTTATAGTACAATTGACACCCAGCAATCTTGCTGTAAACTTTCCAATCATCAGATTGATTCTTCTCCCTTTTATCACCTTATCAGATCATGGGGTGATCTCATCGTATATATTACGATTCATTTCTACACTATGATCGTTTTATTTTACGATCTCCTATCACTATATTTTCAATTTTTTAGACTCGGTTTATTCATCACTACTGTTCAACTTTATTATCAGAGTTAGGGAACTCTGTATCTTATAACTCGCCGAGATTCGTCTTTGAATCTTACCAACCAACTAACTCTATGTGCGTTAGTACTTATCCTAATCACTGCGGTTATTAGTCTCAGGTATTCCTACCTAAGATTTATAACCTACAGCTCTGATACCAACTGTGACATCCCCGAATCCGAGGTCCCGAATCAACGCGGATCCGGTTCGATCATTTTATACAACTATTACTATTTGCGGAAGTTATAAACATAAATTGTTTATACAATACATTACACACTATTCCCCAAGGTCGAGTAACATTAACTTAATACACAAATCATAACTTATTTAACTTACAATAACATTAATATTATACAATACTATTACAATCTAATCGCACATATTAACTTTATGATGTAACTGTCTTTAACCTTTCCTAGCATCCAACGCAATCGCCTTAATCTGCAATGTTTTATCATGATATAGCAAGGGTGAGCATGAAAGTTGCCTAGCAAGTTTAAGTTCAATAATATAACAATATATCATGATTGAAAGAGTTTGAATAATAAGCTGGCTATAATTCAACAATATAATTGTGAACTAGCAGGAACAAACTTTTGACTGAACAAGTATTATACATGAACAAATATATCTGTACCAACTGGTAATGAAGGTGATCAGTCTTTCATACGTAACTTATACATGCAATATGTACAGAGTACAATTCATGGCAACCAGCAATGATTAACCATAAGCTTATCCGAATGAAACAACTCTTAGTAGAGTTAAGTAAAAATAAACTTGCCTGAACCGTTGATTACCGCTACGCAATTTATATCGCTTTATCCGAAGACCTAATACTAGTAATATAGATCTCCAATATTAGAATAATATTATCACAATATAATACTATTATATATATATAGATACACATAGAATAACCTAAACACATAACACATAACCCTATCAGTCTACAACACACAAAAGACTCAGTATCAGGTCAAACTATTTCAATATGTCTTGAGTTCGACAAATTTCTAACGTCCCGACGGTCTAGTCGGACTTTTATGGAGTCTAAGTTCAATTAAACTCTGACTTAATAGTTAACAATTAACTCAGATAATTTTAATAACAGTCGAAATATTTTTCGTAAACTCGCAATAATTTTTAAATAATTATTACTATGTATCATGATTTTTTAATCATTAAAAACGTATTTAAATGAATTAAATACCACATAATTCTTTTATCATTAATATTTATTTATTATTAAATATTAATGAAATACATGTTATAATATTATAATATATTTATAATATCACAAAGTATTTTTAATACATTAAAATCATATTTATATGATTTTTGAACACTTAAATCCATTATTCGATAATTGCTTTTAATATTAAAATATTAATATTTTCATGACAAAATATCAAAAGTTATATTTTATAACTTAAAATATTTTTATAACACTTAAATCATTTTTATATGATTTATAAATCATTAATTCTATTTTTTTTCATAATTTATTTAATATATTTATTAAATAAACTAATTATCATTAATATTAATTTATTAATAAATTTCATCAAAAAATATCAAAAGTCATTAAAAATAACTTAAAATATTTTCTAATACCATAATATAATTTTTCATGAATTAAAACCATTTTTAAATATTTTATTTAATATTTTAATTAAATAAATAAATACCTTTTATATTCTAAAAATATTAAATATTTTTGAAATATACTCAAAATAATTAAAAACTATTTTTCAGAATTTAAAATAATTTTCAGAATTTATTATGTATTTTAATAATTAAAAACTATTTTTTTCTATTTATTTATTAAAATAAATTATTTTCCAAAAATAAGTGTTACTAAAAGGCCCCTATAGTGATAGAACCATCGCTATAGGTGTTCTTGAGCATGTTCTTGAGCTGCCCAGAACTTCAAGTCAGTGCTCGAGGTTGGTAGTTTGACCATGATTAAAACAGTGTTCGTGTTGATTTCTGGAATGCTAATGATACCTAGAATGTAGTATAAGTGTAATACTACAATTATAATCAAGAGAGATCCAAGCTCTCCAAATTGTCGTCAGACCTGTTCTTCAATTTCTAGGTTTTCCAGAATTGAAGAACAGTCGAGGTACCAATTTTGGTTCCTTATAACTTTCGTTCTAAGTTTGCTTTGTGTAATATAATGGTTGAATCTTGTAGTAGAGATGTCAGACTTGATTTCTATAACAACATATCATCATAACAACATTACACATGATAGATCTGGGCCGGTCAAACTAGTGGTCTGAACTGTTCTTGAGGAAATCTGGGTTTCCCAGATTTCTTCATAAGGCAGTCGGTCAATGCTCGTTTTACTTTAATTATCTTTGATTCGACTGTTATTCTGGGTGATCTAATAGCATACATGTGTACTCCTTATACCTGTTTACAACAGTAAAACAACAATATAGCCAAAACTAACAAACTTAGTAAGATCATTGCCAAACAAAACGTTGTCAGACAACACGCTAAGTTCTGGGTTGCCCAGAAACTTACTCCCGTGATCGGTCAACGCTGTTTGACCGATCATAACATGCAATCTAGACACGATCTACCCCTGATTCCACTTGAAGAACAAAGATCATATGGCATACTACAAGTTATAACTCTTAAAGCATACAAACAATAAACAGGAAATGATCTATGAGCCTTGGCATTCGGCTGTCAGGCCATGTTCTAGGGTTCATAGTCAGTTTCAAAAAAACACGATTTCGTGCAACTAGATGTTATGGATCTGGGATTTAACAACCCAGATCACTAAAAGACACCTTAATACCTAACTTTAAACAATCAATGACAACATCAAACATCAAATCATAAAATTTTAAAATTTAGGGTTTTTTACCACTTCGAGCTTTGATCTTGGTTTCTGACCCTTGAATCTGTTATAGGAATGCTAAGAGATGATTAAGGCTTAGCTTGTCTCTATCTCTCTTTCTAAATGTAGCATTTTCTAGTGAGACAAAGTCTTGGTTATTTTGACAAGTAAAGTGAATAACTTTACTTACTTTTCTCTTTTTATTTTGGATTCAATGAACCAAGTTGATAGATATAGCTGTTGATTTAGAGCACATGGCTGAGATTTCTTTATGTCCCAAAGTCAAAATAGTTGGTGAACTACTAACATTTGGAAAAATTTGCACTCTAGCTAAATAATAAAAAAAATGTGACAAAGGGCATTCTAGTCATTTTGCTTCTAATTTAATTCTAAAATTGTCATTAAATCAAACCCTTAGGGTTTATGGTTTGGAACTCTTAGGGTTTAGGGTTTAACTCTTAGGTTTTGAAAATTTTGAGTTTAGAATTTCTAAATTAGGTTTCCAAAAATAGAAAATTAATATTTCTAAATTATAATTAGGATTCTCTAATTATATTAAAATTCCTTAATCATAAATTCAAATATTGCTAATTAGGATTAATATATCCTAATTAAAATTGTTAATTAAGCAATTAGGGTCAAAATTGTTCATTAAGGTTTATAACCCACGAATTAGGGTTTCTAATAGAAAAATTAATTTTCTAATTTAGAAATTAGATTTCGTAATTAGATTAGGGTTTTCTAATTACTTAACTTGAAAATTAGAATTAATATTTTCTAATTAACATTAAAATTATTATACTAACAATCAGTCTTTCCCTAATTACAAATTAGGATTCCAAATCCAGACATTAGGATTTTCAAAATGTGAAATTAGGGTTTGCTAATTAATTTGTTAAGATTAACCCTAATTAATCTTATAATTATTTACACTTATGCCATTAAGTTCTCAATTTAGAGTTTCATGCACCGAATTAGGGTTTCGAATACCCGGAACTGAAATTAGAGTTTCAGAACCGGTTTCTAGGGTTCCTTATCCATTGCTAGGGTTTTCTAACTGAACGTTGACGTTCTTAATCATATACTTAGGGTTTGTTACAGATATCGTTTATCTGGTCAACCCTTACCCCTTAACCACATATTGGACACATATATAACCATATACACAGAACATAAACACGTATACACTTAATCCTGAATAATTCACCTAAATCCTTCACAGAATTTTGAAATCCTCAAAATTCTTTCTCAAAAATATCAAACGCATACACTTATTTTCTGTCTAGGTTCTAATTTTGAACCTTTAACCAATTAATTAGAATTTTAAAAATTTTCTAAATTCTCGGGTTGTCACAAATTGGCTTATTATTTGGACCCCTCACTTACCCATTTTTCAAAACTGTCGGTAAAAATTATCTCAGTTTTGCTTTATATATATATATATATATATATATATATATATATATATATATATATATATATATATATATATATGATAATTGATTTTGGTGGAGGAAGGTGACATGGTAGTCACGGGAGGTAAGAAAAAAAAAGAGAGAAGAGGACGACGGATTATATATATATAATATATTATAATAAGTTTTATTTTTTATGAAAAATAGAATATATTATATTTTATTGAATATTATATTAATATTTTGAAAAAAACGGACGTCTGCGTTTATTTTCTTCCGCCCATGATGCGTTCGTCCGAAAACATTACTGTGCAGTCCGTGAAAAACTTTTCCAAATAGTATCCTTCCATTCTCCTATAAATAGGATGCTTAGTTAGAATTGAAAATCACACCAGAATCAAAGAATTCTTCTTCTATAATATTGAGCGTATTTCTTTAGAGTTTAAGAAAGCTTTTAGCGTAGAAAACAGTTCAAGTTCTCTTCAAGAATATCCCCGCTATACCAGTTGGAATACTCTCCTTTTTAAAGTAAGGGATATTATTTTTGTTCAGTATTCGTATGAAATAATATTTTCTTCTATACTCTGTAGTATGTAAGTAATATTATTTTGTTTCAGATTTCGAATTCTACACTCATTTTGTTAAAATTTTGGCTTCTATACTCAATGAAATTAGTAGAATATCCTTGATATTTGCGCTTCATCCAGTATCTTTTCATGAAAATATTATTCTGAGCATTCTTGATAAGTTTTAACCTTTTTATGTCGGAGTACTATTCACGGGGTACTATTCCCGAAGTACTATTTATGGGGTACTATTCACTAAGTTACTATTCATCCGAGGTACTATTCATGACAAAAATTGATTTTTTTTCAGTCCAAATCATTTTTGATACAATATTATTCTTGAATTTTACTCCACAAAGTAGTATCATGTTAACAATTTGGACATTATTTAATTATGGATAAATTAAATTATAAATCTTTAAAAATTTATCATTTGCTTTCTTTTAATTGAATTCTTATATCATTGTCATCATCCTCATGTTTATATTATGATGAAAGTCATCTGTGGCCGTAGTGCATAGATGAACTTGGTATGATTATCACCAGGAATTATTCGGTATAATTATGACCGTAATGTTACAAAAGATATGGTAAAAGCCCTTATTGGCCCGTAGTGCATTGATGGACAGTTATTGGCATGATCATGACTATTGATGAAAATACGAATATATTTGGCCCGTAGTGCATGAAAAATTTGTGGTCGTGATACTAATGAATATCATTGGCCGTAGTGCAAGGGATATTCAATGATGTGGATTATTTATTAAGCTGAGTCTCAGTGATAAAATTGATGATAAATTCTTTTAAATCATAGAAAATAGTAGATATCATGCTCTACTTGACTCTTCTAATGGATTGCTTGTTCCGCTGCAGTTAAACTTGATGTTTATTATATTTTATCAGTTTAACACTGTTGAAAGCTAACGATAATTTATTATTCATTATCTTAGTCACTATTTCTTATTGGGCTAGTTGAGCTCACCCTTTGCTTTCATTGTTCTCTTCAGGAAATGATAATATATCTGGGACTAGTCAGGGAATGGAGTGACGGTTCAGATGGTAGCATTAGTAGTCCTCACTATTCTGTGAAATAGTGTGACAATAAATGTAATGATGACTTATTTTGAGTTTTAATACTGTCTAGAAGACAATATTTGTATTAAAACTCACAGCTAATGTTGTATAATTAAGTTTGTATTTGTATTCAGTACCATGTATTTGGCGACTCAGAATGGGTGATGTATACCTATTTTGGGGGCGTCACAGAATTACTTAGGAAGTGCCCACATTACGGACTACCTAAATGGCTGCAGATGAACGCGCTTTACAATGGACTAAGTGGTAATCTTCGGACCAATATTGATGCAGCTTCGGGTGGAGCTTTCATGGCTAAGGGTTATGAGGAGGCATACGATCTAATAGAGACGATGGCGGCTAACAACTACCAGTGGCCCACAGTGAGAATACCACAGCCTAAGGCAGATGGGATGTTAGAGGTAGATGGGGTAACAGCGTTAGCGGCACAGATTTCTGCTTTGTCAAAGAAGATGGATTCTCTGGCAGGTGCACAAACACAATAGGTTACTTATGTTTGAGAACTTTGTGCTGGGGAACATCCTACAGAACAGTGTGCTATTAACCCAGCAGCGGTACAATTTATGGGATGCTACAATAGAATTTCGCAGAATATGTATCAGAATGCCTACAATCCGGGGAATAGGAATCATCCGAATATTTCGTGGGGTAATAATTAAAATCAGCAAACTCCACGGCCATATTTTCCCTTGGGGTTTCAAAATCAGCATCAACAAGCGGCTCCACAACAAGAGAAAATTACAGATTTGGAAGAGCTGCTATTGAAATATATATAGGGAAACGAGGCAGCAATGAAAACGCAAGCAGCGACAATCAAGAACTTAGAAAATCAGATGGGACAGCTTGCTTTAGCACTTAATACCAGGCCTCAAGGAACTCTACCTAGTGACACAGAGAAGAATTCGAAGGGGAATCACGAACAGTGTCAAGCAATCACTTTGAGAAGTGAAAAGCATCTTGAGGGATAGAATGCAGAAAATTCAGCTAAGAAAGATATCAAAGAAGGTGAAGACAAAGTGGTTAAAGGGAAACAGGGTGAGGAAAAGCAAGTGGACAAGAGTTAGATAGATGTTGAGCTAGTTGTTTATCCTCCACCACCGTTTCAGCAGAGAGTTCAGAAACAGAAGTTGGACAAGCAATTCTCGAAGTTTTTGGAAGTTTTTAAGAAACTTCAGATCAACATTCCTTTCGCATAAGCCCTAGAGCAAATGCCGAGTTATGTTAAATTCATGAAGGGGATTCTGTCAAGGAAAAAAAATTAGAAGACTACAAGACTGTGGCATTGACGGAGGAATGCAGTGTAGTTCTACAAAGAAAGTTACCTCCAAAGTTGAAGAATCTAAGGTGTTTCACCATTCCCTGCACAATCGGTAACATGACCTTCAACAAGTGTTTGTGTGATTTGGGGGCAAGTGTGAACCACATGACTTTGTCAGTTTATACTCAGTTAGGTTTGCCAGCTCTGGAGCCTACAAACATCTCACTGCTGTTAGCGGACAGATCGGTGACATATCCAAGAGGAATCGTGGAAGACATCTTAGTTAAAGTGGATAAATTTATATTTCCGGTAGATTTTATAATTTTGAATTATGAAGAGGACAAAGACATCCCAATCATTTTAGGGAGGCCATTTTTGGCTACGAGTAGGACTCTCGTCGATGTTCAGAAAGGGGAATTAACCATGAGGGCTCAAGACCAAGAAATTAAATTCAATGTGTTCAAAGCCATGAGGTTCCCTGTAAGACCCCAACTTTTATGAATAAAGAATAATTTTCTCTAAATTTCATTTTGAATATTAAGGTGTGAATTTGTTATAATGTTATAGTTGTGGGTAATATTTATAAATTTTACAAAGTAAGCAAGTTGTCATAAAATATTCGATTGGTCGGGGAATATTCGTTTTAACAGAGAATATTTGTACGACGACATAATCATTGGTGGACCCAACAACGGAATTACTGTCGGAGTTAGAAACGGTCCGAAATGACTTTTTATAAAAATAACGGCGAAAGTTTTACCGTTAACTGTTGAAATATCCGGTGATAAAAGTACAGTAATACGTGTGGTTGCATAGTATCACACGGTATTGATTATTGATGCTTACGTGAGAAATCACTCAGTTTTATTCAATTATTGTCACAGTAATTACTGCATAGTATATCACGTTATTGATTCAATTATTGTCATAATATTTTATATTATTAAATTAATAATTGAGATGACAAGTTATTCATATTATTATTTGTATTATTGACAATGTCTAGAAAGTTCTGTGAAAGAAAGGTATTTGGTCACCTAATTGCGCTCCAATAGGGAGAAATTCTTATCGGAAAACCCCATCTTTCCTAGGAATGATCTGGTTGTTAATATTGCAAGTTATATTATTGATGAATAAATGTTGTTAAAAATATTAAGGAAACTTTTATGAAGTATTTGTTGTAAATTTGGCTTATTATTTGGACCCCCACTTACCCATTTTTTAAAACTGTCAGTAGAAGTTATCTCAGTTTTGTTTTATATATATATATAAGATAATTTTGGTGGGGGATAAGGATTTTGTCACGGGAGGAGAAAGAAATGGGTTGTCATGGAATGGAGGGAATATATATATATATATATATATATATATATATATATATATATATATATATATATATATATATATATATATATATATTATAAGTTTTGTTTTTTATGAAAAATAAAATATATTATATTTTATTATGCATAGTGTCTGCATAGTATTTGCATAGTAAATTATGTGAAATCAGCCGAATTCGTCAGTGATTTTTTTTTTCACTGTGCAGTCCATGATTTTATTTTCTAAATAGTATCATTCCATTCTCCTATAAATAGGATGCTTAGTTTAGAATTGAAAATCACACCAGAATCAGAAAATTCTTCTTCTATAATATTGAGCGTATTTCTTTTGAGTTTAAGAAAGCATTGAGTGTAGAAAACAGTATATATTTTTTTCAAGAATATATTCGTTATACCAATTCATACCAGTCAGAAAGACTCTCCTTTTAAGGTAATGGATATTATTTTTATTCAATATTCGTATGAAATAATATTTTCTTCCATACTCTGTAGTATGTAAGTAATATTATTTCGTTTCAGATTCCGAATTCTACACTCATTTTGTCAAAGTATGGCTTTTATACTCATTGAAATTAGTAGAATATCCTTAAAATTTGTGCTTCATCTAATATCTTTTCATAAAAATATTATTCTGAGCATTCTTGATAATTTTTAATCTTTTCATGTCGGGGTACTATTCAATGGGTATTATTCCTGAAGTACTATTCACAGGGAACTGTTCACTCAGGTCTATTCACCCGGGGTGCTATTCATAACAAAAATTAATTTTTTTCGGTCCAAATTATTTTTGATACAATATTATTCTTGAATTTTACTCCACAAAGCAGTATCATGCTGACAATTTGGATATTATTGAATTCTGGATAAATTAAATTATAAATATTTAAAATTTATCCTTACTTTCATTTAATTGAATATTTATATCATTGTCATAATCCTCATGCTTATATTGTAATGAAAGTTATCTTTGGCCCGTAGTGCATAGATGGATGTTGATTAGTATGATTATGACCAGAGATTATTCTGTATAATCATGACCTGTAATGTTACAAATGATGTGATAAAAGTCCTCATTCGCCCATAGTGCATTGATGGACAGTTGTTGGCATAATCATGACCATTGGTGATAACACGAATATCCTTGGCCCGTAGTGCATAGATAATTCGTGGACGTGATACTAATGAATATCCTTAGCCCGTAGTGCATGGATAATTCAGTGATGTGGATTATTTATTGAGCTAAGTCTCAGCGATAAAATTGGTGATAAACTTTTCAAATCATAGAAGATAGTAGATATCATGCTCTACTTGACTCTTCTAATGGATTGCTTGTTCCGCTGCAGTTAAACTTGTTGTTTATTATATTCTATCAGTTTAACACTGTTGAAGGCTAACGATAATTTATTCTGCATTATCTTAGTCATAATATTTCTTACTGGGCTTGTTGAGCTCACCCTTTTGCTTTCATTGTTCTTTTCAGTAAATGTGAACGTAGTCGGGACGAGTCAGATAATGGAGTGATGGTCCAGGATAGGTGGCTATAGTAGTCCTCACTATTCTATGAAATAGTGTGATAATAAATGTAATGAGGACTCCATTTGAGTTTGGATATTGTCTAGGAGACAATATTCATGTAAAAACTCTCAGCTACGCTTTTGTCGTATTGTATAAATTAAGTTTGTATTTGTATTATGTATCATGTATTTGGCGACTCAGAATGGGTGATGTATTCCTATTTTGGGGGCGTCACAGTTGATATCAAAGCTTAGGAATATGATCCCTAGCTGAGATGTGAGATTAGAACTAGGAGGAGAGAGAGAGGTAATTCCTTCGCTAGTATGACCTACCTAAGCTTATTCGTTATTTAATTGGTCGGTCAGAATATAGGGGTATTATGTAGTATGTCAATTAACCCTTGTTTTGTGGCAGTGTTTGAAAATGACATCCGAGAATATTGAGATAAGCAATAGAGCACATGAGACCGTTGAATCACCAACGATCAATACCCAAAATAATGTGAATCAAGAAGGCAATAATCCTCAGGTAAACAACAACACCGACCAAATGATGAAAGATGGGATGTTCAGAGGCTTTTTGCAATTCATGCAGCATCTGGTGAGAGAGACTCTAGTCCAAAATGCAAGTGGAAACACTGACAACTCACAGATGGTCACCGCTAAACAGTTCAAGGAGCTGGGACCACCGAAGTTTTTGGGAAAGTCAGAACCACTTAAGGCAGAGACGTGGATAAAGCAGATTACTAAGATATTTGATATCTTGGGATGCTCCGAGGAGCAAAAGGTTCCTTTTGCCACCTTCATGTTGCGAGGAGAGGCAGATTACTGGTGGAAATCTGTAAAACATACTCAACCTGCTGCACTGAAGATGTCTTGGGAGAAGTTCCAAGAACTGTTCAACGACAAGTACTTTTTCGAAAGTATTCGTCACATAAAGGACGTAAAGTTCATCAAGCTGGAGCAAAACAATATGACCATGTCGTAATATGAAGCTAAGTTTGCGGAGTTATCCCGGTTTGCGTCCCATTTGGTAGATAATGAAGAGCGTATGACGCGGATGTTTCTAAGAGGTTTGAAACCCAAAATACGTCAATACCTCATTTCTCACAAACTATGTTTGTATTCAGATGTTGTAAATAGGGCTCAGTTATTAGAGCGCGATAATGAGTCAACCCAACCAAGAGAGAGCAGTCGGCAAAACGATAATACCAGTGGTAGCAGTCATCGAAGCGAAGACAACAAATGTGGAGGGAGTAAACATGCCAGAAATGGTAACCACTTCAGTGGTAATCATGGCCAAGACAATAGAAGTGGAAATTTTAAGAAGAGAAGGTTCAACAATGATGGAAAGAGAGCAGCACCAGAACCCGTTTTCAAGGAAGGAGAACGACCACCGATCGTATGCTTCAAATGCGGAGGGGAGGACACATTAGTCCAAACTGTACGATGCAGTCCAAAGCATGTTATAATTACGGAAGAGAAGGTCACCTAGCCCAATTTTATCGTGTAGTGAAGTCAAGTCCAGCTGGGATGGAGACACCAAAGGCCGTCCCAGACAAGTCAAAGTCGGTAGTTCAAGAAAGAGCGTTTGTCGTGACCTTCCAAAAAGCGAGGAACTCGAACGAAGTTATCACGGGTAAGCTAATCATAAAGTCTTGCAAAGTCTATACCTTATTTGATACCGGTTCTACCCATTCTTTTATTTCTCCTACTTGCGCTCAACGTTTAAATTTAACTCCGGAGAAATTAGACTTTGACTTATCTATTGAAATTCCGTTAGGAGAAACCTTCATTACATCCACTGTTTATAAATCTTATTTGATTCAAATCGGCAATCGCACATTACCTGTCGATTATATCTCTTTGAAAATACTTACATTTGATGTGATTTTAGGGATTGATTGGTTAACTATTCATCATGCTAAAATTGATTGTTTTCATAAGGTTGTTAGCTTTCATATTCCTAACCAACCTATTTTGCAAATTCAAGCAACCAAACCACTAAAGTTAATCACTGTCATATC
This sequence comes from Panax notoginseng, assembly GCA_016801055.1. Classification (NCBI taxonomy): domain Eukaryota; kingdom Viridiplantae; phylum Streptophyta; class Magnoliopsida; order Apiales; family Araliaceae; genus Panax; species Panax notoginseng. The sequence goes on along the minus strand of CM029020.1, from coordinate 66,946,077 downwards.
AAGCCATAAAGCCATTCGTTTATTGAAAAATGGATGTCAAGTTTTCTTAGCCCATGTCATGGATTTAAACAAAAATACGTCAGATTTGAAAGATATTTCTATTGTTAATAAATTTCCTGATGTATTCCCTGAAGAACTTCCTGGCCTACCCCCAGAGCGTGAAATTGAATTTTGTATCAACCTTGAACCTGGTACAAAACCCATTTCTAAAGCCCCATATTGAATGGCTCCTATTGAACTTTGGGAGTTAAAAACCCAACTACAAGAATTGTTAGACATCGGTTTCATTCGTCCTAGTACGTATCCTTGGGGTGCTCCTGTTCTATTAGTAAAGAAGAAATATGGAAGTATGAGACTTTGCATTGATTATCGGGAGTTGAATCATGTAACCATCAAAAATAGGTACCCGTTGCCTCGCATTGATGACCTGGGTTGACCAGTTGCAAGGAGCTAAATTCTTTTCAAAGATCAATCTTCGTTCCGGATATCATCAGTTAAAGATTAAAACTGATGACATTCCAAAGACTGCTTTCAGAACTCGGTACGGGCATTACGAATTCCTAGTCATGTCTTTTGGATTGACTAATGCTCCTGCTGCCTTCATGGACATGATGAACCGAGTATTCAAGGAATATTTGGATCATTTTGTGGTTGTCTTTATTGATGACATCCTCAAATACTCCAAAAGCCGTGAAGATTATGAGCAACACTTGAGGCTGATACTCCAAAGGCTTCGTGAAAACAAGCTTTATGCCAAGTTGAAGAAATGCGAGTTCGGGCTTGAGGAAGTAGCATTCCTTGGGCACGTGATATCAAATCACAGAATATCTGTTGACCCAGCGAAGATTGAAGCAATACAAAGCTAGAAGCAATACAAAGCTAGGAGCAACCTAAGTCAGTGACCGGAGTACGTAGCTTTTTGGGCTTAGCTGGTTATTATCGGAGATTCGTGAAAGGATTTTCTCGAATCGCTACTCCATTAACTCAGCTGACTAGAAAAGATACAAATTTGGTTGGAGCGAGGAATGTGAGAAGAGTTTTAAGAACTCAAGAGGAGACTCATTTCAGCACCTGTTCTGACAATACCATCTGGTTCGGAGGGATTTGTCATCTACAGCGATGCTTCAGGCAGAGGGTTAAGATGTGTTCTCATGCAATATGGGAAAGTCATAGCATATACCTCATGACAACTCAAAGAATATGAGAGGAATTATCCTACTCATAATCTAGAGTTGGCAGCAGTCGTTTTCGCATTAAAGATCTAGAGACATTACCTGTATGGGGAGAAAGTGGAGATCTATACGGATCATAAAAGCCTCAAATATTTCTTCACCCAAAAGGAACTCAACATGTGGAAACGACGTTGGCTCGAGCTGTTGAAAGATTACGATCATACCATTCAATACCATCCTGAAAAAACGAATGTGGTAGCTGACGCGTTGAGTAGAAGATCATATGCGGGTACGAGTGCGATATTGTCAACGCAAAGGCCCATTTTTTATGACTTGCAAAGGATGGAGATAGAGTTAAAAACTCCAGGGACCTATGTGATGATGACAAATATACGAATAGAATTGACTTTAATCGATAAAGTTAAAGCTACTCAAGCTAAAGACCTGGAGCTGATACGTATGAGGAAGAAAGTGCAAGAAGGTGCTATTCCAGAAGCAAGAATCGATGAAGAAGGAATACTTCGAGTCAACTTTAGACTTTATGTTCCTAACGACTCTGACTTGAAGTATAAAATCATGATGGAGGCACACAACACACCATTTGCAATCCATCCTAGAAATATCAAAATGTATCGTGATCTTTGACATACATTTTGGTGGAGCAATATGAAGAGAGAGATCGCGAAGTTTATCTCAAGATGTTTAACTTGTCAACATGTCAAGGCGGAGCATCAAGTGCCAAAAGGTCCATTGCAACTACTTAAAATTCCAGAATGGAAGTGGGAGCACATTACCATAGATTTCATTACTGGTCTTCCCAAGGTTTCTCAAGGCATAGATGTGATTTGAGTCATTGTCAATAGATTGACCAAGTCTGCTCATTTCTTACCTATACGAGAAACTTTTTCACTTGAACGTCTTGCTCGTATATACATAAATGAGATTGTAAGACTGCATGGTATGCCAGTATCCATAGTTTCAGATCGAGACCCGAGATTCACTTCACGATTTTGGGTTAGTTTGCAAAATGCTATGGGCACGGATTTACGATTCAGTTCGACATATCATCCTCAGACGGACGGGCAGTCGGAGAGGACTATTCAAACTCTTAAAAATCTATTAAGACTTTGTGTCCTTAACTTCAAAGGAAGTTGGGACAAGTTCTTGCCATTAGTGGAATTCTCCTACAATAACAGTTATCAAGCAAGCATCGGCATGGCTCCATTTGAGGCGTTGTATGGATGCAAGTGTCGTTCTCCAGTATGCTAGGACGAGGTGGGTGAAGCAACGTTGTTGGGACTGGAATTGGTACGCATGATAACGGAAAAGATTCAAATGATCCGATAACGTATAAAAAGCTCACAAGATCGACAAAAGAGTTATGCTGATCTTCATCGAAAGGACGTGGAATTCAATGTTGGAGATCATGTGTTGTTATGTGTTGCTCCGTGGAAGGGAGTTACGAAATTTGGAATGAGAGGAAAGCTCAATCTTCGATTCATTGGCCCATTCGAAATCCTCGATCGAGTAGGAACGATGGCATATAGACTCGCTTTACCGCCAAGTATGTCTCGTGTTCATAACGTTTTTCACATATCTATGTTACGCAAATATGTGGAAGACCAGAACCACATTATTGAATTAGAACCAAATGAGATAGCGAAAGACTTAACATATGAAGAGGTACCTGTTAAAATTTTGGATAAGAAGGAACATATTCTACGCTCCAAGGTTATACCTCAAGTCAAAGTTTTATAGAGAAACCACGATGTTGAGGAAATAACCTGGAAGTTAGAATCTGAAATAAAATTAAGGTAACCTCACCTCTTCGACATACCAGGTACGTACACCAATTTCGAGGACGAAATTTCATAAGAAGGGGAGGTTGTAAGACCCCAACTTTTATGAATAAAGAATAATATTCTCTAAATATCATTTTGAATATTAAGGTGTGAATTTGTTATAATGTTATAGTTGTGGGTAATATTTATAAATTTTACAAAGTAAGCAAGTTGTCATAAAATATTCGATTGGTTGGGGAATATTCGTTTGAACAGAAAATATTCGTACGACGGCACAATCATTGGTGGACCCCACAACGGAATTACTGTCGGAGTTAGAAAACGTCAGAAATAACTTTTTATAAAAATAACGGCGAAAGTTTTACCGTTAACTGTCGAAATACCCAGTGATAAAAGTACAGTAATACGCGTGGTTGCATAATAGCACACGGTATTGATTATTGATGCTTACGTGAGAAGTCACTCAGTTTTATTCAATTATTGCCACTGTAATTGCTGCATATTATCTCACGTTATTGATTCAATTATTGTCACAATATTTTATATTATTAAATCAATAATTTAGATGATAAGTTATTCATAATATTATTTGTATTATTGACAATGTCTAGAAAGTTCTGTCGAGGAAAGGGGTTTGGTCACCTAATTGCGCGTCAATAGGGAGAAATCGTTATCGGAAACCCCATCTTTCCTAAGAATGATTTGGTTGTTAATATTGTAAGTTATATTATTGATGAATAAATGTTGTTAAAAATATTGAGGAGATTTTTATGAAGTATTTGTTGTAAATTTGACTTATTAGTTGGACCCCCACTTACCCATTTTTCAAAATTGTCGATAGAAGTTATCTCAAATTTGTTATATATATATATATATATATATATATATATATATATATATATATATATATATTATAAGTTTTGTTTTTTATGAAAAATAGAATATATTATTTTATTATGCATAGTATTTGCATAGTAAATCATGTGAAATCAGCCGAATTCGTCCGTGAAATTTTTTTTCTTCACTGTGTAGTCCGTGATTTTATTTTTTAAATAGTATCCTTTCATTCTCCTATAAATAGGATGCTTAGTTTATAATTGAAAATCACACCAAAATCAGAAAATTCTTCTTCTATAATATTGAGCATATTTCTTTTGAGTTTAAAGAAGCTTTGAGTGTAGAAAATAGTATAAGTTTTCTTCAAGAATATATCCGTTCTACCAATCTATATCAGTCAGAAATACTCTCCTTTTAAGGTAAGGGATATTATTTTTGTTCAATATTCGTATGAAATAATATTTTCTTCCATACTCTGTAGTATGTAAGTAATATTATTTCATTTCAGATTCCGAATTCTACAATCATTTTGTTAAAGCATCGCTTCTATACTCTTTGAAATTAGTAGAATATCCTTGAAATTTGCGTTTCATCTAGTATCTTTTCATAGAAATATTATTCTGAGCATTCTTGATAATTTTAAATCTTTTCATGTCGGGGTACTATTCACCCGGGGTAGTATTCATAATAAAAATTGATTTCTTTTCAGTCCAAATCATTTTTAATACAATATTATTCATGAATTTTACTCCACAAAGCAGTATCATGTTGATAATTTGGACATTATTGAATTCTGGATAAATTAAATTATAAATATTTAAAATTTATCCTTGCTTTCATTTAATTGAATACTTATATCATTGCCATCATCCTCATGCTATTATTGTGATGAAAGTCATCTTTGGCCCGTAGTGCATAGATGGACTGTTGATTGGTATTATTATGACCAGGAATTATTCGGTATAATCATGACTTGTAATGTTACAAATGATGTGATAAAAGTCATTATTGGCCCGTAGTGCATTGATGGACAGTTGTTGGCATGATCATTACCATTGGTGATAACACGAATATCCTTGGCCCGTAGTGCATGGATAATTCGTGGACGTAATAATAATGAATATCCTTGGCCCGTAGTACATGGATAATTCAGTAATGTGGATTATTTATTGAGCTGAGTCTCAGCGATAAAATTGGTGATAAACTTTTTAAATCATAGAAGATAGTAGATATCATGCTATACTTGACTCTTCTAATGGATTGCTTGTTCCGCTGCAGTTAAACTTGTTGTTTATTGTATTCTATCAGTTTAACACTGCAGCCGGCAAAACGATAATTTATTCTGTATTATCTTAGTCATAATATTTCTTACTGGGCTAGTTGAGCTCACCCTTTTGCTTTCATTGTTCTCTTTAAGAAATGAGAACGTAGCCGGGACGAGTCGGAGAATGGAGTGATGGTCCAGTATAGGTAGCTATAGTAGTCCTCACTATTCTATGAAATAGTGTGATAATAATTATAATAAAGACTCCATTTGAGTTTGGATATTGTCTAGGAAACAATATTCATGTAAAAACACTCAGCTACGCTTTTGTCGTATTGTATAAATTAAGTTTGTATTTGTATTATATACCATGTATTTGGCGATTCAGAATGGGTGATGTATACCTATTTTTGGGGCGTCACAAGGAACATCTGAAACTCTCCTCCTCACACCTAAAGAGGCTTTGCGAGAACTACTTGGCTGATCTGGATCTATAACCTGGACAAAAATCTCCAAATCTCTTCAGAAAGGGTATGGTAAATTCTAAACTTGAAACTTATTAAATTCAAATCATTGCTTCATGCATACATGCATTAATTTAACATACATCCACAGTAGAGTTAAAATTGCATGCTCATTAAATGCCCAGACTCGTGAAAAAATTTCGCCCGAGTCTCCTCTGTAAAATGGACTGTCTACATGCACATAGGCATGGTTAAGTGGCCATTCAGTAGCACACCAAACCAAAGTCATGAACATCTTATATGCATGAAAAAATACCAAAATTAAATCCATTATAGCAGCAAAATTGCCAGGTGTGCTTTATTTGAAAACCTTTACTCATTTGTCCTTAAATAGGATGAATAAAATAGCAAAAAAGGGTGTCAAATGGCTGTCTCAAAAGTTAAATTTTTTCACATCAATACGTTCAGCACAGTAAAATATTAACATTTACTAGGTTGAATAATTTTTATCAAGTCATATGAGCATTCATATTCACTACTATGTATTTAGAAGCATTATGTATGATATCTGATGTTCTAACGGTCAAAACTTGAAAAGAAAACATGTAAACATTATTGGAATAGTGCAGAACGTTTGTACAGTGACGGATTTTGCAAAAAACAGCCCGAACTTAATAGATCCGAAGAAGAAATCTCGAATTTTTTGTGTGGTTCAACTTGAAAATGACTTGTGAAAGAAAAGGGAGGGTGCACATATACCCACGGGTGGCCACAGGTATCCACCCCCTCTGGCTCGATCAAATTTGAGTTGCAACGGAGTTCCGAGAAGCTGAAAAGTTAAATCAGGGAAAAAGGTGTTACGCGATTGAGCGGAAAGGGCCTGAAATCCTGAATTTAGAGACCAAATTTCGGGTCTACATGTAAGTCATTGGTATTCATCCGGAGGTGGGTTCAAAGAACCGATGATAGATGCTATTGAAAGTGGCCCTTGTTAAAGCATTGGGAAGGTTCGATGCCATGAACCGTGGGTCTTGATTGCAATCAAAACATCTAAACGCGTTCATTGGTGTAATTCGTCACAGAGATATCCCCAGCAGAGATATCAGACATCCTTGACAGTGCAAACCGTTGGCGATAACTCCAACGTAGCATCGGGAATGTTCCGGTGATGTAAACCGTTGAAAGCTACTTCAACGAAGATCAGAGTATCTGATAATACAAACCGTTGGCGACAACTCCAACATAGCATCAAGAAAAATCTGATGATGAAAACCATGGAAAACCATCTTCATCGGGGAGGATCGACGATAGAATATGTTATACAAACCCCAACCAAGACACTGTGAAGGGTCGGTGATTTCCAGACCGTTGCAAACTACTGTTTAAGTAGGCACCGAGGAAAGTCGATGAAGGTCAATCTTCACAACACTACTGTTCGAGTAAGTATTGTGAGGATGTTGTGAAAGCAAGCAGTCAAGATCATATTTCCAGCAAAGTTATTAGCATCAACCTGATAGAAAGTCAGAGCGATGGTGATAATTCCAGCGTAATGGCAAGAAACATCCAATGATGGTAGCCAAGCCAAGCTATCGTCAGGATAAAACATCAACAATTCCCCGAGAGTTACTCGCAAAAAGAGTAATATCTTCGGTGGAGAGCACATCCAAAAGATCAAGAACGTTGGTGACAACCCTAATATCAAAATCCAATAGTCTCAAGCATGGGAAAACCTCCACAACAGGGATCTTGAAAACATCTGTGAGGACCCCAAACTCGGGTACTTGAAACCCGAACTCAGTTCTTCACGATACCATTTCTATGAGCGGAATAATACTAATAATAATAACACTAATATAAAGATCAACTTAATTTACATATCATCAGAGTCTAATCCCAAGTACGTAACCTTTAAACATTCATTACAACCCATGATAGATAATATATGTCATACTTGTCTTAATAATACCAAACTATTACATAACATAGTAATTCGTTCATTCAGCAACCTTCCCTTTTCCTTTGTTCTTAGTAGAGCTCTCTGGTCGTTCGCACTTAGCTGAAAACATTTAAATTTAAGCAAGGATGAGCATTTTAGTGCCCAGCAAGCAATAGCAATTATATATATATATAAGCTGAAAGGATTTAAATATTTTCTTTGTACTATTCTTCTACAACAAGTCAAAGTTGTGAAGTATTATGAACCGATAATAATAACATAACAACTCTCTTTCAATTTTTTTTTTGAAACTACATAATGACTATAACTGGGGTTATGGTGACATGCCATAAACATTGTTTTCATTTTCGAAAAGATTAAACAGAAATTCATCTGTAAACCGACATAACTTACAGGCACGGGGGGTGATCAGCCCGTTATACCCTGCATTGATCAATACTACATTACAAGAACGATAGGATCGTTCACTCTGTTTCGCCTTGGGCGCATAAATGTTTTCCCGTGTAGGGATGTTCATACTTGTCTGGGTTCCAAATCAAAGGTTTTATCTTGTTTCAACAATAATCTATAATTCAACATATATATATATATATATATATATATATATATATATATATATATATATATATATATATATATATATATATATATATATACGGGTAATTGACAAAGGTACATCAACATGTGATTAAATACAATGATTATCCAAGTAGGGACACTTGTTTAATCATTTACAGAAATTAACGAACAGAATATATATATCTGAATTACCATATACTAACATGTTAATAAGCAATGAGCGTATAGAATATAAGGTTAATAATCTGTACAGTAATAATATAGTTTAGAAACATTCTTACTCATGTCCATTGCATAAAGAAAATGCAAAGGTTTGATACTTGCCTGAAGCGCTGCTTACAGTTTGCAATTTAGATTTACCGCTTATCTCACGACCTATCATTAATAAGATCGTTCGTTCGATTAGAATAACATACTATAACACATAACACTGCTTATTGCAGTTAGCACATACCCTAATCACATTGGCACATAGGTTTAACAACCATTGAATCACAAATAATCACTTATCTAATCACATTATCTAAGTCCAGATCAATTTCAGAAACATGTCGGTGTACCGACAACTTTATCGGGTAATTATCGAGTCTAAGACTTTATTCTGTAACTTAATATCAGTCATATTATTTTTAAAATGACTTAATATAATTTTAAAACATTTATTATAATTCATCACTAAATTTCAAACATCGGAATCACATTAAAATGATTTAAATACTAATCAATTCTATTATCATTAATATTTAATTAGTATTAAACTATTAATGAAATCATTTCTAAAATATTAAAGTTATTTATAATAACTCAAAATATTTTTAAAGTATTAATATTACCCTTAAATGATTTTTAAAATATTTAAAATTATTTTTAAATAATTACCATTAATATTAAAGTATTAATGTTTCATTTATCCAAATATTAAAAGTCATTAAACATAACTTAAAATATTTTTAATTCATTTATATCCCTTTTAAATAATTTTTAAATTAATAAAACCATTTATAAACTATTTATTTAATATAATTATTAAATAAATTTAATATCATTAGTAATAACTTAATAATCATTAATATTTAATTATTAATGAAATTATCCTTTAAATATTAAAAGTTATATTTTATAACTGAAAATATTTTTAAACACTTTATTTCCATTTAAAATGATTTTTAATATAATAAAATCATTTTTAATTAATTTATTTAATTCATTTAGTAAATAAATTAATTACCATTAATATCAATTTATTAATGAAATTTATCACAAAATATTAAAAGTCATGAAAAATAACTTAAAATATTTTCTTATATCATAATATAATTTTTAATAATTTTTCTAATATTAAAATCATTTTTAAATAATTTATTTAATATTATAATTAAATACATTAAATACTTTTAATATTCCAAAAATATTAAATATTTATGAAATATATTTAAAATAATTAAAAACTAATTTTCGGAATTTAAAATAATTTTTAATAATTTATTTTGTATTTTTAATAATTAAAAACTATTTTTTTCTATTTATTTAATAATTTCCGAAAAATAGTATATTATCTGTCGCTAAAGACCACCTATAGCGACAGAATCGTCGCTATAGGTGTTCTTGGTGTTCTTCATACAAACCCAGAACTTCATTGCCGGTTTACTAGGTACCACATTTGACCAAATATAATTCTTAGCTCGTAATATTTCTGGGAATGGTATGAGTCAGATATTGTAGTACAAATGCACGACTACAAGATCCAACAACAAACATGTCCAAACAACACATAACCAGCGAGATCCAGGCCCATGAACAAGCTGTCAGAGGCTGTTCTTCATTTCTGGGTTGCCCAGAAATGAAAAACAGTTCGAGCATGTCATTTCGGGCTTCCACTACATGTTGATCGTGTACTATTTTTGTGATATATAAACTTCAGTGTGTAGACAACATTTAGTACAAGAGATCTATAGCATAACATCAACTAAATCACAACACAATCGTCAGATCTAGTCTGCTCAAACAATGTCAGTCGTCATGTTTTTTTGTTTTCTGGGTTACCCAGAAAACAGTAAACATGATCGACTTAACTAGTTTGACCGGCCACAATCTTCAACCTGTTTACTATATATGTGATATTAAGGCATGATAATGTAGTCTAACAAACATAATACAACTTAGATGCAAGAACCATAACAAAACATCAAACCACTGTCAGATCCAAGCTCTTGAAGAAATTGTCAGAGCTTTCTGGGCTCATTCTGGGTTACCCAGAAATGGCCCGGTCAATGTCGGTCAACGACCTTTGACCGGTAATAACTTTTATTCCAAACATCAAATGGCCCTGATTCTTTTTGCATACTAAAGATCATATTACAAGCTACCAAAAACAACTTAAAAGCAAACAAAACCATAATCGAGCAAGGATTTATAGGGTCTGACATTCGTTGTCAGACCTCAAGAAATTTTTTTCCCAAATTTTGAAGATTCATCAATTTGAAGACTTAGATGTTATGGATCTGTATAATAACAACCCAGATCATCAAAATAAACTATAACTAACATATTCTAACACTCAAACATATCATTTAACAACAGAAATTTAGATAGATTTCTTGGCTAAGGTTTTATACCTTTCTTGTTAAATCTCTGATTCTGGATTCTGATTTGGTTAAGGGCTTTTGTGGGGCTGATCTTAGGGACTGAAAAGCTTGAAAATTTCGTGGGTTTGGGTGGAGATAAAAGGTTGGAGTGTTTGGTACTAAAATGGCTAACAATTGCAATATTTTCTCTCTCAATCTATATATAGACCAACAAGGTGCATGAATTGGCTGATGTAGGTGACTTGTTGCTGTGATTTTAAGCATGTGGGGTTGGTATGAGTTGGTTAACAACTCCTCCTAATGTCAAACCCTACTAGTTAGCCAAAATAATGCACTAGGGGCAAAATGATAAATTGATAAATCATTTAATGGCAAAATTTGAACTTGACAAACTCTTAGGGTTTAACCCTTAAGGTTTAACCCTATGGTTTAGCACAAAATGAAGGATTTTCCCATTAGGGTTTACACAAAATAAAAATTAAATAAATTTTAGTTTCTAAAATTTTGAAATTTGGGTTTTCTAATTATGATTAATTTTCTAATTACGCTATACAGGAACATTAGGGTTTAATATCATATAATTATCATTAACATTGCTAATTTAGCAATTAGGGTTTACGATTTTGATAATTAGAGTTACTAAAATATAATTAGGATTTTCTAATTATCAAATTATGCTTCTAGATATTTAGGGTTTTAAATTGCTAATTAGGTTTTCCATAATTAAAAATCTAATACTTGTTAATTAAACACATTAACACAATCACCAATCAATCTCGAACTCTAATTTGAATTTTCAAATTAGGGTTTCTCATTTTAAAAATTAGGGTTTTAGAAATATTAATTAGAGTTTTCTAAAAATTAGGGTTTCTAGAATTTTAATTAGGGTTCACCTAATTAATACATTTAATACATGACATAAATTATATAACACACTTATAAAACAATCTTGCACTCTAATTTGGATCTCAAATTAGGGTTTAGCATTATTACTAGGGTTTTAAAATTAAACACCATAATTGATCAACCATTATCAATACGGAAATACAGTACATATCCATAGCACTGAAAAATCAAAATATAATTATTATTATATTATTATTCTCATACCTTGACAATAATCTAAAATTAGGGTTTGGATTCCATATTTGATTTATTTGCCATATTTAACCTTAATAATTAAGGTAAAATAATTAACTTAATAACCTATACTAAAATTCATATAATAAAATAATTATTATAATTATTCTAAAAATCACTCCATATATTATTTAAATAATATATGACTATATATTCATGGAAAATAATTAGTAAAAATATTTCTACTATAAAATTAATTATTATAAGAATGTACTTTATAATAATCAATAATTCTAAAATAAAAGTATTGTAACGCCCCCAAAATAGGTTCATTCCATCCAACCCATTTTGAGTCGCCAAATACATGGTACAGATAACAACTATAACTTTATTACAACAATTGTCATGCGAAATACAACAACACATATGCTATGAGTTTGGGTACAAATATATACCAACTGTGACTCATGTCCCAACCTTGGATAGCCCGTCACAATGACACATTACATAAAGGTATAGTCAAAAATTGTTTTAGAAATTAGAATCTTTGAGAAGTGCTCAAGGAAACCCTCGTACATGGGAGGCCATGCTTCTAGGTTATGATAGACATCATATGGCCACAGAATTATCCTTGGTTGACCCAATAGACCCCAAAGAAAAATGAGAAGATTACTATCATATTCTTCCCAATGGCGAGTCTTCTCTTGACATATCATTATCTCCACTGTCTCTAATTGAGAATTATACTTCAACCAAACTCCAAGATCATATAGGTAGTGCTTGTAGATATACTCAACAAGTGGATGTGCACAACCATGTCTTATGATGACACGAGGTTGTGTGTCGTTAGACATCTTGTATGATAGTGGCAAAACACCCTTCCAACGTTGGGTTCGCTTCACCCTAGATGATTCACCAAATATAACTACTAAATGATGACCACCGTTCTATTCTCCTGTTACCCCCGCTCGACCCAGCTACACTCTTATTACCTGAAAGGAATTGTGAAACAGAAGGGTGAGCACAACTAGCTCAGTAAAGAATATCATGACTAAAGATAATTAAATTATCAATAGCCTTCATCAATAATAAATCAGAGATTTAGAACATATGGTAAATGATAAAAATTTCAACCATAGTTGCAGCGGAACGAGCAATCCATTAGAAGAGTCAAATAGACCATAAAGTCTATTATCTTCTCCATGTTAAAAGTCCACCAACAATATTTTATCTCTGTAACATCAATCAACAGTTCCTTTCCACAATCATATGAATAATTCATAATCATAATTGTGATTCTAAATTTCGCATCCAAGACGAAGATAATTTTCATCACCTGTCTTTACCTGAAATATCAAATATCATGGTTATACCAAATCACAGTTCCTGTTCATAATCATACTAATAAATTCATCTTTGCACCACGGGCCAAAGATATTCATCAACAGTTTATCTTTACACTACATGCCAAAGATATTCAACAACAAGTCATCTTTGCACTACGGGCCAAAGATATTCATCAACAACTCATCTTTGCACTACAGGCCAAAGATATTCCTCAATAGTTTATATTTGCACTACAGGCCAAATATATTATTATCTCAAAGAAATATATAATCATTTCAGAATTTATATAACCAATAATTATAACCATGTTGATCATTTCACCTTTGCACTTAAGCTAAAGATATTCAATTATAAATTCAATGGTCATGATCATACCAGTCACAATTCAACTTTTCACTACTGGACAAAGAGAACCCTAGTCATGATCATACCAATAATCTACCCATCTTTACACTCCAGTGAAAGAGAATTTCAACATTAGGGTTATAAAAATGTTATATATGATAAAAAAAATAATATGATCAACATATAGTTTTAATCTCAAGAGTAATATTCATAAATCAACTATAATTTGGTTAGAAAAAGAACCCAATTTTGTCATGAATAGTAACTCGTGAATAGTAACTCGTGAATAGTAACTCATGAATAGTAACTCCTGAATAGTAACTCGTGAATAGTAACTCGTGAATAGTAACTCGTGAATAGTAACTCATGAATAGTAACTCGTGAATAGTAACTCATGAATAGTAACCCCGACATGAAAAAAAAATAAGAGTTTTACAAGAAAAATCTTACCAATATTCCGGTATAATGATATTGAAAGAAATAATATCATTGATAAAAAAAAATAACATCCCTTTCTATCCCTTACTATCCCTTACAATCCCTTACCTCAAAAGAGCAGTACTTCTGACTGGAATAACGCTGAACGAACTTGCACCGTATATCAACACTCAAGATATCAAAAAAACTCACAAGAATACACTCGATAATATAGAGAGAGAAATAGAGTGAAAACTTCAGTTTCTGGTGTGATTTTCAATTCTAACCTAAGCACCTATTTATAGAAAATTGCTTAGAACACCAAAGTAGAAAATTGAATATAATAATATATTTATAACCAAATTTTCCTTAGCCCACCACATCAAAAACATATTTTTCACACAAATGCACCAAAAATGCAAAACATGTTTTAAACAATTTTTGTAACAAAAATCAATTCAGACTCAATAATTCGGAACTTCAATAATTCGTAATAAATAGCTCTTTTATCAGAAAATTCAAATCTCGCGAGTTTTTATAGAAAATTCAATTCTCTACAACTTTGCAGAAGAAAGTTTTTCTAAATTCCAAACAGAAATTGACCGAAATCCACAAACGGGCGATTTTACAGTCAATAATAAATTTTCGGTCAAGAATTGTGTCCACCAACACACAAAACATGTGTTAATCATTTAATGCCACAAAAATACCCTTCCTCCTCATATACTCATATATCCCACATTCATTGTAAAAATATCATCATCAATATATTATTAAAATAATATATTTAAATGAATTATTTTATCAGAAAAAGATAAAATATTAATTTTCAACAATTGTCACATTAAAATTTTTCTCCATCTATATCCACATAAAATCAATATTTTCTTCATCATATAAATTAATAATTAATTATACACAAATAATATTACAGAATCACAGTACTGGCAACCAGGCCGTTCCCAGGAAAGAGGGGGCTTTCCAATAAGGATCTCTCCTTACTGGCGCGCAATTAGATGACCAAACCTCTCCTTAGACAGAACTTTCTAAACATTGCCAATAATGTTATCTAATAATATTATTCAGATAATATGAATTATTGTTCCGATAATAAAAAATACTGTGTAGTGACAATTATTAAAACAACAGTAATATAAAATATCAACGCAGCAATTATTGAATCAATAAAATAAAATATTGAACAGTAATTACTGTAACAATTATTGAGTAGTGCCTTCTTACGTAAGAATCAATAATTGGTGCAATACCGTGTGCTACTATGCAACAACGCGTATTACTGTGTTTTAACCACCGTGTATTCCAACAGTATTAACGGTAACAACTACGCCGTTATTTATAAACAACTTATTTTTGTCGTTTTCTTCATCCAATCGCTTTTCGTTATGGGGCCCACACAAGGCTGCGCCGTCGTACGAATATTCCCCGACAACAAGAATATTCCACGACCAAGCGAATATTCCCCGACAATAATGAATATTTTATAACCACTTGCTTATTTAAAATATTTGCGCATTTCACCCATAACTAACCACATTAATCAAATCAACCCTTACTATTTCAAAATAATAAATAGAGGAAATTAAATTTCATTTATTAATAATTTGGGGTCTTACAAGTATTTGTAAATATTTATGTAATAAATATATTTTTATTTACCATATAAATACACATACACATTTTCTTGTACAAATTCTCATCCTTAAAATAAAAAATAATAATTTATACGCAAAATTTCTTATTTATTTATATAGAAAAATATCGGGTTGTTACATTCACCCTCCCTTATAAAGATTCTGTCCCCAGAATCACCGTTTTAAAACCTATACATACACGGCACATAGCATACATAATCATTGCAAGTAGATCTCGATCAACTTTGATCGAACTGATCTTTAACTATTCACATAAAGCTTGTCTTTCTGATTAAACGGAAAAATTGGTTTCTAAAAGAACTCAAATTCCTCCTCAAAATTTCTTTATAAACTAATTTACTAAAAATAGGAAAATCATGTATAATAAAATAAAAGTTATACGAATAATACCTGGAGTTGCATTGCCAGCTGCTGCCGTGTCCTAGACTGTCATGTTGTAGACCCTTGCAGTAGCTTTGTTGGCTTGCTCGACGAAGTTGGTCTCGTGATTGCTAACGTCTCCCTGCCAGTGCCCATGTTCACACTTCCTGTCTCCACCCTCCTCTTCGGACAATCTTTCACCCTGTGCTCTGTCGATCCGCATATAAAACTTCCAATATTCATCCTAGGATTGGGGCAGTTGGGAGAGATATGGCCCTCCTGCCCGCACTTGTAGCAAATAAATTTTTCTTTCAAACACTCCCCCGAGTGACTCTTCCCACATGTCTTACATGGCACTATCTGTTTCTTAACACCTTCCTGTTTCACTTGTACACTTGCAAAACTGCTTACCTTCCTCTTGTTATCTCCACTCCTGCTCCCACTATTAACTCCTACTTTTCCAGCTCATTCGGTCTTACCCTTATTCTTCCTCTCCTTATTGTAAACGCTCATGGCCTCACTTCCCTCCTCAGCTATGATCGTTTTCTCCATGAGTGCTGCAAATGTAAGAATTTGCAACACCGCCACTTTATTGTAGAGCCAAGATTTCAATCCCAACTCAAACCTTCTCGCTTTTCTAGCCTCCGTATCGACTTGATGTGGGGCAAACCTAGCTAACTCATTGAATTTGGCGGCGTATTCAGACACCGTCATATTCTCCTGCTTCAACTCTAAAAATTTAACCTCCATCCTCGCCTACATACTTGGTGAAAAATAGTTTTCAAAAAACAAAGTTTTAAATCTATCCCATGTAACTACACCTTCTCCTGCCCTTGCCTGATTTGCTTCCCACCAAAAGTTTACCTCACCCTTGATCGTGTAGGTGGCAAAAGCAGTCTTTTGCCCCTCAGTTACCCTAGCTATCATGAATGCCTTCTCAATCTCTTTGACCCAAGTTTGGGCTTCAACAGGGTCAGTTGTACCTTTGAATTTCGGTGGTCCAACAGCTTTGAAATCTTTAAAGTTCGCCAAGCGGTTGTCTGGCTGGTTCCCTGCAGCTGGAAATCCTTGTTGCATAGCCCGAGCTATCATATTCGCAAATTGCTGCATCGGGTCTGCTTGTTGTTGTCCCTCAACATTATTGACAGATTCTTCTGCCCTTTGGTTGCAAGTTCGACGTCTTGGCGGCATTATCTGATTAAAGAAAATCATAACTTTAACTTACATTCTAAACCTTATTGCATAAGTTTAATATTTTAAACTTGTTTCATCATTCAAACATAGGTTCATATTCATTGAACGAATATTTTACATAACATAGCACATAATGCTTTAAACATCATTCATCCCTTTGTGACTACAAAAGTCGGGATTTACAGTCTTAACTTAATACGAAAGTTGGAAACATTACCCTACACAGACATACTTATCATATATACTATATTAAACACACCTACACAACAGAACCTATACTACTTATTTATTATTCTTTTTCATTGGACAACTTTTCGCCTGATGACCTTCTATCCCACAGATAAAACATGCTCCTTTTTTGTAGTCAGGACAATACAGAGTAGTATGTCCCTCATAGCTGCAAAGATAACATATTCTTTTCCATTTCTTCTTATTAGATTTTCCTAAGTCATGGTCTTCTATCTTTCTTTTCCCCTTCTTGTCCGGAGCTGCACACGATGTGTTGCTTGTGCCTCCCATCTGACCAATTTGGATCTTAAGCTTATCTTGTCCTTCCATTGTTTCTATTAACGCTTGACGCAACTGACTATTCAACAGCTTTTCTATCTCCCACAGCCTTTCCAGAGAAGAAACCTTGTTCTTCATATTCTGCACCTCTGTTGATGCTTGATCAGCTTCAACTTTAGTGTCTGAATCGCTATCTGTCAGCTCCACCATCTCCGGATCTGGTACTATATTTTTCACAATAACCACATCTTCTGAGTTATTTTTATTGTGAGCCTCTATGTCAGCTATTGGCTTTGATATTGGCTCCTTCTTTATGATCTGAGGGTAATCGAATCCTTTTTCACCTGACATCTACACACATAAATTATCCTGATTAGCATATAGTATATACACACAACAAATAAGAGTTTTATACAAGTTATCTTTTATTTAGTTTGACGATGAATTTAGTCAATTCATCTCTTTTTAAACTCTATATGAGTTATTTATATTTTTAACGTTTCCCTCTGTTCTAAGGTTATAGCCTAAGGTCTAGCCCACCTAAGGTTTTTAACCCCTAAGCTCTGATACCAACCTGTGGGGACCCCAAACTCGGGTACTTGAAACCCGAACTCGGTTCTTCACGATACCATTTCTATGAGCGGAATAATACTAATAATAATAACACTAATATAAAGATCAACTTAATTTACATATCATCAGAGTCTAATCCCAAGTACGTAACCTTTAAACATTCATTACAACCCATGATAGATAATATATGTCATACTTGTCTTAATAATACCAAACTATTACATAACATAGTAATTCGTTCATTCAGCAACCTTCCATTTTCCTTTGTTCTTAGCAGAGCTCTTTGGTCGTTCGCACTTAGCTGAAAACATTTAAATTTAAGCAAGGATGAGCATTTGAGTGCCCAACAAGCAATAGAAATTATATATATATATATATATAAGCTGAAAGAATTTAAATATTTTCTTTGTACTATTCTTCTACAACAAGTCAATAGTTGTGAAGTATTCTGAACCGGTAATAATAACATAACAACTCTCTTTCAATTTTTTTTTTAAAAACTACATAATGACTATAACTGGGGTTATGGTGACATGCCATAAACATTGTTTTCATTTTCGAAAAGGTTAAACAGAAATTCATCTGTAAACCGACATAACTTACGGGCATAAGGAGTGATCAGCCCGTTATGCCCTGCATTGATCAATACTACATTACAAGAACGATAGGATCGTTCACTCTGTTCCGCCTTGGGCGCATAAACGTTTTTCCGTGTAGGGATGTTCATACTTGTCTGAGTTCCAAATCAAAGGTTTTATCTTGTTTCAACAATAATCTATAATTCAACATATATATATATATATATATATATATATATATATATATATATATACGGGTAATTGACAAAGGTATATCAACATGTGATTAAATACAATGATTATCCAAGTGGGGACACTTGTTTAATCATTTACAGAAATTAACGAACAGAATATATATATATCTGAATTACCATATACTAACATGTTAATAAGCAATGAGCGTATAGAATATAAGGTTAATAATCTGTACAGTAATAATATAGTTTAGAAACATTCTTACTCATGTCCATTGCATAAAGAAAATGCAAAGGTTTGATACTTGCCTGAAGCGCTGCTTACAGTTTGTAATTTAGATTTATCGCTTATCTCACGACCTATCATTAATAAGATCGTTCGTTCGATTAGAATAACATACTATAACACATAACACTGCTTATTGCAGTTAGCACATACCCTAATCACATTGGCACATAGGTTTAACAACCATTGAATCACAAATAATCACTTATCTAATCACATTATCTAAGTCTAGATCAATTTCAGAAACATGTCGGTGTACCGACAACTTTATCGGGTAATTATCGAGTCTAAGACTTTATTCTGTAACTTAATATCAGTCATATTATTTTTAAAATGACTTAATATAATTTTAAAACATTTATTATAATTCATCACTAAATTTTAAACATCGAAATCACATTAAAATGATTTAAATACTAATCAATTCTATTATCATTAATATTTAATTAGTATTAACTATTAATGAAATCATTTCTAAAATATTAAAGTTATTTATAATAACTCAAAATATTTTTAAAGTATTAATATTACCCTTAAATGATTTTTAAAATATTTAAAATCATTTTTAAATAATTACCATTAATATTAAAGTATTAATGTTTCATTTATCCAAATATTAAAAGTCATTAAGCATAACTTAAAATATTTTAATTCATTTATATCCCTTTTAAATGATTTTTAAATTAATAAAACCATTTATAAACTATTTATTTAATATAATTATTAAACAAATTTAATATCATTAGTAATAACTTAATAATCATTAATATTTAATTATTAATGAAATTATCCTTTAAATATTAAAAGTTATATTTTATAACTGAAAATATTTTTAAACACTTTATTTCCATTTAAAATGATTTTTAATATAATAAAATTATTTTTAATTAATTTATTTAATTCATCTAGTAAATAAATTAATTACCATTAATATCAATTTATTAATGAAATTTATCACAAAATATTAAAAGTCATGAAAAATAACTTAAAATATTTTCTTATATCATAATATAATTTTTAATGATTTTTCCAATATTAAATTATTTTTAATTAATTTATTTAATATTATAATTAAATAAATTAAATACTTTTAATATTCCAAAAATATTAAATATTTATGAAATATATTTAAAATAATTAAAAACTAATTTTCGGAATTTAAAATAATTTTTAATAATTTATTTTGTATTTTTAATAATTAAAAACTATTTTTTTTCTATTTATTTAATAATTTCCAAAAAATAGTATATTATCTGTCGCTAAAGACCACCTATAGCGACAGAACCGTCGCTATAGGTGTTCTTGGTGTTCTTCATACAAACCCAGAACTTCATTGCCGGTTTACTAGGTACCACATTTGACCAAGGATAATTCTTAGCTCGTAATGTTTCTGGGAATGGTATGAGTCAGATATTGTAGTACAAATGCACGACTACAAGATCCAACAACAAACATGTCCAAACAACACATAACCCATGAACAAGCTGTCAGAGGCTGTTCTTCATTTCTTGGTTTACATGCCATTTCGGGCTTCCACTACAAGTTGATCGTGTACTGTTTTTGTGATATATAAACTTCAGTGTGTAGACAACATTTAGTACAAGAGATCTATAACATAACATCAACTAAATCACAATACAATCGTCAGATCTAGTCTGGTCAAACAATGTCAGTCGTCATGTTCTTATGTTTTCTGGGTTACCCAGAAAACGGTAAACATGATCGACTTAACTAGTTTGACCGGCCACAATCTTCAACCTGTTTACTATATATGTGATATTAAGGCATGATAATGTAGTCTAACAAACATACTACGACTTAGATGCAAGAACCATAACAAAACATCAAACCACTGTCAGATCCAAGCTCTTGAAGAAATTGTCAGAGCTTTCTGGGCTCATTCTGGGTTACCCAGAAATGGCACGGTCAATGCCGGTCAACGACCTTTGACCGGTAATAACTTTTATTCCAGGCATCAAATGGCCCTGATTCTTTTTGCATACTAAAGATCATGTTACAAACTACCAAAAACAACTTAAAAGCAAACAAAACCATAATCGAGCAAGGATTTATAGGGTCTGACATTCGTTGTCAGACCTCAAGAAATTTTTTCCCCAAATTTTGAAGATTCATCAATTTGAAGACTTAGATGTTATGGATCTGTATAATAACAACCCAGATCATCAAAATAGACTATAACTAACATATTCTAACACTCAAACATATCATTTAACAACAGAAATTTGGACAGATTTCTTGGCTAAGGTTTTATACCTTTCTTGCTAAATCTCTGATTTTGGATTCTGATTTGGTTAAGGGTTTTCGTGGGGCTGATCTTAGGGACTGAAAAGCTTGAAAATTTCGTGGGTTTGGGTGGAGAGAAAAGGTTGGAGTGTTTGGTACTAAAATGGCTAACAATTGCAATATTTTGTCTCTCAATCTATATATAGACCAACAAGGTGCATGAATTGGCTGATGTAGGTGACTTGTTGCTGTGATTTTAAGCATGTGGGGTTGGTATGAGTTGGTTAACAACTCCTCCTAATGTCAAACCCTACTAGTTAGCCAAAATAATGCACTAGGGGCAAAATGATAAATTGATAAATCATTTAATGGCAAAATTTGAACTTGACAAACTCTTAGGGTTTAACCCTTAAGGTTTAACCCTAAGGTTTAGCACAAAATGAAGGATTTTCCCATTAGGGTTTACACAAAATAAAAATTAAATAAATTTTAGTTTCTAAAATTTTGAAATTTGGGTTTTCTAATTATGATTAATTTTCTAATTACGCTATACAGGAACATTAGGGTTTAATATCATATAATTATCATTAACATTGCTAATTTAGCAATTAGGGTTTACGATTTTGATAATTAGAGTTACTAAAATATAATTAGGATTTTCTAATTATCAAATTATGCTTCTAGATATTTAGGGTTTTAAATTGCTAATTAGGTTTTCCATAATTAAAAATCTAATACTTGTTAATTAAACACATTAACACAATCACCAATCAATCTCGAACTCTAATTTGAATTTTCAAATTAGGGTTTCTCATTTTAAAAATTAGGGTTTTAGAAATATTAATTAGGGTTTTCTAAAAATTAGGGTTTCTAGAATTTTAATTAGGGTTCACCTAATTAATACATTTAATACACGACATAAATTATATAACACACTTATAAAATAATCTTGCACTCTAATTTGGATCTCAAATTAGGGTTTAACATTATTATTAGGGTTTTAAAATTAAACACCATAATTGACCAACCATTATCAATACGGAAATACAGTACATATCCATAGCACTGAAAAATCAAAATATAATTAATATTATATTATTATTCTCATACCTTGACAATAATCCAAAATTAGGGTTTGGATTCCATATTTGATTTATTTGCCATATTTAACCTTAATAATTAAGGTAAAATAATTAACTTAATAACCTATACTAAAATTCATATAATAAAATAATTATTATAATTATTCTAAAAATCACTCCATATATTATTTAAATAATATATGACTATATATTTATGGAAAATAATTAGTAAAAATATTTCTACTATAAAATTAATTATTATAAGAATGTACTTTATAATAATCAATAATTCTAAAATAAAATTATTTGTAAATATTTATGTAATAAATATATTTTTATTTACCACATAAATACACATACACATTATCTTGTACAAATCCTCATCCTTAAAATAAAAAAAAAAATTTATACGCAAAATTTCTTATTTATTTATATAGAAAAATATCGGGTTGTTACAACATCTCTATGACTTATCATCAAATCAGTCTCAAATAGCACTGATGGACACTTCATACCGCTGGTGACAACCCCAGCGTATCATCTGGAAAGATACGGTGATGAAAGCTTTGTAAACTACTATTCGAGTAGACATCAGAGTAGTTCAGTAGAAACCATCATTGACAACTACATCCCTAACAGAAGCAGCGGGAGCAGGTAGTTTTAGAATACTGTTGGGAATAATTTTAACAAAAACATCCAGCTTTCATAAACATCACATCATGCTGCATTGCATGACGTCATTTAATCTTGTCATATTTCAATTGTCTAGTAATCTTTATCATGTCCATGCCATTACATTGCATAAACTTGATAAAGAGGGGAATATGTAGGCACTCGAAATTTTGCATTCATGTTACTAACCAAGTAGGAGGGCAAAATCGTCTTTCGTCTTCTAGAGATAACCTTGGAAGTCAAAATCATCAAAATTCAGCCCCAGAGACAACCCTGAGAGATCAAAATCCAGCCCCAGCAACAACCCCGAGAGATCAAATCCAAGTCCCGGAGACAACCCTGGGAGATCAAGTCCAACCCCAGCGACAATCCCGGGATATCAACTTCTAGCCCCGGAGACAATCCCGGGACATCAACTCCAACCCTAGAGACAACCCCGGGGGATCAAGATTAAATCCCGAAGTCAACTCCGGAAAATCAAACCAACCTCAGAGACAACCTTAAGGACTGTCAGAATCAACAGTAGTCCAATCTCGGAGATAACCTTGAGAAAAGACAGTTGCAACTGCATCAAAATCGGAATCAACTCGGGAGGGGCAAAATGGTTATTTTGCCAATTCAACATCAAATCATCTCAAACCACTACAAAAGAAGTCCTGCAGAACCATAACTTCAATCCCGAGTGAAAAACAACACAAGTCAGCTCAATGGATAGATTACGAAGACTTGGAGATCTGGTCATGGACCCATCATCCCGGATTCAAAAAATGTTTAATCTCATGTCATTGTGTAGCTCTCCTCAAAGGCTTTCCGAAAAGATATACCACGCCTCCATTAGATGCTCGAATTGAAAGTTATGAAGGTTCGAGCAGACAACGCGTTGTTCGAGTACACGCACTTCGAGAAAATGGGACCAGCGAGGCCCGTGGCAACCCGGGGAGCCACAGGGTAGACCCACGGCTACCGCGGGTTGACCCGCGGCCAACTTGGTCTATAAATAGACCCACCCCACCAGCTCATTTGAAAAAAAATAGAAGAAAAACAGAGAAAATTTTGTCCATTTCAGCCCTTAACCTCTTCTAGAGTGCTCCAAACTTTGATATTATTCTTTCTAAACACTTGTAAGCATATAATCTATAACATATCAAAATTTAACTGATGAAAACTGAGTTTTCAAGCTCCAAAAGCGGTTTGAAGTCTTCTTGGCAGCCCACTGTATGATTTTTCAGATTTTGAAGATATCGAGATTTCACCGATTAAGATCTGATTCGTGGCAATCTCTATATATATATATATATATATATATATATATATATGGTTAAATGCTTTCTAGGTCACTGTACTATAGGTCGACTTACAAATGGGTCATTAAACTTTTTTTTTTACAGTTAACTCACTGAACTTGTATTTACTAACAAAAAGTTTACAATTTTGTTAAATCTGTTGACTTTAAACGGAATTTGACACATAAGCTGCAGATGTGTAAAAAAATTCTGATGTGGCGCGGATCAGTCCCATGTGACTTTCGTTATGAGGAAATAGAGGAAAATTTTTATGAAAAAAATGAAATATTTATTTTGAATAAAATAACATATGTCAATTAATCAAACAAAAAGGTAGTAAAATTCAAAAAAAAAAATTACATCATTTTACCAAAAAACAACATATATCATTTAATTTATAACAAAAAAGGAAATACTAAAATTCAAAAATCAAAACACGTAATAGATTTACAAAAATTAATCCCGACCCTCATCCAAATGTGTTGCAGATGATAAGGTATCCACCTTTCAAGTTTCTCCCATTTATCCATCACAAACAAAAATATTAATTTTTATTAAATTCAGATCTAGATCCATCTAGATTTACATGTGCTCTGGCTTGATTTCATCCAAAATTTCTTCGTGGAAAGGGGAGACGGAGGCATGCAGAGGTCGAGGCAGAGGTCAAGAGGCGGTGGCGGTGGTGAATCTGAGTTGAAGTTTGGATTTGGGTGGAGGATCTGGGTTGGGGTTTGGATCTGATTCTATCCCGTCTCGCTTTTCTGGACTTGAGCGATTTGAGTTGAGGTTTGGATTTGGTTTGGGGTTTGGATTTGTTTCTATCCCGTCTCGCTTTTCTGAACTTAAGAATCTGAGTTGAGGTTTGGATTTGGCTGAATGATTTGGGTTGAGGTTTGGATTTCTACACAAAAGAATCTCAATTTTTTATACTTGAGTGATAACAAACTCAATAAAAGACTCCCACTTTGGATTGCAGAGATGGAAGTTGGGAGTATACAAGCTTACTAGTTCTATCCGGTCTCGCCTTTTTCAATCTTTGAGTTTAAATGCCTTCAAGTGAATTTTGTTTTATTTAGTTAATTATTACGTGTATTGGTAATTTGTTACTAATCATCTTAAACATCATAGTTCTTGACTCTTGACCTTGTTCTGGAAACGTCTTCAAATCACTGATTGATTGATTCATCCTTACACCAAAATTGGTGCTTTTGAAGAAGAAGAAACATGCTGGAGTTCAAGCCAAGGCAAAGAAAAATGTTAGCTTTGCAAACTGTGAATGTTTATATGGTTTACATTACAGAAGCAGTAATTGGCCAAATCATAATGGGGAAAGTGATTCAATTGATGTTGAGGAGTTAGGCAGAGAAGTTGCAGAAATTGGGACTAGGAATGACGATGAAGAATAATTAAAAATTCATTATATATTAATTACAAAAATAATTAAATATATATTTTATTTATTTTCTTATTTTTTGGCAAATTTTTCTAATTTATATTATTATATGTGTAAAGAATTAAATAAAAATTCATTGGATATTAATTACAAAATAATTAAATATATTTTTCATTTATTTTCTTATTTTTTGGATAACTTTTCTAATTTATATTATTATATTTGTAAATAATAATTAAATAAAAATTCATTTGATATGAATTACAAAAATAATTAAATATATGTTTCATTTATTTTCTTATTTTTTAGCAAACTTTTCTAATTTATATAATAATATTTGTAAAGAATTAAATAAAAATTAATTTGATATTCATTACAAAACAATTGAATATATTTTTCATTTATTTTCTTATTTTTTGACTAACTTTTCTAATTTATATTATTATATTTGTAAATAATTAAAAAAATTCATTTGATATTATTTATAAAAATAATTAAATATATATTTCATTTATTTTCTTATTTTTGGCAAACTTTTCTAATTTATATTATTATATTTGTAAAGAATTAAATAAAAATTCATTTGGTATTAATTATAAAAATAATTAAATATATTTTTCATTTATTTTCTTGTCTTTTTTGACTAATTTTTCTAATTTATTTTAATATATGTTGTTTTATTTAGAATAAATCTTTCATTTTCTCCATAAATTATTTCCTAAATTTTCACATAAGAAAGCCACATGGGATGATTTGTGCCACATAAAAATTTTTTTTACACGTATGCAGCTGATGTGGACATTTTCGTTAAAAGTCAACAGACTTAACGGAATTGTAAACTTTTTGTTAGTAAATACAAGTTAAGTGAGTTGACTATAAGAAAAAAAAGTCAGTGACTCATTTGTAAGTCGACCTATAGTACAGTGACCTAAAAAATATTTAACCTTATATATATATATATATATATATATATATATATATATATATATATATATATATAGTCCTGCCAGGATTTCAAATTCGTGACAGTTGATCGTCTTTATATATATAACTATATACATATTTACTACTTTTAAATATATTTTTTAACTGCTTTTACAATGTAATTCCTTAATATTCCAGTCTGTGGACTAAATTTATCTAAATCTAGTCATATCTAATTTTAACAGGTTCAAAAGTTGCTAAACTGGAACCGTAGAGCTAGAATGACTAAGATTTATTTAAATCTAGTTTTCTTTCTAGTCTTTTTGTAAATATTAATCAATCAAGTGAGCCTAGGAGCCATGAGATTTAAAATTCAACTAACAAATCTAGATCTGGTTCCCACGATAGACCCATTTCAGCTGTGCAGCCAGCTTGAAAATTATTTGTAAGACCCCAACTTTTATGAATAAAGAATGATTTTCTCGAAATATATTTTTTGAATATTATGGTGTGGATTTGATATAATGTTATGGTTGTGGGTAATATTTACAAATTTTGTAAAGTAAGCAAGTGGTTATATAATATTCGATTGGTCGGGGAATATTCGTTTTAACAGGGAATATTCGTACGACGGCACAATCATTGGTGGACCCCACAACGGAAGTATTGTCGTAGTTAGAAAACGACATAATTATCTTTTTATAAAAATAACGGCGGAAGTTTTACCGTTAAACTGTTGAACTACCCGGTAGTAAAAGTACAGTAATACGCGTGGTTGCATAGTAGCACACGATATTGATTATTGATGCTTACGTGAGAAGTCACTTAGTTATATTCAATTATTGCTACAGTAATTGCTGCATCATATCTCTCATATTATTGATTCAATTATTGTCACAGTATCATCTGTATAATATGTTATATTATTAAATCAATAATTGAGACGACAAAGTTATTCATATTATTATCTGAAATATTGACAATGTCTAGAAGTTCTGTCAATGAGAGGTTAGATAATCTAATTGTGCGCCAATAGGGAGAAATCCTTATCGGAAAGCCCCCTCTTTCCTAGGAACGACCTGTTGTTAAATATTGTGCGTTATAATATTAATGATGAATAAGTTCGTGTTGATTAAAGATGAAATTGATAGTTCCATTGTGTTGAAAATATTAGTGTTAGTGGAAATCGACATTTATTTCGATATTAATTGATATCTGGAAGTTATACTGACCAATCGGATAATTAATCGGATAAATGAGTAATTAATTGCTATTAATTCACATGATTATAACTATTTGTTCACATGTGTGTACTATTGATTCACATTCTTGTACTATTAGGGGTGGTGGTGCAAGATTGATAATACTTGCATGACTAAATTAAAAATGGAGGTATAGATGGAGGTACTATACTGTAATTCGTATTTTCACATATCTAGAACTATTGATTCACATTATTTACTATTAATTTACATTATTTACTATTAGGGGAGGTGGTGCAAGTTTGATAATACCTGCAGGACTAAATTAAAAATGAAGAAAAAGAGGAAGGTATTATACTGTAATATTTTGAGTCCCAAAACGTGCAATTATTGAAACTATATTTTCCTATAAATAGAAGCTCATTCCTTCATTATTTTTCACCAATTCACTAAAGTTATAGAGCAATTATTATAGAAAGAAATTATAGAGAGAAAGGAGAAGAGAAGTCTGCTACCTCACTATTTCAGTTTTCTTCTAAGGTAAGTGGTATTATTTCTTTCGTATTCATGAAGAAAGCTTCTGTTATTCTTTATTATTATGTTGGAGTAACTTGTCTATGCGAAGTACCGCATACATGGTGAAATTCTTCTGTTATTCCATTCTTTATTATTATGTTGGAATAACATGTCTATGCGAAGTACCGCATACATGGTAAAATTATTCTGTTATTCCATTCTTTATTATCCTGTTGGAATATCCTGTATGTGCGAATTACGCATGACCTGATTCCATTCTTTATTATTCTGTTGGACTATCATGTCTGTGCATATTACGCATGACCTGGTTCCATTATTTATTATTTTGTTGGAATAACCTGTCTGTGCGGTCTATCGCACGCCTGGTGAATTCTTCTGTTATTCCATTCTTTTATATTCTGTTGGAATAACCTGTCTATGTGGATTACCGCATGCATGGTGAATAATCCTTTGTATTCACTCCTTATTAAATTGGGGAAATGATCTGTCTACGTGGATTACCGCATGGTGGGTGAAAATCTATTTACAGTTTCATATATTCTATTATACTCATTTGGTTAAAGTTTTGGCTTCTATAGTCCATGAAATTAGTGGAATATCCTTGATATTTGCGCTTCATTCAGTATCTTTTCATGGAAATATTCTTCTGAGCATTCTTGAATTTTACTCCACAAAGCAGTATCATATTGACAATTTGGACGTTATTGATTTCAGGATAAATTAACTTATAAATCTTTAAAATTTATTTTTGAACTTGTTTTATTGAATTAGTATGTCATTGTCATCATCCTCATGCTTATATTATAATGAAAGTCATCTTTGGCTTACATGCATAGATGGACTTGGTATGATTATGATCAGGGATCATTCGGTATAATTATGACATGTAATGTTATAAATGATGTGGTAAAAGTCCTCAGTGGCCTGTAGTGCATTGATGGACAGTTTTGATATGATTATGACCAGGGATTATTCGGTATAATCATGACCATTGATGATTTAATGAATATCTTTGGTCCGTAGTGCAGGGATGATTCGATGATGTGGTTTATTTATTAAGTTGAGTCTCAGCGATAAAAATTGATGAAAACATTTTAAATCATAGAAGATAGTAGATATCATGCTCTACTTGACTCTTCTAATGAATTACTTTTTCCGCTGCAGTTAAACTTGTTGTCTATTATATTCTATCAGTTTAACATTGTTGAAGGCTAATGATAATTTATTTTGCATTATCTTAGTCATAATATTTCTTACTAGGCTAGTTTAGCTCACCCTTTCTTTCACTGTTCTCTTCAGGAAATGAGAACGTAGCCGTGACTAGTAGGGGAACGGAGTGATGGTCCAGATAATAACATTAGTAGTCCTCACTATTCTGTTAAATAGTGTGATAATAAATGTATTGAGGACTTATTTTAAGTTTGAATACTGTCTAGATGACAATATTTGTATTAAAACTCACAGCTCATGTTTTGTTGTATTTTACACGACTGTTGTATAATTAAGTTGTATTTGAATTTTGTACCATGTATTTGACGACTCAAGATGGGTGATGTATACCTATTTTGGGAACGTCACATTATTTATGGTGTCTGGACATCCTTGGACGGCTTACATGCCCATAAAGAGTTCGACACTGCTATGTATCTTATTTTCTCGAATATGCTTAGTATCTCGAAAATAAAATAAAATCAAGCCGAAATATGAAATAAAATAGAAGTATAAAAGACCTAAATTACTATTGAGCATAAGGGTTTGAAAACCTATTTTCAAAACATCACTGCTATATCTTGCTTAAAATT
The DNA here is from genome assembly GCA_016801055.1 of Panax notoginseng. Taxonomy (NCBI): domain Eukaryota; kingdom Viridiplantae; phylum Streptophyta; class Magnoliopsida; order Apiales; family Araliaceae; genus Panax; species Panax notoginseng. The sequence continues at coordinate 66,915,724 of CM029020.1, read as the reverse complement.
GAGCTTTTATACAAATCAAACACTTTGTATGTAGGCGTAAATGAACCATAACATTACTTCTAGATAATTGCACATAGGCCCAATAATCACATACACATTCAGATTAATTAGGGAATTAAAAAGTTGCGGTAACCGTGTTTTCACGGAAGTCAGGGGTGCCTAACACCTTCCCCGCTTAATCAAGTCCCTGAACTCTATGAATCTCGTTTTTCAAGGTCTGTTAAACATAGTCCAACCATTGATCCTTTGTATAAACTTCTTCAAATTCGGTTGAGTTGGTACAACCATTTCAAATCTACCAACTGGCGACTCTGATTTTCAAATCGTCGACATTTTTATGTCGGACTCTTATTAAATTCGTCTTTTCAAACAAAATTCAACAAAATAGAAAACATAAAGGGTAAGAAAAGAAAAGAGTAAAATTTTCCCGACATAATTAAAAACTTAAAAAATCAAAAATAAAATAATTAAAAGGGTAATTTTTTTAAAAAAGGGTAAAAAATTAAATTAATAAAATTGAATGACATTCAATTTCCACAAAAAAAGAAGAAGAGAAAATAAATAAAAATTAAAGACCAATTAACGTGTCAGCCCAATTAAACCCGGTGGTATTGGTCTCCCTCTGCGTCGCTCTTTCTTCCGGCTGTTGCATAGTAAAACCCTACGGGAGAGAAAGAGCGATATCAGATATGGCGGAAGAAGCAGTATTAGGGTTCCTTGAGAAGAACGAAGAGATATCAGATTCTGGTCAGTTCGCCACTCAATGCGGAATCAGTCACGACGAAATCGTCAATGTTATTAAGAGCCTCAATGGTTTCCGGCTCGTCGATGCGCAGGTTCTCATCCTTTTCTCTTTGTTTTGTTTGTTTCTTACTTGATAGACATATATACAAATTGTGCCTACTGAATTTGTTTTAAGAAGTTGATTTTGGTAGATAAGACCCTTTTTGCATTTCCTAAATGTGAAAACTTCAAACTTGAGAAATTTTACTAGTAAATATATGGAAAAGTTGTGAATTTTTAAAAATTTTATTGGTGGCATTCTACTTTTAGTGTATATTTTCTATGGGAGGACAAATCACCCTTGTATAACATTGAATAATTGAATTTGAATCACGGTTTCAATTACTTTGTGAGGTTTGAGTTACACTTTGTCCATATTACCGAGTAGAAATTGTGCTACTAAATTTGTTTTATGAAATTGTTTTTAATAGATAATACCCTTTTTATGCATGTGCTAAATGTGAACTTGAAGCTTGATAGCATTATTATCTGGCAATTGAATTGATGTAACAAGCTTCTATTCTGTTAGTAAATTTATGGAAAAGTTGATTTTTTTTTTAAAATTTATTGGTGGCATTCTGTTTTTAATTTATACTCCATTTTTTATGAGCACAATGCCCTCCCTTGTATAGCATTAAATAATTGAATTCGAATCATGGGTTGCAATTACTTAGTGAGGCGTGAGGTAGACATTGTCCATATTACTGAGTATAAATATTTACCCAGTAAAACTTATGAAAGGAAAATAACTTTACTCGGGAAATGTTGATATCAATGATTTCCAACAATGTTATAGTAGTTTTATAACTGTTAAACATCTATTTCCTAAATCTTGGATGGAAATGTTTTAGTTTTTATTTTATTTAAAGTTATTGGTGGTTGAGTGAGTTCTTTTTGTATCAAAATGTCTTTCATTAAAAAGCAGTGATGTATAATTACGTGTAAGCTTAAACCTTCGCTGTTCTAGTATTCAACAGGTAGTACTGTACTACTGTATTTTGAAAATTATTGTGCACCTTGCTAGCAAGGGTTTTAGAATAAAGTTCGAATATAGTTTCCTTTATCAACTATAGGTCTGAATATGATGTTATCAATTTGCCATGAATACTTGTGTGAGGAGTGGATGGCAAATGAAAAGCACAATGTTCATTTTTCATTTTCTCTTTGTTATTTGTATTTCCCTTGCATTTGATTTGTTATCTTTTTATTTGAAATACTGTATGATGTCTCATATAAAGGTGATGTCTGTGATGAGTCCAAGTTGGATTTGAACTTTACTTTTGCAAACTGTGTGAGTAGTTTTCATGCATGTAAATGATCTGTAGACTTATTTGTATCTTGCAAATTTGCAGGACATTAAGAGGGAGAGATGGACACTCAGTGAAGAAGGAAGGACATATGCTACTGCAGGATCTCCAGAAGTCCAATTATTCTTGGCTATCCCACCAGAGGGTATCACGCCTGAAGAATTGAAGGTTATGGAAATAATTCTTTTATTTTTGTTACAGTATTCATGAATGAGGATTTATAGAAAAAATGATATATTAAACTTTATATATAGAAAAACTTCTCATCTAATCAACTACAATGAAGTTTAGGCACAAGTTTTGAGTTGCATTTCCTTGCTTGGAGTTTCAAAACCAAGAAAAGATTTTACGAAGTATCTTCTGATAGGAAGCCTATAGGTTTGTTTATGGTTGATGTAGCTTTGACATGAACTTTTTTGTATACGTGTTTTCTGTGAAGTATCTCAACAAGCATTTGTCGGAGGCCTTTCGGCGTACTCATTTTCATCCAACATCTTCTTTGACAAATGACCACCTTGCGTACAAATATATTATTTCTTTAAAGTACTTTGAAGCCACAGGAGTTCGTTTAATTTTGTTTTAGACGCTTTTAGTTTAATTGTTAAAGTATTTAAATGATTTAGTTCCCACTACGAATTATAAGACTCTGAACCATACATAAAATGGAGTTATAGACTTATAGTGTAGGTATCTATAATCTAGTCCTTTAAAACTTTTTTATTTTATTCTTTTACTCGGGAGTGGATCCAAAAATTTTTCCCCGCAGGGGGCGGATTTTAACTAATTTTTTTGTTAAAGTTAAATAAAGAAAATTTGAACTAATCATAATATTAACTAATCATAATAATGTTTACAAATTACAATGCTATCTTCCTAGTTCCCATAGCTTGAAAATATTATAAGATAGCTTCATTATTAATAATTTTAAATACAACATTTTCAATGTAAGGAACCAAACAATCACTCAACCATTTATCGCTCATTTGGTTTCGGAGAGTGCCATCAATTATCAGTTCAGTTAATCAATTAGTACAATTGAAAATTTTGGTTCGATTAGTAAAGCAACAGTGAAATAAGCCAAAGACAAACACAGACTTACTGCCTTATGATGAAAAAGGTTTAAACTACTAGAAATCAACAAATTACAAAGAAACAGCAGTGAAACAATCGGAATATTGATGACAAATTCAAATAAATTTAAACTTTAAACTATCAAATAAAATAAGCTCTAATTAATTACCTCTTAAGTCCAAAATATAACAAATATATCAAATAAATTGAATTGGGTTTAACCCCAAGTCCCCAACTAACAACAAATTTAAACAAATTACAAATTTTAAATTATCAAACAAAAAAAAGTCTTAATTTAGTTACCTTTTAAGTTTGATATGCAAAGTCACAGTTACAGTCTTACAGAGACGAGGTCGGTGGATGCCTGGACAGCGGTCTTCACTCGTCGTGGAGAAGAGGAGAAGTTGCGGAACGGTGGAGTTGTGGAGAACTGGAGATGTAGAAGAAGTAGAATGAGCAATGCTGCAACAGAAGAGGGTAGAAGAAGAATGAAACTTTGTCGAGTTTGTACTTTTTTAGGTTAAGAATAAAACTTTTTTTTTGCCCCCTCCAACTTTAACTCTTACATTATTCTATCTCCTTAAGTTTATTAACTTATATTTCTGCCCTTGCCTCTATACCTAAAAAAAAAAAAACGCAGTGCTGCCCTCCATGTGCATCCGCCCCTGCTTCTACTGATTGATAATCTATTTGATAAAAGATCTGTGTTCCCAATGATAAATAAATAAATAAAAGATCTGTGTTTTTATTTATTTTTATTTTTTATTAACTTTGGTTTGTCAAATATTGGAAGATATGCTGATGAAAAATGAAAATTTATCTTTCTTGATGCAGAATAAGGTGGGTTCCAAAGTTTACGCAATAGGTCGTCAATATGCCATGAAGAATAAATGGGTGGAGATTGGAAAGACAAAAGTGATCAGGAAGGTAAGTTGTGAATAATTTAAAAAGAACAATCAATTTATATATTAAATAGCTACTACCTTTTTATTAAGGAAATCTACATTATTTGAAATTTTGGGTCATGTGGAACTGTTATACTCTCAAAACAAAAATTGCGGAATTGTTTCTAATTTTGAGAATTGTGTATTCCTTCTACACTGTTGTTGCATTGCAATTCAAAGACGAGGACTGTTTATCTAAGGTTTTTACCCTTGTAATAAGTCACTCAAAGAGCAACCTTTTCAAAGTGTTTATTATCTATTTTACCAAATTACTTCTTTCGTGGTCTAGATTAAGTTTCTTCCACCCTCTGTCTTTGGTTTCTAGTTTTACAATAGTTACTGTGTTCTCCTCCCCCTTGTGTAACAAAACCCCTCCAATATTTCATAAACTGATGTAGTACAGCCCTCCACATGAAGGATGTAATAAGAAAATATATAACTTTGATCTCTTCTTATAGGGTGGGTGGACCACGTGTTAGCCCATATGCTTGTTTTTTCTTGTTTAATCTAATAAATTTCTTCATTTATCCTAATAAATAAAATAAAAATGTATAGATGTTGGAAAATGCTGTACTTGGGGTCAATGTTGATTATTTTCCTTTATGTTATGTGCGTGTGTTTTTATGGGTAGTATTTTAGCCATCGTATGCGAGTTTAAGGTCAATTTACTAACAATATTTTCATTGTTCTTTCTTACCATTGATATGCATAATAGTTTGATATACTTTTGACTAACTTGACTTTTTTCCTTCAATATATCCCTTTTTGAAATGCAGTCATTGTTCTAAAGGGCGCTAGGCGGGTGGCCGGGGGCCTAGACGGGGCCTGGGTTGGGCCTAGGCGAGATTTTTTTTATTTTAAGTCAATTTTAATATTTTATCTTACATTTATTTAAACAAAACAATAATATAAAGTAAAACAATATATAATAAAGATAATAAAGACATTTATTTAAAGTTCAAATACATATCCATATTGCTAATTTTAAAGTGCAAACACAAACATGCAATCGTTCAAAGTTCAAACATATTTTTAACGTATTAGTTTTATTCATAAACAAGATTGCTATTAAATAATAAAATTTAAAATTCAAGAATTTAATTCAATATTAAAACTTGAGAAATTAAACATAAATTTAAGAATTATATTGAATTAAACTAAATATTACAAATGTATCATCATTTATATAATTTGAAGTTGGTATAAGTTTAAAAATTACAACTATAATAAAATTATTCATTTTGACTTGATATTGTTCACTTCTTGTGATTTGATATGTTACAACTTGTATTATGAATATGATAAATTATTAGAAAAATAAATATATCAAGATCTAGTTTGAGTAGTTATTAAAATAAAAAAAACTCTCCGCCTAGTTTCTTGAAAGGATTTTTTTGCCACCTTGGGCCTAGGTTAGGTGCTAGATGAGCCTAGCACCTAGGCAAGCCAAGGGGGGCTTAGCACCTAGGTAGACCTAAGCGGGGATTTTTAGAACACTGGATGCAATCCATGAATGTGGTCCAACACTTGAATATGTACATATAACCACGTAGTTGATGTGGTATTCCATTCTTAATTATACATCATATCTAATACCCGTGTACAATTTTTATTCTTCTTCTTATGCTTGTCAATCGATGTAGGTTCAAAATGTTGATGACAAAGTTAAAGAATTGCTTGCACGGATGCAAGAAGGGGAGGTGCGTGATATACATGTTAACTGTTTATATTCTTTCAGTTATTAAGCAAGTGTCAAATGATTGGCCTTATTACTCATACCAATGTAACACCTGGACTTAGCAGGCCTTTTGTTAGAGCAACTGTGTCTTTTTAGGCGGATTATGATCGTGTTAGGTAATAAGTATTACACTGAACTGATCAACACTAACACTTTGTGTCAAGATCCTCGACACTAATACCTATTTATTAGTTGTGTTAAACGTATCTATTCGTATAAATAATAATATGATTTGTTTAACACGAGTATATATTTAACAAAAAACAAGATGACATTCTTAAATAAATAGCTACAACTTTCTTATATTCTTTCAGTTATTAAGCTGTTGTCAAATGGTTGACCTTATTAATCATGCCAACGTAACACCAGGACTTGGCAGGTCATTTGTTAGGGCAGTCGTGTCGTTTTAGGCGGAATAGTGTTGTGTTAGGTCATAAGTTTTACACTGAATAGATAAACACTAACACATCGTGTAAAGATCCTTGACACTAATACCTATTTATAGTGTCATATTATATTTATTTTTAATTATTTCAATATCATTTGAATTAAATTGGTTTTATCGTGTTAAACAAAGTCGATCTATGTACAACACGTGTCCAACCCATTTAAATTTCATTTTACATATCGATTTGTTTATGACATGAAATCGTTGATACCAACACTAACTCTCGTATCACGAATTATCATGTTGCAAACTCACCCCTTTTTGTTATATATATATATTTCTTGCTTTCATTTTCTTGCTCGTTTTCAAGTTTGTAATGACGTGAATATTTAGTTTTGGGAGAATATTTGGACAGGAGATGCTCCTCAATCTTTAGTTTTTCTTGGTCTTTTTTACCTCTCGTCTTAGCATAATTCTACCATTTCTAAATTCTATAATTGAGGGAGATTCAATTTCTTGGATTTTCATTTTTTTCGTAATTTAAATGATAGGGAGACAGTAATTCTCTTTCTTTATTCAACTTCTTAACTCAACTGGATAGGTGTATTTGGTGCTTTGATTCTTCAGGAATCTTCTCGTGTCGTTCTTTTTTCACTTACTTGTTGGGTTATTGTCACGTTCATTGTTTTTCTCTAGCCTCTTATATTTGAAAAGCAAATGCTCCCTAAAAAATTAAAGCTTTTATGTGGTCCTGAAACAAGCTTAACACTAATGACATACGTTAGAGGCATAGGCATTACAAATTTTTTATCCCCAGATGTTTGTGTTATGTGTTTGAAGGATAGTGAGTCTCACTCTCATTTATTTGTTTGATGGCTTGACGGTTGTAGTATTGTTTGTTTAGTGTGATAAGTGTAAGTTGGATATGTTCATCTTCGGTGGAAAGTCTTTTACTATGCAAATTTAGAGGTTTTGGCCATACAAATGATAGGAGGATTCTTTGGATATGTGATTGTTTTGTTATTTTATTGGGAATTTGGATTGGAGAGATGCTAGAATTTTTGCGATCGGACTACAAATATTAATATTGAGTTTACTTCTCTTTGGGCTCATGCAATGGGAGCTTTTGTAGGAATTCCTTTGTTCAATCTTCAAAGAGATTGGCGGACGGGGCTTCATTAATAGTTTTTCTCTTGTTTTCTTTAATTTCTTTTGAGAGGAATTCTTGTTCTCGTCGTGCATTGTAATTGTGACACCCCCACATCCGTGTACCATCAAACACAGGATATGGTACTCACGGTGCTACATAACCATCATCTATCTATGCATATCTTAAGTAATCATTAATAATTACATAACATCCATTACATATTACGTCAATACGAATATTAAGATTTAATACATAAAACATTCTATCCATTCATCTTCGCCTTTCCTTTGTCCTTGCCCAAACCTTTTGCCTTCTCATGTTTAGCTGAAAACATTTAGTTTAAGCAAGAATGAGCACAAATTACCCGGCAAGTAATAAGATAGTTTAATATCCAACATCAAGAAACAAATCATCTGCATCTGAAGACTTCAACAATTGGAATAATATTGAGAAGTATTTGAATAACAAGATATAATGAGATTTCAAATTGTTACCATCTTACTGAATGGTAGTAAATACCTTGAACAATCAAAACCATAAGGACAATTGTCAATCACAAAGACTAAAAAAAATCCTCCGCAGGTACTTTAAGGGATCAACCTATCGTACCGTATATTGTGTACAACATATAATGTTGTTAACGTCTAAGCGTAAAATGGGACTATATGCCCGACATTTGTTATCCCTTTTTCAGGGTTGTTCATCTCAGTTTTATAACACGAATTCGCCCCTAGAAATTTGGACTGGTTCGACTTTAAATAACATCTATGAATTTAACGAATTCCACAATTTATCATCGTACATCAATATTTTCTAGCCGGAACAATTGGCTCGACTCATGTATTTAAACAGTTCGTGAATATTTAAGAACTTTAATAACACAAGTAATTCGATAACGAAACGATGCTTTCAATGTATGAAAGTACGAATACTAGCATCCATCATCAATTGAATAATTTATGACTAACAATAATAGAAACTTGCACAATATGTAAACTTGTGTAAGTTTTAACTCCTCATCATAAGAACTTGCATAGAATTATAACTGCACTAGTTAAGAAAATTACATTCAATACAGAAATCGAATGAAGTTAGGATACTTTCCCGATATGTCTTCTAAATATAATGCTATTAACTTGTCCTTCAAATGTCCTACACATTTCATTAAGATCATCGTTCCAATTAGTAAGACTTAATTTATTGGTTTAAATCTCATTTCAGTTTAATTTATAAACTTTATTTAAGTTTTGAAAGTTCACATCGTTCGTATTTTAGAAATCGGAATTCTTAATCAAAATGTCTAAATCATGACATGGATTCGTGGCGTTGAGAACGTCCCGACTCCTGTAAGCATCGACATGATTGTTTACATTTATCTTATTTCATAATCTATAACGGTTTAATTTAGTTTAGCTTAATACATATGCTTGATTTAGATTTTCAGCTTTTTTGTCGGTTTTAACGTTCTAACTTTAAAACATCATATCTCGACTGTCCGAACTCAGAATGGGTTGATTCTTGAGACTATGGAAAGCTAGGAACATGCTCTACACAACCCCAAGAAGTCCCAATTCTGATCACTTGGCGCGGGGCGCGCCATAGGGGTGTGGGGTGCGCTACCCCTGCAGAATCCAAAAACAGCTTGCTCTGCTTTTCCTACCTTGCTTCAAAATTTCAGAACTTCTTCATTTTAAGTCGGAATTAGGTCATTCTGGAGGCTATGGAAAGCTTAAAACATGCTCTACAGAACCCCCAAGAATCCAAAACTTTTCAGCATCATTAACATATCAAAATTATGGCTCAAAAGTCCTTTATGGTCAAGTTTTTCAATTTCAACATATTTCACTAAAAATTCCGCCATGACTTCGTTTTAGAACATTTTTACTCCATTTCACTTGGGTTGATTTCGTCACTAATAAGAGCATCTTCCACCCTCAATGGTACCCAAAAATATGTTTTACACACAAGATTGTGACTCCATGAACAATCAATTTACAAACCAAATTTTCCATAATTCATGCGTTTATCATTACTTTTTTAGGTGAATTAACATATGATAATCACATATAATCCTCCATCATAACCTCCTTATAACTTAGGGTCCTCCATGACCCTCCATCAAACATTAAGCTCCCACAACCAAGCATGAACAACAAAATTGAACTAGGGTTTTAGAATTACCTCTTATGAATATTTCCTCAAACTTTGTAGTGGTTCTTCCTCTTCCTTTCCTTGCTCTCCCGCAACCTTTCTTCTTCTTCTCCCAAGCTTCCTCTCCTCTCTCAATTTCTCATGTAATGGAAGTATTTGCCAAATTGCTTGCAAATCTCCATGGTAGGGAGTATAATATAGGAGTTTGGCAATGCCTACTCCTCAAACCTTTCATCTTCAGACTCCTCATCTCTCTCAAGGTCAGTTTTCAGAAAAGTTAAGGAATAGAGAGATTAATGAGAAATTTAAAGAGTTTTGCGTGAACTCCCCAAGTCTTTTAAGACCCATAACCCCCCCCCCCGCCCCTTCTTCCTTAATTTGCAGAATTTGCCTCTCTCCTCCATTTGGGTTTAATTTTCAGCAGCCCTCATGGGCCTAACCTTATCTGATGATTTTAATTTCCTCTGCTTTTAATTACTCATTTAGCCTTTTAATTATCCATTTGAGCATCTTTGACATCCGAAAATCAACTTTTTGTGATTATAGTCGTTTCCTACCAAAGTCGACATTCACAACGTCATGGGAACATTTACCACTCCAAATTCACTTCCAAATTTTTGACTTAACTTGTATTTATACAAGTGTTTGCTTACTTAGTTAGTTCAAACAAATAAACAAGTTTAAACCAACTATCACTATACATCTCATCACGTAACTGCATATATATATATATATATATATATATATATATATATATATATATATATAACACAAATATTATTCAATCACAAAGGTTTCTCATAAATATTCATCTCATTAATATACATCAAGGTACATGCTCTTCTCGGTTATTACAGTAATTTTCTCTTCTAATCAATAAAATTTTCTTCTTTTATCAATATATGTGTGTGTGTGTATATATATATATATATATGTATATTTCTTGGTTTCTATAGGATACGTATTTCTAATTTCTTGCTTTCCTCTAGGATATATATTTTTAATTGTTGATACATAAGTTGGGCTTTTCAATTAAAAAGAAAGAGCAGAAAAAGAGAATATCTACGCCGGTGATATCAGATGTCTTATTATTTGTGATTTGGAATATATTTGCTTAATAAATTTTACTTATACTCATCTTTCTAGTACTGTTAAAATTGATGACTTTTTTCCAGGCCATGAACGAAACGGATGATGATGCTCTCAAAGACCTCAAAAAGAGAAAGCTTATTTCTCCACAGTAATTATTTTCTTCTTGTTTTCTTTTTCATATTTATTAGTTTTCTTCTCAAGTTCTTTGCTGTATCAGATAACAGCGGAGCTTCATCTCAATGAAATTGGTCTTTATTTTTGTGGAGACCTTTACTTTTTTTAGGTTGTTGAATAAGTGTTTATGGGTAGCTTTGGTCATCAAATTACATTAGCTTTCATGTAAACATCCAATATAATGGCATATGCTAATGTTCATTTAATTGTTGTTTATCTCTTTTTCTTTTGCTTTCTAGGATATGGAAAGGTTACTCTGTAAAGAAAGGCCCCAAATATGCTTCAAAAAGGAAAAAGGCGGCTACAGATTTAACTCGAGATAATTTGCAAAGGTAAATCAAACACTTAATGTACATTTCTTCATGAAAACATACCTAGAGATAAACATTAATGAATAAGTGGTGGTTGGTGACGGTCATATTAGCCAAATGCTTGATATATGTTTCTTAAAATAGATATTCCATATTTGCAACTAGTTATAATAGGTATAATTAAAGATGGTTTTTCTTTTACATATTCTTGGCGAATGCATAAATTCTATTGTTGTCCAATTTCGTTAATGACAATTACGTGCAAGTATACACGATCAACAAGTAATAAAGTGATAAGACAGAGTGTCGTACCGACATGAATCTCTATTTAACTAAAACTAATTTTAACACAGACTTGATTTCAGATGATAAAGGCTTAAGACTACAATTTCCCCAATTATAAAGTATAAATCAATTATCCAATTCTTCCAATTATTAAATCCACTTAAGTTGTTAACAGGAATTCAAAGTATTTATAAGCTCTTTTCCAAGTGATCAAATAAAAATATTCAATTCAATTAATTCTGCGATATTTCTATGCAAAACAAAAGAATCAAACTCATTAAGTACCAATTCCCAATAGTTACATGCAGTGAAAAACGATATCCCTATTCAATTTACTACCCTAATTATTCATCACATGCAAACAATTAAGAATACCCTAGATTTCATCTCCCGAATTCATCTAGTGTATCATGGTAATCGTTGGCCGATAAGTGTAGAATGTGATAGACAACTTAATTTGAATAAATAATTGGATTTCAAAAGATAATTAATTCATACGCACAAAAGGTTCAATTGTAGTCTTAATTTAAAAATTAGTTCATACTAGAAATTAAAACCAAAAATAGCCATCACAATTAAATTACAAAATTTAGATGAAGAATAAAAACTCAGTAATTGTCTTCGGTCTTCAATCTACAATTTGAAATCTTTGTGATACTCTTCTGCAATCTCCAATTCCAAGATTCAGCTGCTGTGTCTCCAAATCTCTGTATAATCTCCTTAAAATCCTCCTTCCTATTTATAGCTTTAGGTTAGAGTAGACCCTTTTTCCTTAGCCAAGTCCCAAACTCGACCAACAAATATTGACCCCCAGTGCCCCGACGTTGGGTTTGGCTTGTAAAGGAGCGCCCCAGCGTTGGCAAGTTACCAGATATTACCACTTCACCCTTTTACTTGCCAGAAGTTCACACTTTACCCTTCAGCTGCATTATCCTATAAAATACATACTAAACAAGTAAAATGGCCTAAAATACTTTAAATACAAGCAAAATATTAAGTCTAAAAAAATCTAATTAATGAGTATATTACTCACTCATCAAATACTCCAAAAATTGAACAATTGCTTGTCCTCAAGCAATGCAAACAACTAAAACAGAATGAATGAAAAACAAAAACTACTCAACTCAAGCATGATTCAATATTGATAACCTTAAACAGCCTCAAAAAACCTTAAACACAACTCAAATGAATGTTCAAAATTAGACGTTAGCTAAACTTGAGATATCATCAATTCAATTTATCTCCAACCCACAATGTGCGCGTGTATCAACATGTCAATCTCACCATAAATTAACCAAACTTGAAAATCATAAGGCTCAAAGACAGATATTTATAGATATAAGAAATTCATTACCCTCTATAGATTAGATACCCTGTACTTCAAAAATATCTTATTATACTCTTCCCCCTTTTTTTTTAAAACTCGACCAGTGCAATGTTTAGTTTACTTAGGCTTTTCAATGCTACCCATGTATCGAGCTTTTGACCAATAACTCCCAAATTAGTCGGCTTTAGGGTACTAAGTGTTAAGACATTCCTATGGATCTAGTAACCCAAGCAACAAAGGCCACAAAACTAAACTGGCCAAGTGATTATTTATACTTATTTATTTTGACTTGTGCAATGTTAATCTTTATTAGGCTTTCAAAATTACCCTTGTAGCGAACTTTCGACCAACGACTTCCAAACTAGATGGTTTTAGGGCGCCGAGTGTAAAGACACTCCTAAGGGCTTATTCGAATAATAGTGGCCACAAAGACAACTCGTCAAAAATGTTATTAATATTTTTTTTGAATAAATATAATTTCCAAATACAAAGTAAACTAAACCATAAAGGGTGATTTATATTTGTCTTAAGTCTCAAATTCTTTCCGTTCAACTAACTTACGGCTAAATCGACATATTGACGTTGTGCAATTAAACTCGGGGTTTTCTTCAATAAATCAAGTTAACAATATTCACAAGTTAAACCTAGCTATCATTTTCCCATTCATTCAAGTTTTCAATTAGTTCACCGAATTTTTATCTTTGGCTATCAACAAGGTTCATATATCATCATACTCGAGTTATAAATATGCTAACACAATGCAAACTTACGAACACATAATCACAGTCAAAATGCAAAACAACCTATCATGACATACAAACCTACAATAAAAACTACCCCCAAACTTACGTAGAGCAATGTCATCATGCGAAGAATAAAACACTTTAAAACTGAGGACTTCTCTGATTTGGTCAATCGTCGTGATCGACCTCGTCATCACTCATTTCTTTATCTGACGGGGGAAAAGGGCAAAGTGGGTGCTGCAGGAAACTGACTTGAGTCGACAGACGGGTTCAACTGAGAAAACATACCAACTAGAGCATTGTTGAAGGAGACATTATACTCAAATATAGCATCTTGGCGAGTCGCTAACCAGACATTTTAAGCCTCAAGATTATATAACCAACCATTGACCCCTTGTTGAACCTCCTCGGAAACGGCTCGGCAAGGAGCAATGGTGGATGAACCCGGAGCCATAGGATTAGGTTGGTGTTGTGGCTCCGTTTGTGCGATTATAAACCCCAGTCCGCGTGTATGTGACTCGCCTCCATTCCACACCTTATACCTCATTATCAACTTATGATCCAACACAAACATGGGTTACTGAAGCAGTTCATCAGATTTCCACTCAACCCCTGCTTGCGCACATAAAGCGCAGAGAAGCGAAGGATGAGGTAATCCACCTGTTGTACCATCTCGTAAAGGCCGCTGAATAGATCTCTGAATCACAAGGCCCACATCAATCTGCTTCCCTTTGATCAAATAAAGCAAGACGCAATGTTCTAAAAGGCGCTAGGCGGGGGCCGGACGGCCGAGAGGGGCCTAGCGCCTAGGGGGCCTAGGCGAGATTTTTTATTTTAAGCCAATTTTAATATTTTATCTTACATTTATCCAAACAAAATAATAATATAAAGCAAAACAATATATAATAAAGATAATAAAGGCTTTTGCTTAAAATTCAAACACATCCATATTGCTAATGTTAAAGTTCAAACACAAACATGCAATTGTTCAAAGTTCAAACATATTTTTAAAGTATTAGTTTTATTTATAAACAAGATTGCTATTAAATAATAAAATTTAAAATTTCAAAAATTTAATTCAATATTAAAACTTAAGAAACTAAACATAAATTTAAGAATTATATTGAATTAAACTAAATATTACAAATGTATTATCATTTATATAATTTGAAGTTGGTATAAGTTCAGAAAAGTACAACTATAATAAAATTATTCATTTTGACTTGATATTGTTCACTTCTTGTTGTGATTTGATATGCTACAACATGTATTATGAATATGGTAAATCATTATAAAAATAAATATATCTAGATTTAATTTGGGTAGATATTAAAAAAAAACTCTCCGCCTAGGCCTCACCTAATTTTTTGGAGGGAATTTTTTGCCGCCTTGGGCCTAGGTGAGGCGCCAGGCGAGGAGCTAAGGGGTGCCTAGCGCCTAGGCCGGGCGTCAAGGGGGGCCTAGCGCCTAGGCGGGGATTTTTAGAACACTGGCAAGACGGCTCTCTCCTTCGTCACATCGCTAACATGCATACAGGCATCAGATTGGCGCAAATATAGGCATACCATGCCTTGCCATATTTGCTAAGCGTGGAATGTGGGAAGGTCATGCTGTCCCGCTCATGGTTTCTCCAAGTAGTGTCCGGCTGGCATAACTCTAATAATTTGGTCGTAATCAGGCCCTTGCCGCACAAAAGAAGTATACTGATTTATGTCACATGTGATGCAGATTTTAGTACTTGTTAATTTCGGTGCTGACAAAAGAATTTGTCTTCCCCGGACATGCACTCCAAAGTAGTGCTCTTTAGCATTCACGTAAAATTCTCACACTACTGCGATGACAGCCGAATCAGGTTGCTCGGTGCAGTCAAACCAGTCATTCTCCGCTATCATAACTGCTATATCGCCATCTTTTGTCTCGTCAGGTTTTAATCCCCTTTCTGGAATTAGTGAGCGCTGCCCCATTCTGATAAATCGTTCTTGAGCTTCCGCACTGATGAATCACTTTTTGTCGAATGTCTTAGTAGGAGATGATGATGAACCTTCACCACGTTGTCGCTTAGATGCCATTATGTCAACCTGAAACGAAAACAAGTTACTGTCACTCATTTATATTCATAAACAAGACAAACATCTACGCCTACCAATGTTCAGCACATTACCCCCAAACTTAAAGTTTGGAGCAACTCAAGCCAACATGGTGTCATTTACCCAATTTTGGACATACCAGCTTCAATATATATCACATTCATGCAAATAAAGCATGCAATTTTGGATTCAATTGGCAAGGCAGACTCAAAACAGTGTAAACAGACATCAAGCCCTATAAACATATAATACCCGGATGTCGTAATATTTTCAAAAACGTGCACGACACACTTGAATAGCAAAACCATGTTAAGTTCCCCCAAATTTGCGATCGACTTCAATCCCACAAGCGACTATACCACAATGGACTCATAAGCAGGTATAATAAGAGGGAAATTGGGATAAATAACATCAAAATACACCAAAATTTCTCACATGCCTTTGAGCAAACATCTTACAGGAAGTAGGGCAATCAAAGCTACCTAATTGACTTTAGCAAATCCCACATAGATGTTAGAATCATACCCACATCAATCCATCATGGCACGCAATAGGTAAGTTCTTGTCAAATTGAAACCCCCAAATAATCTGTAGTGCCTATATAGCGTCGTAGTACATTACACATTCACGTAGTAATTTTAACGATCTTGTGGGCATTCCAAAAAGTTACTATGTTGGGCTTATGAGGTTGGTTTAAACCCGAATGTTACATACTTGCACCAAATCAGACAACCAGGCAACCAATTCAAACAATAATCAACCTATTAATTGAATAATACCATGGATGCCTTGAACACTTGATCAAATAGAAGTGGCTCGTTTTACCTGTGTGTGGAGATAACAACGATGAAGAGGAATTGAGCACAATCGAACACCTTAGGTTGGGAGGCTGGAGTTTGACTTGAACGTGGAGATAGAGTTGATATTGGCAGTTAAATTGGAGTGGATAGGAAGAGTTGGGAGTTGGGAGAAGTTGAATCTGAGAGGACTTATGAGTTTTGGGGAGCAGTTACAAACCTAGAATGGGCGAAGGCCCTAATTTTTTTTTCAATACCTGAGACCCAGCACCGGGGCACTGCACTGCAGTATTCTCGAATGTGTGGGATTCAGCTCTTACGTAGCGCCAGGGCGTTGTGGTTCTTTGGGAGATACTGATGACTAGCGCCGAGGCGCTATGTTCAACCCTGCCTTCCAGTACAATTCTCTTTCTTACATGCCCTTTTCTCCTTTTCTCCTGTTGTATATTTCCTTTGATCCGTAAGAAAATGCTCAAGGAACAACTAAAAACAACTATAAACTATCCTATGAATTCAATTGAAATTAACACTGAAATTAACTGCATTAAAAGTTTGCCTCCCAATAGCGCTTGGTTTAAAGTCGTTAGTTCGACTCTCCTGCTGTGTTCAAGTATCCGCTGTATCAGTTAGATCAATTGATGACTGATGTCGATCGATGTCACCACCCCAATAATGTTTCAGTCGTTGACCATTAACTTTGAATGTATGCTTCAAATTTGGCTCTTTAACCTCAACTGCTCCATGGAGAGCTACAGATGTAATTACGAAAGGACCGGACCACCTGGATTTCAACTTTTCGGGGAAAAGACGCAAACTGGAGTTGAATAACAATACAGTTTGTCCCGATTCAAATTTCTGGTCAAGGTTCCGCTTGTCATGCCACTTCTTGACTTTTTCTTTGTAAAGTTTGGCATTCTCGTACGCTTAATGTCGGAATTCATCCATTTCATTCAATTGAAGCGATCTTTTCTCGTCCGGATGCTTGAAGAAGATCAAAGTTCAACTTTCGAATGGCCCAATATGCGTTATGTTCAAGCTCTACCGGTAAATGACGCTCTTTTCCATAAACCATTCTGTATGATGACATTCCGATAGGATTCTTGTAGGCCGTTCGATACACCCATAAAGTATCGTCTAATTTCATTGCCCAATCCTTACGAGATGGGTTTACCACTTTTTTCAAGATTCGTTTAACCTCTCGATTTGACACTTCAGCTTGGGCCCTGGTTTGGGGATGATAGGTTGTTGCAACCTTGTGTTTAACACCATACTTAGCGAGCAGTTTAGTGAAGTGCTTGTTGCAAAAATGAGTACCTTTATCACTGATTATGGCCCTTGGTGTTCCAAATCTGGTGAAGATATTTTTCCTTAAGAATCGCAACACTACTTTAGCATCATTTGTGGGTAACGCAGCGGCTTCAACCCATTTTGATAAATAGTCCACTGCCAAAAGAATATACTGGTTGTTGAAGGAAGACAGAAACAGCCCCATAAAGTCGATGCCCCAAACGTCAAAAGAGTTAGCCTTCGAGAATGTTATTGAGAGGCATCTCATGGCATTTCGAGATATTACCAACCCTTTGGCATCGGTCGCACTTTAGAACAAAGAAGTGAGCGTCTTTGAACAATGTCAGCAAGAAAAAACCTGATTGCAACACCTTCGTCGCTGTTCTATCTTCTCCATAGTGTCGCCCATACTCCGACGAGTGGCAGTGACTCAATATGCTCTCCATCTCTTCCCGTGGTACACACTCTCTTATCATTTGGTCGGCACAGGTTTTAAACAAAAATGGTTCATCCCAAAAATACTGCTTGACATCCTGAATGAACTTTTTCCTTTGTTGAGAATTCAAATCAGGCAGAAGTACATTACTTACTAGGTAGTTCACGTAGTCGGCATACTAAGGCACTTCCGTCATTATTCTGAATAGTTGCTCATTCGAAAACGACTCATTGATCACTCCCTCATCCTTTTTCCGAATCTTTGAATTCTCTAATCTGGAAAGATGATCAGCCACCTGATTTTCTGTACCTTTTCTATCTTGGATTTCCAGATCGAATTCTTGCAGGAGCAGGACCTATCGAATTAACCTTGGTTTTGGATCCTTCTTCGCAATCAAATATTTTATGGCAGAGTGATCAGTGTAGACAATTACCTTAGTCCCAATCAGATATGATCGGAATTTGTCAAAGGCAAATACTACTGCAAGTAATTCCTTTTTTGTGGTGGTGGTGTAATTTAACTGAACATCCGTCTGCGTTTTACTTGAGTAATAGATGGTGTGGAAGACCTTATCTTGACGTTGTCCAAATACCGCCCCAACTGCTTAATCATTAGCATCATACATGAGCTCGAAAAGTAGAGACCAATCGGGAGCAACTATTATTGGAGTTGTGACTAGCTTCTTTTTCAGTACTTCAAAGGCATAATGCACGACTGATCAATCGTAAAGGGCACATCTTTTTTAAGGAGTGAACACAAGGGTTTTGAAATTTTAGAAAAGTCCTTGATGAATCGTCAGTAAAAACCCGCGTGTCTGAAAAAACTTCTTATCCCTTCACAGATGTTGGCGGAGGTAACTTTTCAGTAGTTTCAATTTTTGCCTTGTCTACTTCTAATCAGGCCGCGGAAACCTTGTGACCCAAAATTATTCTTTCTTGCACCATAAAGTGACATTTTTCCCAATTGAGCACCGAATTTGTTTCCACACATCGTTTCAAAACCAGAATTAGATTACTGAGGCATGAGTCAAAGCTGTCCCCAAAAATAGAGAAATCATCCATGAAAACTTCCAAATTCTGGTCTGCCATATCCGAGAAAATAGCCATCATACATCGCTGGAATATAGCTGGTGCGTTGCAAAGGCCAAAAGGCATTCGTCGGAATGCAAAAGTTCCATAAGGGCATGTGAATGTTGTTTTTTCTTGGTCTTCCGGTGCTATTGCAATCTGGTTATATCCCGAATATCCATCAAGAAGGCAGTAGAACTAATGACCCGACAACCTATCTAACATTTGATCAATGAATGTTAAGGGAAAGTGATCCTTGCGAGTGGCTTTGTTCAACTTGCGGTAATCCATGCGCACTCTCCATCCTGTAATTATTCTAGTCGGAATGAGCTTGTTATTCTCGTTTTCAACCAGTCATTCCTCCTTTTTTCGGTACGCACTGCACAGGACTTGCCCAAGAACTGTCTGAAATTGGATAAATAATATCGGTGTCCAACCATTTGATGATCTCTTTCTTTACCACTTCATGATTGGATTTAATCTTCGTTGTTACTCAATGCTCAACTTTGCTCCTTCAACCAGAATTTTATGCATGCAAAATGATGGGCTGATCCCCTTAATATCTGCTATGGTCCACCCAATTGCCGTTTTGAACTCCCGTAACACCCTTAACATCTTTTCTTTTTGAGTCGTTTAGATCAGCAGAAACAATAACTGGTGATGTGTCGTAATTTCCCAAGTAGGCATATCGTAAATGAGAAGGAAAAGGTTTTAGTTCTAGCACTGGTGGCTCCTCTAATGATATTTTGGACCTCTTTTCTCCTCCTTCAGGCCGATCAAGATCAAGAGTATCAAACTGCTTGTTGAATTTCTGGTAATGCATCTAATACCTTGACGTAATCCATATCTTCCAACTCATCAAATGTATCTACACCAACCAAGGCAGCTTCTAGTGGATTCTCTAAGTAAATTCCGTTGATCCTCTCGTTCACCACTTCATCAGTTATGTCTATCTGTAGGCACTCCTCGCCTTCTTTGGGAACTTTATTGATTTAAACACATTGAAGGTGATTTCTTGATCTTGAACTCTCATTGTCAATTCACCTTTCTGCACGTCTATCAGAGTTCTCCCTGTTGTTAAGAATGGACGACCTAGTATGATTGTGTTTCCTTATCTTCCTCGTAATCCAATATGATGAAGTCAATCAGGAAAATGATTTTATCGACCTTTGCCAAGATATCTTCCACAATACCCCTCGGATATGTCACTGACCTGTCTGTTAGCTGTAAGCTGATATTTGTCGGTTTTGGTGCCTTTAAACCCATTTGAGTGTAAACTGATAACGACATTAAATTGATACTGGCCCCTCACAATGTCCTTCCTGAAAACTGATTATCAATCACACATGGAATAGTAAAACTCCCTGGATCCTCTTAACTTTGGCGGTAACTTATTCTGTAGGATAACACTGCATTCTTCGGTTAATGCCACTGTCTCGAATTCACTCAATCTTCTCTTCTTAAACAAGACCGCCTTCATAAATTTGGCATAACTGGGCATTTGCTCCAAAGCTTCCGCGAAGGGTATGTTGATGTGAAGCGTCTTGAAAACATCCAAGAATTTGGAATATTGCTTATCTAATTTTCTTAGTCATAGCTTTACAGTGTTCCTAACCATTTGTCCTCGGATTAACCTCAGTGTCGCTTGGTAATGCTCCTTGTGGATGACTGTTCAAAGCGTGAGCTAATTGACCCATCTGATTCTCTAAATTTCTAATCGACACCGCTTGACTTTTCACATTCAAATCTACTTGATTTAGCAGCTTAACCTGATCATTCATTCTCTTCTCTGAAGATGTAATGAATTTCGTCAATGCTTCCTCTAAGCTCGGTTTCCTTTCTGCCTGTTGCGGAGCTTGATTTTGAAACCTGGGTGGATATTGTGGCCTTAGATCTTGAGTTTGAGCCCGACGTCACACGTGGCACTGCTGACGTGGACATTTTTGTCATGTGGAACCGCTTATGTGTGCATTTTTCAATTAATTGTCAAAAAACACGCCCCCCCCCCCAAGAATCGAACCCAAAACCTCAAATTTGAAATCTTGGTCATGAGACCACCTGAGCTACACAAGACTAGCTGTTACTTTAGCGAAAGGATTAAGATTTATACCAAATCAATTCATTTCCCACTACAGAATATTATAAGGATCAAGTTTTATACCAAATCAATTTATTATTATTATTGTTATTATTGTTATTATTATTTTTATTATTATTGTTATTATTATTGTTATTATTAGTATTATTCTTATTATCATTATCATTATTATTATTATTATTGTTATTATTATCTACTTAAGTTAACAGGAATTCAAAGTATTTATAAGCCCTTTTCCATGTGATCAAATAAAAATATTCAATTCAGTTAATTCTGCGATATTCCTATGCAAAACTAAAGAATCAAACTCATTAAGTACCAATTCCCAATAGTTACATGCAGTGAAAAGCGATATCCATTTTCAATTCACAACCCTAATTATTCATCACATGCGAACAATTAAGAATACATGCTATCACATTCAGGTCAGGTAAAATGCAAATGTGGCCCCTGTGTTTTTGGGTATTGA
Organism: Panax notoginseng; assembly: GCA_016801055.1. Lineage (NCBI taxonomy): Eukaryota > Viridiplantae > Streptophyta > Magnoliopsida > Apiales > Araliaceae > Panax > Panax notoginseng. The sequence continues at coordinate 66,894,019 of CM029020.1, read as the reverse complement.
GTCCATTTCTTTTGGTCAACGCAAATCGAGCCTTTTTCTATTAAAAAATTTGGATATTGAGCCCCATGTGCAACATTGGTGTTTACATGCTGACGTCACACGTGGTACCACTAACGTGGACATTTTTGCCATGTGGAACTAGGGGTGCTCAAAAAATTTGGTTTTTCGGTTTTTTTACCGAAATGGTTGAAACCGGTACCGGCGGTACCGGTTTTTTTCGGTTTCGATTTTTTCGGTGCCGGTTTTTCGATTTTTTTATATTTTTCGGTACCGAAAACACTATCTAAGAGACTAAGAGTATTTTGAATTCTGTAATCTTGTTTCTAGATTTGTCCAAAAAAAGTACTACCCTTTTGTGCGAAAAAGAACTTTTAAGATAATTTAAAATTTTAAAACACTTTAAATTGCATTTATATCTGAATTTAAAAATGTAATAAATTATCTCTAGAAATTGCCTTTTCGAATTTTTAACAAATAATATTCTAATTAATTTGTAAAAGTAATTTATTAATTTTTCTAATTAGATCATTTTAAAATGTGGACCATGAGCTTCTTTTTTAAAATAGAAAAAGAAAAAGAAAAAGAAAATGAAGAAGAATTTGTCTATGTATTTCAACAAATTTGTGTGGAATCTGTCTATGTGATTGAATATAATTACCAGGGATTATCTAGAGGGAAGATTTAGTAGTAGAAGGAATATAATAGGAAAAATGATATATTGTGAATATTTATATTTTTTTTATTACTAATTACATAAACAAGTATTAGTAATAATATTTTCAAAAACATATATAATAAATGAAATCTTCTTATAATTTTTTTAAAGTTTATGTATTGATACATTTCATATTTATAAATCAAACACAAATTTATAACTATGATAGTTAATATTTTCAAAAACATATATAACAAATTTACTATTTACTACAACTATGATAGTTAAATACTCTTAGACTAACCATTGTAATTAGTATTTGTAAGAATGTAATTTACTAATTTCATTTCTTAGTTTTAAAAATTTGTTAATATAAAAAAAAATTATTTAATTATTGCGGTATAACCGAAAATCGAACCGAAAAAACTTGTACCAACTTTGTACCGAACCGGTACCGAAATCGGTTTTTCGGTATTGGTACCGGTTCTTGATTTTCTGGGTTTTTCGGTTCGGTACCGGTTCGATTTTTTCGGTTTCGGTTCGGTTTTTTACCGATGAGCACCCCTATGTGGAACCGCTTATGTGTGCATTTTTTAATTAATTGTCAAAAAAATACGGTCTCCAAGAATCGAACCCAAAACCTCAAATTTGAAATCTTGATAATGAGACCACATGAGCTACACAAGACTAGCTGTTACTTCAGCAAAAAGATTAAGATTTATACCAAATCAATTCATTTCCCACAACAGAATATTAAAAGGATTAAGTTTTATACCAAATCAAATCATTAGTATTGTTTTTGTTTTTGTTATTTTTGTTATTGTTATTAGTAATGTTATTATTATTATTGTTATTATTATTGCGATATGATCTTCTCAAATCTAGATCTTGCTGGTACCTCTTCAGTTCGAATTGGGGATTTCATATATCTCATGCTTTATTTTCGATTGACTGGGTGTTTTCATTCTTGGTTTGATCTGAGGTTGATTTATTAGTGGATGCATGGCTGCTTCCATTTTTTTTGTCACGATTAGGTTGGATTTGGTTATGGTTTTCTGGTTCCCTGATCGGAATCCATGGTTTTGAGTTTGTTCCGGCCGACCACTTATGTGGTTTTCCCCTCTCATTCTGGCTGATTGGGGGTGTTTACGCCGAAGACTGCTGCTGCTCTGAGTTCAATTTTTTTCCTACTCTTTTAATAAAATGATCATTTCTTAGATTTGATTAAATTAATTTGTAAAATTTAAATTTTATTACAAATTTATATATAATTTTAAAATAAAAATAAATTAATAACCACAATAAATAATAATAATGATAATAATCTTGTGGGGTTGGGGAAAATGAATTGTTTTGGTATAAAACTTAAATTCTTGAGTAAATTTTACAGCTAGGCCCATGGTGCTCAGGCGGTCGTATGATCAAGATTTCAAAGTTGAGGTTTTGAGTTCGAATCCTGGGCTTCACCAGTTTTTTGACAATTAATTGGAAAACGTCCACGTCAGCGGTGTCACGTGTGACACGTCAGCAGGTCAATGCCAATGTGGCACTTGGGGGCTCAATATCCAAATTTTCGAACTGAAAGGGGTTTGATTTACGTTGACCAAAAAAAAGGGGTTCAATACCCAAAAACACCTAAAGTTCAAGGGCAACATTTGCATTTTACCCCATTTAGGTCTAACCCTAGGTTTCATCTCCCGAATTCATCTAGTGTATCATGGTTATCGTTGGCCATACAATTAAACAATAAGTCTAGAATATGATAGACAACTTTATTTGAATAAATAATTGGATTTCAAAAGATAATTAATTCATATGCACAAAAGGTTCAATTGTAGTCTTAATTTGAAAATTAGTGCATACTAGAAATTAAAACCAAAAATCCTGTATAAGCCATCACAATTAAATTACAAAATTGAGATGAAGAATAAAAACTTAGTAATTGTCTTCGGTCTTCAATCTGAAATCTTTGTGATGCTCTTATGCAATCTCCAATTCCAAGCTCTAGCTCTGTCTCCAAATCCCTGTATAATCTCCTCAAAAACCTCCTTCCTATTTATAGCTTTAGGTTATTTCCAGGTCGGCCCCTTTGCCAAATCAACCCTTTTTCTTTAGTCAACTCCCAAACTCGACCAACCGCTACTGACCCCCAGCGCCCCGGCACTGGGTTTGGCTTGTAGAGGAGCGCCCCGACGCTGGCATGTTGCAAGAAATTACCACTTTACCCTTTTGCTTGCCAGAAATTCCCACTTTGCCCTTCAGCTGCATTACCCTACTAAATACATAGTAAAATGGCCTAAAATACTTTAAATACAAGCAAAATATTAAGTCTAAAAATACCTAATTCATGGGTATATTACCCACTCATCATCTACTCCATATTGTGGATCGTACAAGGTCAAGGATTTTTTTAGTGAAAAAGTTTCAATGTTCTACAATGCTACTGATGTTGTCTCTCAAAGTGAAGAACCTTGAATGCGACTTCTTGTTTAGTTTTCTGTGCACAAGTGGATACAACTCGCCTCCTTTATTGGTGAGACCTAAATATTTTTAGGAAGCATCATTTGGTACTATAATTATTCCACTCTAGATAATTTATTTTTGATACAGATTAGAATCAAGTGATGGTATAGATTGTCAATCTACCATTCAATGCATTTTATTACTAATGATGTTTAAATTCTTTTAAGGGTATAGAATGATTCATTATATTTCCCTCGCAATATTTATATTGTCTGTTTCTTTTGTTTGTTGTTTGTTCATTCTTGCTTGTTCTCATATGTAGTGTCATTGAGATATGCATAGCCTTTGGGTGTGTATCTATGAGAGGAACTAACGACTGTCTTGAGTTCTTTATGACTATTGTATGCTAAAATTACTCTTAGTTGATTACTTAATCTATGTAACTGATAGTTGTTGTGGTCTCTTTTACTTCTAAGGTGTGATTGGAAGGAATTGGAATTCAAAGAGTATAATTTCAGTGCTAAAGGTTTACCCATTGAAGGTGGTCATCTCCATCCTTTGCTCAAGGCAAGGATACAATTGTCTCTTCCTTTACTTGCTTATCATTTTTCCTTTGTTTGATGTTGAATAAACTTAGATTACTTGGATGAATATGAGAATATCCATAAACTGAGTGTTTGTGATTATACTACCAGGTCAGGTAGGTAAAGGCTTACATATTTCTCTAAAATAGTTAATAAATTGGTTTTGGTTGTAAGATTTGTATACGACTAATCGACTACTATTTGTGCAAGGAATAAATTTCAGTCCTTCCCCCTTAGTTAGTGTCCCCCACATTTGTAAAGCAACAATACAATGCCTCGTATTTGATTCTGATAGACACAGACCTCCCTTAATGGTAAATAAAATGTTATGAAAATTGCTTATATCAGCAAATATTTAATATCTGAATTTCAAAACTCAAAACTATCCCTATGACCAAGTCAAGCACACCCAACTTCTTTTAATAGTGACGAATACCCCCATTATATCAATATATCTAAAGAATATCACTTAGACGTCACAAACAAACTGTACCTGCTCTTTTTTTTTCTATAGAGCTTTTACTTTAACTCTTGCAAAAATTGCAGTACCTATGATAACCACCTCTCTTGGTCCCTGTAATGACAGCGACATGTCAATTAAAAAAAATGTAAATGTTGCTTGCCTTGCCAGACGTTAAGGCTGATACTTATGTATCTTACAGGCTATTATTCTGTCCACGTGTGATAAGTGTATGAAGTTGGTATGTTGTTGACCAGTTGTATCTGAAGACTGTTTTCTTTGATATTATTACTTTTGTTTAATTTTGAATAGACTTTTTTTTTCTTGTTCATGTTAATTTTATTCAATTTCAAATATCTCTTTACTCCAGGTACGAAGGCAAATGCAGATGATCTTTCTTCAAATGGGGTATGGCCTGATTGTTGTTTTGTTATGTATATGAATGTGTCAAAAATCTAGTTTGTAGGAGTATTTCATCCAAAAGGTTTCGTTCTAGTAATTTGTTTGCTCACTATGTGCAGGTTTGAAGAGATGCCAACAAACAATTATGTCGAAAGCAGGTAATTGATCTTGCTTAGTTATGTCACTACAAATTGGAGCTTTAGTAACAAAAAAGAACTTGTTGCTTTCTCTAATTATCCCCTAGACTGTCTGATAAACTCCACGGTACGCTTGCGTGAGGTGGTAGTCGCCCGGATCGTTTCTAGTAAAGTTGTATGGTGGAACACGCTCGACACCTCAACCTTTCGTCTATATTGAGACGAGAACCTTGGTACAATTGATAGTGTAAGGAAATCTCCGTTGAATGGATACCGACAACTTGACCCCGTGCTTATATGAAAGCAGGAACCTTGGTACAATCGACGATTGATGCGGTAGAAGACTCTACACACAATTATGTATTGTTGTATGATAAGTCGGGTTTGAACCTCACAGAAAAAACTATGAACAGTTCAAGAGTTCTCAAAGAACCAAAAGGAGAATAATCTCACAAGAATTTTTATTAATTGAATCAAGTGTTGTATATCAATTACATCAACTTTGACCCCTATTTATACTACTCAAAAGTAATCCTAATTCTAATAACAAAATAAATAAATTACATAACAGTCAAACTTAAAATTGGAATGGAAATTCTAATTAAATAAAATTCTAATTACATTAGTTTTAAACTAATTTTCTAAAATCTAATAATCCTTGCCTCATTCGGAAATACAATTGTCGCGTGAATCTTCTTACCGCGTGATTAATAGCAAATCTGTGAATTTTCGCGTTCGGAAATCTTACATGAATTGGGATAAGGATGCTTTCCGCCTTCGGATGACTAAGCTGTTACGATAACTTACTGAATATCAATTTCGTGTAAATCAATTGCTGAATCTATTAGGAATATAATAGGAAATCAGTTGTGTTAGGCCCAAATGCTTAATCACCTGTTATGATGCCCACCCAATTAGATTTACATGAATAACATGCTGTTTATGTTATGCCATATGTTAAAGTTTGTGATGTAGGCCCACATGAATTACTGAATAGCTAAGGAATGCTACATATTTTAAGTTTATGTTTAGTATTATTGGGTCAGTCCAATAATACTTAAATTAAACCATTAAATTCTTCTTTGAACCGTTTAGTTCGTGCCCTCGTAACTAAATCAATAGAAACTTGAATTGCATTATTATTGTTTGATGTGGCCCTAGTCAGGATCATATCACTGTCCATACGGTAACACTCCTAGCTAAGATATCATATTGAGACACTAAAACACTTATATATATATATATATATATATATATATATAGTTAAAAACATTTCCTTCATACCCCTACCCAACTGATGCATGCCTGGGGAAGAGGCTGTGAGAAGCAGCCATAAATATCGTTCTCAGCTCACATCTGAAAGTGAAAAGTACAAGTTTTGATTTTATGAAAGTTGTTGAATTATGGGTTAGTAATTTCCTATTTTGATATACTTGTCATCAGTATATGTTCAATGACCTGACAGAATTCATAAGAAAATTCTCTCTCTCTCTCTCTCTCTCTATATATATATATATATACATGGGAAAAGGGATCGTGTGGCTTAGACACAAGCTTGTTTGTGCGCTTCACTACTTTCATTAATGGTTGTTTTGACATTTCACCATTTTATTAATCAAAACTATGTCGTATTAACTGCATGGCACACATAAACTTGTGTGTGTCTAAGACACGTACTCCCTTTTCCCTATATATAAAACTTGCAAAACATTAAGTCATTGAGATGCATCCAAAATAAGTCTGCAGAAGTTATGCTCAATAATGCAAGCATATAATTTTATTTTAAGTGTATTTTCCTTTTCTCTTTTCCTTTTTGAATGGGAAACCAAAAAGATCTTAAGTTGTAATATCCTATTGTTCATTTGTTTGTTATTTTTATTTTGGGCTTTACACCAAGTGTTGGTTGTAATTTATTGAAACATATCAGAAATTTTAATCCTATTATGTTTTCTTGCAGCTTCTGGAATTTTGATGCACTTTTCCAGCCGCAGCAACATCCTGCTCGCGATTCGCATGATACATTTTTCTTGAAAGGTTTGTTTTGACACTTTGACTTTATGTTTTCATATGTATCTGCCGAGTCCAATTACCATCTAATGCTGATATGTCTATAACATTTATAGAACCTTCCACCACAAAGACACTACCTGAGGATTATGTTGAGCGGGTGAAGCAAGTTCACGAATCTGGTGGTTATGGTTCCAGAGGGTATGCTGTTATGTAATATATATATAAATATATACTACTTCCATCCCGAAAAAAAGATTCCTACTTTTTGTCAACTATTTTTTTTTTAACGGATAATAAGGTTTGTGTAAGACACAGTTAGATATTATCTTTTCAATAATTTTTTACCAAAAGTAAATTCTAGTCTATAAAGTTTATTAAGTTAATGTTAAAAAACAATCATCAATTTTTAATTTTTACTTTTTTTTATATGTCCAAGTGTGTCACGCAAAACTTAATATTCTTAAAAACAAAAATCAACAAAATGTAGGACTCTTTTTTGGACAAAGCAGGTACTTTTGTATATGTTCTACTTTGGTTCAATTCTAGAGCTCTTTTATAATTGGATATCTTTTCTAGTTATGGATATGAGTGGAAAAGAGAGGAAGCAAACAAGAACCTTTTGCGAACTCATACAACTGCTGTTTCCTCGAGGATGCTGTATTCACTTTCACAGGTTTTGTTTTGATGTATTATTTGAATGGTCAATCATATATACTTTTGTAGTTAGGTTCATAACTTTAGTATTTTTGATCCTATTGATATAAGTATAGTGTTGGTATAATATTTGGACCACATTCCGTTTTTGGTAAATATGTGATAGTTGTAGGTTTGTAGTTTGGTTACCCTTCTCTGAAACTTTTAGGCATAAGGGTGATAGTCTTTACCCATGGCGCAGTTAGCATATTTGGTTTATATTTATGGTCTCTGTATATAGGAGAATAGTTGTAATGATTTATGAATGAAATGAATTAAAAAGGTTGTTTATCCATTCCTTACTGTTAAGGTTTCTTCTTCTCCATGTTCTCTCTAATACCCTAGTCTCTCTAAACAAAAATCTCATTGTTGCTTAGTTACTTAGTTGAACTCAAACCTTGATATATAGTGTTGTATAACCTTTTGGCCCATATTTTAAGGTAAAAGTACAGCTTAGTCTCACTTTTCCATTGTAAGTATCAGAAGTTCTTTGTCCTTTTCTTTTCTGTTTTTGGTTTCCTCTGTAAGCTTGATAAGTGTCCCTTCCATGGATAGAGGTTTAATTCAATTTGGGTGAGAGGATAACGTTTATTTAGGCCTTGTTAGAGAGTATTCCTCTTTATTATCCTATTTTTTAAGGTATAATGGTAAAGGTGGCTTATTATTATACATCCACTTAATTCTTTTTAAAGTTTTTAATTGTTCTTGGAGTTTTTTGGTTCAAACGAAACTTTTTGATCCCATTCTTCTATGTTCATAAATTTGATAAAATACTTTTTGTATTTAATTTCTCAGGAAACATTACTTCTTAAAATAATATGCTTATATGGAAGGAATATTTAAACTATATTTTCAACTGTTTACTGTTATTTTATTTTTGTTGGTGTTCTTTTTGTATAATTTTCTGCATGAATTTAATTTTCATAGTAAGACAAACCCAATATCTTATAATAGAAAAGCTGTAATTGTCACAATTTGCAGGTAATCCAAAAAATTAATGCTTATCGAGGAAGCTTATGAAATTATGCTTTTTGTCTTTGAAAAGGCAATACTCCCTCGGCTTCCAAAATATAGGATATGTGATGTCAATTTGATATATTCAAAGTTGATGTTATTTAATTGTTTTACAACTATGAAATTGTAAAATATCTATATAGTATTAATAGTTATAAGATTTATTGGTTTCAAAAGATAAATAAATCACATCAATTTTGAATTTGAAAATATATCATATTGACTTGTCAAACTTGATCCTGTACTTTGGAATGGAGGAAGTATGATTTTTTGGTCAATGTGAGCTATAGAAGCCTAGAAGCAGAACTTTTATTTGATGTTAAGTGTAATTTTCTGTGCGAGCTTCTGAACTTTGATGTTATGGTACGACCTAGTTTGAATTTTGAACTCTAATCAAGCATGTCTCCATCTTCTATTTGCTTTGTTTTTGCCCTCCTCTTTCTCTCTCTTCATGGTGTGCATGTGTTTGTTATGCTGGCAAGGAGGGGGTTGGGAATATGCAACCATAGTCAATTGCAGTAATAATGATCACTTTCTCATAATTAATCAATCAACTGCAATTGTGGTCAGAAACCTTTTGCCGGCCAAAAGTACTACTCTGTGGATCGTGTTTTCAGAAATGAAGCTGTGGACCGGACACATCTTGCAGAGTTCCATCAGATAGAAGGTATTTACTCCCCCCCCCCCTCTCTCTCTCTCTGAATGAAAGATACGTCTCCTATAGGGTTTTCACTTGGCACCGCCTAGACTTTAAAATGAATTTGCCACTAAAGCCCATATAAGAACTGACCATTTCTTTAGGCTCATGCCTTAATTCACTCAATGCCAGATTTGACCAGGCTAAAGTAGATATGTGAGCATCTGTTGCTTTAGTCTGAATAGTGTTAAATTTTGTGATAATACTCTCCAGAAGGACAGCTTCTTAAAGTTTAAAATTCCTCGTCTTTGAACAGCAAACCAAATCAATTTGCCCATTCAAACATGTTTTGTTTTGATTACGTAACTACAACTTAAATTCAACAGGAAAACCTTCTCTCAATTAGGAGGTCTGTTTTGTATACTCTTTTCTTTTGTTTGTTCTCCAAGGAATGTTCATTGAAATCATAGTTGTCACGGCGTCACCTAGGTGACGCCTTGGTGTTCAGGCGATGGAGAAATGGCACGGCGAGAGGTCGACTTGGGCAGAGCTGCTAAGGCGTGCGCGGTAGCATAGTTGTCAAGGCGTCGCCTAAGCGTTGGGAAATCTGCAAGGCGAAGCTCGACTTTGGACATAGTTGCTAAGGCGACCTTCAACAACTTCGACGGCTTCTCTGACCTCATCGTGCGACCTTCTTCTCCAACTGCTTCGAACCTCTGACCTTTGACCTCCGACTCAGTCTCGAGACCTTATCGCGAGCCCTCGCGAGTCGCGATTGCTCGTCGCACGACTTCTGCTCGCTCGTTTGTTGACTCTGCTCGACTTCGCTGGAACAAGAAAGCGAGATTGATTTGCTGCTGGGTCTGTATATACTGCTGGCCTGTTGAGTCTCTAATCTCTATATATAATATAAATTTATATGTATAAATTTATACATATATAAATATATATATATATATATAATTTTATATATATATTTATATACGTATAAATTTATTTATTTATATATATATATAATAAAATAAATAAAAAATAAAAAATATTATATTTAATATATATCATAGATATTAAAAAGAAATTAATATATATTTAAATAAACAACAAATAATATGTTAAAAATAATTAAATTTATATAAATTTCTATAGTTATTAATTAAATAATTATGATACCATAAAAAATAAGATAAAATAAAATAATATTATATACATATTTAAATAAACAAAAATAATAAAAATAAAATAAATACTAAAAAATAATTTTAATGATAATGAAATAAATACATAAAAAATAACTATGATATTAACTAAAAATAAATACTATATACACTTAACTATTAACTATATATAATATTTTAAATAAAATATAATATTTAATTAAATATGTATATTTTAATTTTAAAAAATAAATATATTTAATATGTAGGATAGTTGCATGAAATAATTTGAAAATAAATACCATATACACTTAATTATTAATTTAATAATACACTATATATATTATATAACACTATCAATGAGATTTAAAAATATATTTGATGTTATTCCATAGTGTTATGTTTTGAGTCTTAATGTATATGAAATGTTATTACTAATATAGTTATGTAAAATAAATAATATATAAATTGTACATTGTAAACGATTTGTCGCCATACGGACGCCATGGCGGTCGCCTTGTCGCCTAGGCGTCCAGGCAGTCGGCTACCTCCATGACTCGCCGTGGCGCCGTGACAACTATGCGTGCGCCTTGGCAGCTCTGGCCCAATTTAAATGCTCAACTCATCTACCCAGTACCCATCTTCTGACCCATACCCATTGACCCGTGGACATAATAGCCCTTTACCCATTAATTAAAAAAGGAGAAAGGGTGAAAACCATTATATGTAGATTTTGACTCGCAACATCTCCTTCAAGACTTCAACCCATCGCACTTCGAGTGCTTTTCTTCATCACGACCCATCTATTCGCATTCGCAGTAAGGAGACCCATCGCCGCTTCGCGACTCCATCGCAACTTCGCGACTCCATCGCAGTAAGGAGACCCATCACAGCGAGGCGACTTCTTCGCGACTCCATCTGCGACCACACTGGTTTTTCTTTTTCTTGTCCGCGAGTGCAGTTCGAGTGCTTTCTCTGCTATGCTTTTCTTGTTCGCAACTGCAGTTCGAGTGTTTGTATAACTTTTACATATTTTTTTCAAGTTCTCATGTACTCAATAGTTCAGATAGGTTCCAATAAAATACATTATTGGGTTTGGGGAACTTTATTCAACTTTTACTCGAGCAGTTTGACAAAAAATAAAATAAAATAAAAAACTTTTATTCAAGTGGTAAATAGTACTCCTTTCCCTTAATTTCATGAAAAAGATGATATTTATAAAACAAAATTATTCCATAAAAATAATTCACTTTTATTGATAATAGTACAATTACATAATATTTTTAAGTTTGTTATCATAATTTCAATGCCATACTACAACTACTAAATAAACAACTCGTTTTTTATAAGAGTAAATTATAAAAAAAAAAGTTCATCTTTAATATTTATATTTTGCTAAGAAGAAATTTTTTATAGAACGAATAAGGTGCCCTAATATTTTATCTATTTTATCATTCTACCACTAATTTCTTCTTTTTATATATATTTCTAATCCATAGTAGAGAAAGCGGTAAATTTAAAGTATATATATATATATATATATATATATATATTTTTTATTAAAAAAATTATTGTTTTACAAATATATATCTATTTTTTAACATGATAAAATATTGCCACTTTATGGTATAAAATTATCATTTATTTTAAACTGAGAAAACATATTTGTGACGGTTGGTTTCAACTTTATTTTCTATGTGGTGTTTGTTTAATTCTTTACTTTTTATTAATTTTTAATAACAAGTGTTTTATTTTTGGACAATATTCTAAAAATTCCCGCCTAGGCCCCCCTTGGCGCCCCGCCTAGGCCCTAGGCCCCCCTGGCGCCTCACCTAGGCCCAAGGCGGCAAAAAAATTCCTCTAGAAAATTTGGCGAGGCATAGGTGGGGTTTAGGCGGAGAGTTTTTTTATTTTAATAACTACTCAAATCAGATCTTGATATATTTATTTTTTTAATGATTTACCATATTCATAATACATGTAACATATCAAATCATAACAAGAAGTGAATAATATCAAGTCAAAATGAATAATTTTATTATAGTTGTAATTTTTTGAACTTGTACCAATTTCAAATTATATAAATGATACATTTGTAATATTTAGTTTAATTCAATATAATTTTTAAATTTATGTTTAGTTTCTTAAGTTTTAATATTGAATTAAATTCTTGAAATTTTAAATTTTATTATTTAATAGTAATCTTGTTTATGAATAAAACTAATATTTTGAACAATTGCATGTTTGTGTTTGAATTTTGACATTAGCAATATGGATGTGTTTGAACTTTAAGCAAAGGCATTTATTATCTTTATTATTGATTGTTTTTCTTTATATTATTGTTTTGTTTGGATAAATGTAAGATAAAATATTAAAATTGGCTTAAAATAAAAAATTCCGCCTAGGTCCCCTAGGCGTTAGGCCCCCCTCAGCCTCCCGCCTAGCGCTTTTTAGAATATTATTTTTGGATTGTTATTGCTAAGTATTTAAATAGTTGTGGTTTTAATGTTATTCCATAGTGTTATGTTTTGGGTTTTAATGGTTATAAAATTTTATTGTCAATATATTTGTTAAGTAAAATAAATATTATATAAATTGCACATTGTAAACGACTTGTGTCATACGGATGCCATGACGGTCGTCTTGTCTCCTAGACGTACTGGCAGTCGGCTACTGCCATGACTCGCCGTGGCGCCGTGACAACTATGATTGAAATAAATAAGAATTTTACCTAATTACAGGACAAAAGGGAAATTTCAGGTGTACATTGTTAATTGACGGTCGTATTGTCGCCTAGGCGTACTGGCAGTTGGCTACCGCCATCTGTGATACTCGGGTGTGGGTGTCAGGTGTGACGTCCCCAAATTCGGGTCCCAATCACCACGAATCTGGTACATCAATTTTATAACTATTGCGGAAGATATAAACATAAATTGTTTATACATTAAACTTTACAACATAAACCCCAAGGTCGAGAACCTTAACATATACCTGAATTTAATTGCATACAATGTTATTAACATACAATACTGTTACAATTTAATTGCATATAATCCAAAGCTGGACTTGTCTTTGACTTTTCTTGTATCCGACGTATTTGTCCTAATCTGCAATATTTATCATGATATAACAAGGGTGAGCAATAAGTTTGCCCAACAATTATAAGTTCAATAAAGGATATATCATGATTGAAAGAATTGAATAATAAACAGGCTAACATTCAACATTATAATAATTGGGAAGTAGCATGAACAAATTTTCATAGCTGAACGAACAATGAACATAAATAATTTAACTGGACCAAATGGTAATGAAGGTGATCAGTCTTACATATCTGATGAACACATGCAATATGCACAGAGTGCGATTCAACAATTCATAGACATGGTATAATCAGCAATGATTAACCACAAGCATATTTTATAATATCAACTCGGGGTCGAGTTAGAGAAAACTTGCCTGAATCACCGATTACAGCTACGCAGTATATATATCTTTGTCTGAAGACCTAATATTGATAATACCGATCTCCACATTAGAATAATATCATCACAGTATATTACTATACATACAGTTATAAAATAACCTAAACACATAAGCACGTATCCCTATCGGTCTATAAAACACTTAAGACTCGGCATCAAGTCAAACTATTTCAGTCTGAGTTGAGTCCGGTACAATTTTGATATCCCGACGGCCTAGTCGGACAATTATCGAGCCTAATTCTAATAAGACTACCTAATCGCTTAATTACTATCTTAAATAATTTATATATAATCAAAATATTTTTCAAATACTCGTAATAATTTTCAAATAATTGTTATCATTTATTATGATTTTTAAATCATCAATATCATATTTATATGATTTAAATACCACTTAATTTCATTATCATTAATATTTATTTAATATCAAATATTAATGAAATACACAGCATAATATTATAAATTATTTATAATATCTCAAAGTATTTTTAATACCTTAATTATTGCATTTAATTGATTTTAAAGTATTAAACCATTATTAAATAACTGCCATCAATATTAAAATATTAATGTTTTTCATAACAAAATATCAAAAGTTATATTTTATAACTTAAAATATTTTTATAACCTTTAAATCATTTTTATATGATTTTTAAAACATTAAAACTATTTTTTCATAATTTATTTAATACAATTACTAAATAAATCCATTACCATTAATATTAATTATTAATTAAATTCCTCATAAAATATTAAAAGTCATTAAAAATAACTTAAAATATTTTTTAACACCTTAATATAATTTTAAATGTTTTTTCAAGTATTAAAATCATTTTTAAGTAATTTATTTAATATAATAATTAAATAAATTAAATACCATTAATATTCCAAAAATATTAAATATTAATGAAATATATTCAAAATTATTAAAAATCCATTTTTAGACTTTAAAATAATTTTTAGGAATTTATTATGAATTTTTAATAATTAAAAACTATTTAATACTAATTATTTAATTAAAATAATTAATTTTGTAAATAACTGCCGCTAAAGGTCCCTATAGTGACAAATCTGTCACTATAGGTGTTCTTGACATTCAAACACTGTGATCAGGATAGTTAGTTTGACCATTTACAGATCATAGATCTTAAGGTTTCTGGGTTTGTTTGATCATTGATCTTGTAATGTGTCACAATTTGGCTGAGATATTGAGCACATGAGAGAGAAATAGTTAGTGAGCAACCAATATTTTGGCAAGATTTACACTTCAACATATTAAAGAAATACAAAAAGGGTTTTAGTCCATTTGCTTACCATTTTAATGGCTTTCTTGTCATTCTATCTCTTCCCAACCCTTAGGGTTTGCAAATTAATTTATAGGATTTTCCAATTAGCTTTTAAATAGAAAAATTAAGCTTTTTAAATTATAATTAGGATTTTTTAATTATATTAAGATTTCCTAATCATATAAGGCTTGCTAATTAGGGTTAAGGTTTTCTAATTAACCTAAAAATTTTAAATTAATAATTAAGTTTTCCCTAATTGTACAAAAGGGTTTTTAATTTAGAAATTAGGGTTTTCTAACTAATTTGTTAGGTTTTCCCTAATTAAATATATAATCATAAACACTTAAGCCTTTGAGCTCCATAATTAGGGTTTTAATATTCCGAATTAGGGTTTCTAGAGTCGGTATTAGGGTTTTTATCAATCGTTAGGGTTTTCTAACTGAACGTCGATGTTCTTAATATATGGTTAGAGTTTGTGATTGATATAATTTATCTGGTCAACACTTGACCCTTAACCACAAACTGTACACAAACAATCAATGTACACAAAATGTATACACTTGTACGATTAACCTTGTAAGTCTTCATCAAAAAAATTTAAATCCCTAAAAATTCTTAAAAAAAGTCAAATCCATACACTTATTTTATGTCTAGGTCTATTATTTAACCTTAATTTAATCATTTAAGATTTTAATAATTTGTCTAAATTCTCGGGTTGTCACATCAGGTGCGGGTACGAATATAGGTGTCGAACACGTGAATTCAAAAAATAGAGGATATGCGGATATGGATCCGAATTTGGATAAGGATGCGGGGATACGGTATATTATGATTTTTTAACAATAATGTTTCTAATTGTATCACCAAGTGTTTTTCCTCTAGGGACTGAAGTGCAAATATATAAAGAAACAAGGGCAGAACTGAAACTTCAGGGGCTGAAATGAAAGAAAACAAAACTATAGGGACTGATATGTAATTTTTCAGATGCTATTTTGAACTTAAAACCTAATGGACTAAATTAAAAAACTATAAAAACTATGGGGTATCTAATTGTAATTTTACAGGGGATATTTTAAATCCCGTCTCTTTTTCTTCCTCCTCTCGTTATGGCAGACGAAGAATAGAAGATGTACTTGGAAAATTTGATGTCCAGAGTCTGTAGATCCCAAGTTGCAGCCTCGCAGGTAAGTCTCAATCTCTTGCTCTCTGTCTCTCTTTTAGTCTTTCTTTACTCTTCCCTTTCTAAATCTCAAATAAATTTTAGGGATTTTGAAGGTTTCTTGACTCTTCCCTTTCTGAATCGCAAATAGATTTTAGGGATTTTGAAAGTGCCGTATTCAGATTAAAAGTGCCGCCACCCGACACAAATCCCGCACCCGTGTCGGATCGTGTCGACACGGGTACTCCATCAAAAATATGCGAGTCCGAGTAACACAGATCGCTATAACTCGCCGTGGCGCCGTGACAACTATGATTGAAATAAATAAGAATTTTATGTAATTACAAGACAAAAGGGAATTGAATAGTCTCAACATGCTTGATACTATCTCCATTCAGAAATGAGTCACACTTTACTGGTTGATTAATTTACAAATTATGGTTTGATAAGGACATATTCAAACATAATTTTTGTTGCTTAAAAATTTCAATCTTAAATTTAATATTAGTAATATTTCACTGATTTTTTTCTTATATATGTTGTGTTACCTACAAACCTTAGCATAATACTCAGTTGATGAAGAGTTGGTATACATTTATGCATAAAGTCTTGGAACTATGGTAATCGGCGATGTTGCTGATTCTAATTACTATCAAAATGAATGATGAAGAAAATTTAGATTATTAGTGACATTTCATAGCTTGGCTAGTAACCCGAGCTATGTGATTGCT
This sequence comes from Panax notoginseng, assembly GCA_016801055.1. Lineage (NCBI taxonomy): Eukaryota > Viridiplantae > Streptophyta > Magnoliopsida > Apiales > Araliaceae > Panax > Panax notoginseng. The sequence continues at coordinate 66,877,149 of CM029020.1, read as the reverse complement.
CCATTTTATATTATACTGTCTGATTATGTACTTTTAAATGCTTTGTCAAGCCACCTCAACCGTTTGTTTATGCTTCTTGTGGTCATTAACATATATGGATTGCTCTTTCTAATTTCAGGTCTAATATGTGATCGGGGCCTTACACTTGGGGACCTTCAAGGAGTTCTTTATGACTTTTTCTCCCGTCTAGGTAATAGATCAATTCTTTGCTGGCCTCAACTGTTGGCCATTTTAGCTTTAAACACATTAATATCAGGACTTCACAATTTGTAAATGTTCAAGGAAATGGAGTTTGAAGGATAATGTCTTGCAAAAGCTTTCAGTTTGATAAAATATTTTATTGTGGAGAAGATCCACAACAAATAATAGGAGAATGAAACTTTTATCCTTGTGTTTCTTCTTTTCAGGTATGTTCAAGTTGCGTTTCAAGCCTGCTTACAATCCTTATACTGAACCGAGCATGGAAATTTTCGGGTAATATATCATGATTTTTATCCAATAGGGCTGTAACTTTTCATGAATTGAGCAGTTGCATTAAACATATTGTACGGTGCCAGTTATCATGAAGGATTTAAGAAGTGGGTGGAGATTGGAAATTCTGGCATGTTTAGACCTGAAATGTTACTCCCTATGGGGCTCCCAGAAGATGTTCGTGTGATTGCATGGGGCCTCTCTCTTGAGAGGTAAGCATATACTGTTTTCTTTTATATATATATAAATTATGATTTTACAGTGTTGAGACATGCTCTATATAATAGCGCGTATTTGTGTGTATGTTATATTGCACACCAGAGATTGTAAAAGATGGGCAAGAAACTTGGAAATGTAGGTAGCAAATTATTGAGAGCCTAATGTAACATAAAGGCAGGTCCATACTCTTCTTTAAGATTGTTGCAAAATTAGAATAGGAGATGTTTTATTTAATCTTACAAGATAGCAGGCACCTACGATAGGACAGCCTTTGCGGGTGCTTAGCCATTCTTTATTTACAATTATTGACGCAATTTTGTATTAGCAGTCCACATTTTCCTTTTGACCCAATCATTACCTATGCATAATTACTACTCGGTATAAAATTTATTATTTCTTCTGGCTAGTATTCTTTTTGTTGGTTTTCTTCAAGTATCACCTTTTGCTTGCTTCTTCTTTCTCTTGCACCAGGCCAACCATGATACTATATGGGATCGATAACATCAGGGATCTCTTTGGGCACAAGGTATGGCTTTCCTCCTCAAGTACAAACCTTAAAATCACGTGGGTGGTTATTATGATTTTATTATTATTATTATTGTGTGTGTGTTTTGCAGGTGGATCTTAGTCTCATCAAGAGCAACCCTATATGTCGCATAGGTCTCGAGTAGAATCCTATGGTCAATATTTATTTTGTATTGATACATCTTTTTGAGAACATTGTGGTGAATAGGATGCCCCTATGTTATGTGATGTTCAATGTCAATATGTTTACAATAGAGGTTCAAATATGAGTTCTACTTTAGATATCAGTAATTTGCGGGAGCTTGAATCTATAGAAACTCAGGTTATTTACAAACAGTTTTGAGCAACTATTTATACTTACATGCCCTACATGTTATTATTTTAAGAGTTAATAATTTGAAGGTATATATAGAAGCAAGGGTGTAAATGAACCGAGTCAAGCCGAATATTGAGTTGTTCATATTTGGTTCACAAAATTTATTGAGTATAAAATAAGGTTTGATTGAGGTTTATTTAGCTATCGACTCGAGCACGATTCTGAATCGAGTCCGAGCAGTTTGAATTTTTTGAACTAATATGATTCGAGTATCAATAAAAAATTACAATTTGAGAAAGTTCAAATAATTTTTTGAACTTTAAAATTTGTTCATATTTGATTTATTTATATTTCGAGTCGAGTTCGAATCGAACTTTTAGTCGAGCGAGTACGAATCGAGTCCGAATTGCTTGTTAATTTTACAGCCTTGTACAGAACTAGTGTTAGAATTATGACATCATCATCAGTAGTGAAGTAGGGTTATGTTTGTTTGTAAGGACTATAATTCCGAAATTATATTATAATCTCAGAATTAGTTAAAACTATTAAGTCATTTTATAATCTCGAGACTAATAGTCTCTAAGTTTAAATTTGAAAATAAACAAGACATTTGGGATTAATAATCTTATTCCAAGTATAATCTTTGTAAACAAACATAGTCTAGATGTATTAGACAAATTTACCCATATTTTAATGATGCGCAATAATCTTAGCATTTAGCATTGATTGTGTATACTGTCAGTATATTAAATTTTAACTCTTATTTGCTAATTAAAAAAATTAAACTCATTTTTATTCGTAGTTAATTGCTATCATGCTAATAATTTAAAATTGCATTGGCGCCCAGCTTAGGGAATGATTTTTGGTAATTCAGCTAATCGTTTGCATAGCTATCCGGGTATTACTCATCTGTCAGGAGTGTATAAACAATTACAGATCTTTGGTATCATCCATAAGACTAATAAGTTGATTCGAGATCTCGCTATAAATTAATTTACAAAATATGGATGTGGTATATTTCACATTAATAAATTGTTTTAATGTAGTATTTGACCCCATATAAAAAGTTGAGATGGAGTATGTTACATTAACAGTTTGTAAAATATTTATAGAATAGTTTGTGTCTGTAGTATTATTAAAAAAAAAACAATGTATAGATTTCAATCCTCTTTCTGACTTATAAGGGACTTTTCTTCAATTTTTCGAGAAAGACAGTTTTTACTCTTTTCCAGATTACAAATTTTCAAACAGTTTTGAGCACCTATTTATACTAGCATTTCCTACATATTATTTTGAGAGCTAAAAGGTTACTAATGTAAAAGTATATATGCAAGTAGTGTTATGATAACACATGAAATAGATGTATTAGACAAAGTTACCCAAATTATAAGTCATAATCTTAACATTGTTTGTATATATTGTCAGTATATTAAATCTTGACTCTTATTTTTTTTCTTAGTTAATTGAATATTAGCGTACTAATAAATTAAAATTAAAATAAAATTTTGTGTTCTTTAAAAGTTATTGATCAACTTTATAATGGATAGGAGTAATTGAAAGAGGGTGGACTGCATAAAATTTGACTTTGGTCCTGAATATGTCATGTGGGCCAACTTTAATTAATTTTTAATTTGGATTCTTCAACACAAATCTTTCCAAGTAAGAGAGAGAGACGAGTCTTGCATCCAAATTAGTAATGCAAGCGCATAAAAACATAAAAATAAAAATAAAAAAAGAAGATAGAGAAAAAAAAATACGAAGTGTGAACTATTATTAGATATTTTACATATTTAATAATATTTATATATACAAAATTGTGCATTAAGAATTGAATTTATATATTATATATTAATGAAAATGTATAAAACATACTGCATATTAGTGAAAATATATAAAGGATCTAATAGTATGTTTTGCTTCGTATTTTTTTAATATTGCGTGTACACAAGTTTTTGTGTGCAGTTTGTGTTCGTAATTTTTTTTTTTACACATTTTTATTTATATAATTCTTGCACTTAGGACACATGTAAAAGAAGAAAAAAGATGCAGCAACTTACACTAAAGCCCAAATTAGCTGTGAAAAGTTATGAAAACTGAATTAATAAAATGATTCCCACATGGTACTACCAATTTTGGCAAAAGCAAATAAAAATTGTGCTGCCCTCTACCCAAATAAATGATAGATAAACTGTTAACATGTATGTACATGTTTGATTTTATGCTTTTAAGGGTGAGTTTTGGAATTTGAAAAATATAGAGAAAGTAATGAAATATTAACGGAAAAGACTGTGTTGTGTTAGTTGTTTCTGTTGCAATACACGACTTAAATATGAAACTTAAATTAAGTAAAAACATATCTTTTAATAAATAGTGTAATTGATGTTAAAAAAAATTGAATAAATTTTTAGATTTTACTTTCTGTTTCTGTTCCTTGTTTTTACTTTTCTCAAGTTGTTTAAAGATAGGGAATTGATATTTTTACAAGTAAATTTTATAGTTTCACAAACTCCTCATTATATACTCCATCCGTTTCGTATTAAACGTTCTAATTGGTTTCGGCACGCTAATTAATAATATATATATATATATTTACCTAAATTACTTTTTAATTGAACTATTAATTCACTTTTCTATACCCCAACATTAAATATTCTTTGTTAGTTCCCACATGAATCAATTCTCTAATCATTTTTATTGTTATTCTCACATTACAATAAGTATATTTTTCTCTCCAAACCTACCCACTAATTACATGCATATCCCCATGCATGCAAACCAGCCTTTGTTGGTATTAATTTCTAGTTATTATATTATTTTTATTGTTATTCTCACATTAAATAGAAGAGATGTTATAATAATAATATGAGAGAGAGAGTGTGGTACTCCCTCCATCCCATTATATCTGACGTTCTAGAGAGTTTTTTTCTTCTCAAAATATTTGACGTTTTACATAATTAAGAATATTTTGCCTACTTGTTTCCTTTTCTACCCTTCCTTCTCCACCACCATTAATGGCCATTTTCTCTGTTTTAAAAAACAGTTCAAATTCTATTCTTTAATTAGGAGAGAGAGTGTGAAATCAAGTTTGGTGTTAATGGAGAATTAAATGAGATTAAAGTATTAATTAAGGGTAAAATAGTAAAACTACATCTATTCTTAATTTATGTAAAAATCTCTAGAACATCATATATAATGTGATGGAGGGAGTATAATAATACATCATTTTCCGATATAAACCTTTTATCATTTCTTAAGTTTTCAACAAAAGTTGACTAAAAAGATTACGAGTGTATAAGTGGAAAAATAAGATAACAATAGTTATTAATATAAAAATTGGACATTTATTGTAAAACATCTTTTAAAAAAATTAAAACGTTTAATAGGAGAGAGTAAATAGTAAGTGTAATTCACCCTCATATGAGAGTGTATATTATGAAACTAACACTTTCAATTCTAAAAATATCAATTTCCTAAAGATGTCCTCCTTAGCAGAGAGAAACTTAAAACACATTCACTCACATGTGAAAGGATAATCAGATATCTTGCTAACTACTCACTCCGTCCTTTAGAGTATTCATAGCAGTTTTTTTATCTTTATTCTTACTCTACAGTGTTATTGGGTCATTTGTAAAATAGATATTCAATTTTTTCACTATATACCCAACAAGTTCCTTATATTGATTCCTTAAATAATACTCCCTCCGTTCCTTAATATAGGTCGTTTTAAGGTTATGCACAAGCATTAAAGTAATGATTGTATAGTATTAACTATAATATCAATTGTCTATATTACCCTTGTATTGAAATAAGAGATTGTTATTTATTGGACAAAAAATAGTGAAAGAACCAAAGTTACATTTAATATTTGGGGTAATATTGGAAACTAAACAATTAATGCTTACTTGAAATTCTAAAACGACTTATATTAAGGAACAAAAATATTTCTCTAAAACGACCTATATTAAGGAACGAAGGGAGTAAAATTTAAAAGTTAAAAGTTAAAATTTTCAATAGTCAAAATATCATATTAATAATAATCTTATAATATATAAAAGAGAGTATAATTTATCAATTATATTTCACTGTAAAATAATGTTTATTTTATTTTAAATTTTAAGTAATTTATAAAGTGAGTATTGAATGGATTGTAGTTGCAAATGTACATAAGATTAATATTAACTTTTAAAAAGTTAATTTGTGATATTTTTAAATTTAAATTTAATATGATTCATTTAAATTTTGAAAATAATAAATTTTATAATTATCAATACGTTTATAATATTTATAATTATATTGACATAAATTAAATAAATTTATATCAGTTTTAAATTTGAATATGTTTGAAATTAATTTTTAAAATATAAGTCAATATTAAGTTTATAATTTAAAAATAAAGTAGTAAAAAAATGTCAAGATGTGTATGATTGATGAGTTGTACACTTAAATGAGGGTGTGAAATGTCATTTTGTATATATATAGAATGATCTTTTGACTCCCTCACTTTGGGGAATAAAATTCTATATATGGATTAAAATAGAGAGTCAAATAAGGATAAGGAAGCTGTTGGATAATAATTTGTTGATGCATTCTTCAAAATTGGGGATAAAGAGTTAATTAGGGAAACTGTTGTTAATGCTCTTAATATATGTAATTTTAGATGTTTTTTTATTTTTTTTTAATTATTTGTCGTTTGATATAATTTAAGAAAACTAGTCAAAATCTTTTTAAAATTACCCCTCATTACTTTATCTAGTTTTTTGAGATCTTTATTCCAATTCCGGAAAAACTCTCTCCTTTTCACAACAAATCTCACTCCTATTATCTCTCATTGTAGTTCATTTTTGCTACATCCATATTTTCTTTTCACCTTTTTTCTTCTCCCATCTATTTCTCTCTTGTTTATCATGTATATATTCTCATTTTCAGTAATTTTTAGGTCTCTTCCTCTCAAATAAATTACGGAGTTAGGAAATTTTATTGGATTTTCTTTGTCACTTGGAAAAATATTGAAATTTATAATTTTACTTGTGTAGTATTTTTTTTATAAAAAAGATCGTGTGGCCTACATTACTTTTTATAAACAAAAATAGCGGGACAGTTCAAAAATTAAAAATTAAACAAAAAAATCTTAAGAGTGCAAGACGCTAATTTTTAACTTGTTTAAAATAAAAAAGATGAAACTCAAGTTTTCAAGTATAATGTAAATTGTGAGGGAGAGAGTGGAGATGATTTTTAAAGAATCGGACGAGTTATTTTATGGGAAGGGAGAGAGAAATATAATAGTAAATGAGAATAATAAGTTTTTTTAAGAGAAAATTATTAGAAAATATTACATACAAAATAACTATAATAATTATAAAAATTTAAAAATATTATAAACAATTAATATTATATTTAATTTTATATAATCATTTGTTAATATTACTAGTTTAATACTACTACCAAGAGAAGGAATTTATTGACCTTTGAAGAAGGGAGAGTATCAAAGTAACCACCAACCCATTATTGTGAAATTAGATCTAAATTCTAGTTAATACCAACTGTATATCGTCAAAAGTTCAGAATTCTATGTTTCAGGAAAGAAAAAATAAGAGTAACGAGGGTTTACCCTGAAAATTATGGGTACTAGAAAAAAAAACAAAAAATTTGAAAAAATAAAAATAGAATAAAATGAACATATCTAACTGCTAGGATCTCTATGCTTCTCTTAAGAACCCTCCTCAGATCTTCAGCTGTTTTTGCCTCAAAAGATTAGGCAACTTCAACATGCTGCGAATCATATTATCTTCAGCTTTGCCTCCGGGGTGAAGAAGGTTTGTCCGTAATATACAAACAGCTCCTTGACTATATGTAAGTTCAGAATCAGCACAGCCACCTTTATTGAACCGAGAAGCTGCTATACAACATATCAAGGCTACTTCCGCCAGAATATAGATGTCAAACCACCCGAAAAGTTGCTTCTCATCAGCTCATTCCGTATAAAATCTTCACAAGGTTCTTCCACAGAAGGCGTCATATTTAGATCAGGTATAATGAAGCCTCCTTCTTGGCTATCAAAATCCTTTTGTACTTTCTTGGAATCACATGATGGTTGATCATTGTTTATGGCGTGTCTTGACAAGATTGAATGAGCTTGGTCAACTGTCGATGCTTCTGCTTTGTAGAATTGATTGAAAATCGCGGATACTGGATCATCTGATATTGAAAGCATTTTTTTTGGGGCTTGTACTTGGAAATCAAGCTGCATATAGGAAGAATCATGTCACTAGTGTCGGGTAAATATTATGCATACAGGAACATGGTTTTTTGAGGGATTATTCCAACAAGTTTCTGTACTTTATTGTCTTTGATCCAAGCCTCTTACTTAGATTATAGTTTTATTTCAGTTACAAAACTTTGCCTTTTGCTAAAAAAAGGTGTAGTTTGTCCTCAACTCATAAGCAACAAAACACTATCTTGCTACTAGTACTCCTATACTAAAACACATAACCAGATGACACTACATCACTAAAAGCTGCATTTAACTTTGATTCTAACAATGTTCAATTTCATTTGAACTGTGAATTGTAGCACTACTAAATTTTTACTTGGGAAGGCCCAGGAAATAGGCATCAATAATTAATGAATAAAAAACATATAAATCTTTCGAATTCATTGTATGCCCAGAATTATTTATTCATTAGGGTCAACATTCAACGCTAGAGAATATCACAAGCAGAGTAGACAAAAGAGCAGCAGCTGAAGTAAACCTAACAAGTTCAAACAAGGAAAAGAATCGAAAATTCACCTTGATTCTCCTTAAGTTGTCACCTCTTGATCTTTGTTCATTCAGCGTAACATGTAATGATGCTAACTCCTGTTCACAGGACACAAAAATAAAAGCAAATTAGGGTCACAAGGCAAAAGCAAAAGAAATTTATAAATAACCAGGGTTAGTTTTTTAGGAACATACTTTCTCCAAATTTACCCTTTCCTTCATTAAGTAACTTTCCTCCTCTTTAAGTTCAGTAAAAGTCTGTCAATAGTCAATGAAGTTTCCATTAGTAATAATGACGACTTGGATTACAATCATTTTAAATTGAAACTAAAGGCTCAACAAGATTACCTTCTTTTTTCTTGATTTCTTGCTAGTAGTGGCTGTAGTTGTATCATTGGCGAAAGTACCCTGCATAAAACACCCATATTGGTTAAAAAACCAATCTTTATTCATATTTCATATCAACATAAAATAAGCTTGATATTTCCTCCCAACAAATTTGATATTTCCCCAATGCTCTCGTATAATAAATGGGTCATTTATGACATGTGAAAGAAAATGCAAATAACAATTCCTACCTAATGAATTCCAAGATACTCACTTTAATTAAATTAAGAATTAAAGGATTCATCATGTTATAAACCATGAGAGAGCCACACCTTAAAAGTTAACTATTAAGATTGGAGAGAAATTAGGATCATAACATTCCACCACGCTCCGCAGTCCTGGCACCACGCGGGCTGACTTTGCACTAGACGAGTCTAGAACACTGCAATACCAACGTCACCACCCTTATCGCACGATTGCAACCGGGAGATAGCAGACGGCTTTTATACCAATTGTTATAAATCACGGGAGAACTACACCTTAAAAGCTAGCTATTAAAATTGTAGAGCCCAAAATTTATAAATATCCCACATCAAAATCTCATACCATCGATGTGGGACACAAGTCCCATACCTTGCAATTAGGATTATAACACATCATTCCAAGGAAGTAGACTACTCAAGAATTTCACATTTGATTTATCTCATAATTGAATAAAGAAGACATATAAAGGAAGGCGGAATCAAGTAAATCCAAACACAATTATCAACACTAATTATATTTTATGATAAAATAAACACCTGGGTATTATTCTCAGGTCATTCAAATACATATAGAATACATATAGAGAGACAAAAATAAAAACTATCTAGAAAATGGATAAACTCTATCCCATTAGATAGAAATTGCTCCTTTCTCTCTCTATATGGGGGGTCCGTCTGTGCAATTAAAAACCAAGAACAAGACAAAAATGAAATGGATGTAGCAGCTCGTAGGCCTGAAGATCTATTACCTCACACGTGGGAATTGGGATAAGACAACAAAGCTCAAGTGGCATTCCCGTTTAGCCAAAACCACTATGATAAAATTAAAGAATGATTTATATGTTAGATAAATTTCATGACAGAATTAGATAAATTTCAATATATATTATTGTCATAATATTAGACTCACTTTTTTAATTAAAAAAAACACTCACTCCAATGTATCCAGATTACTAGCTGAGGCACAATCTTTCCTTATCTTGAAGCCATTATGATTATCCACATTAGTTTCAACTTTCAAGAAATCCATCCCTCACAGAATATACTAGACAAATATTACTCCTAATTGAAAAATACCCCCCAAAAAATGTTTTTAACCACTAATTTAGAAATTTGACTAGGACCCATGTTCCCTCTTGTCAAACTCCCTCTGTTTCATGAGGTAACGTCTAACCAAGTAATATGTTGCCATGTGGAAAAGGCCTCCATCTCCCACATATGACATCACAAGACCTTTTTACCCTCTAAACTTTTACAATCTTCAAGTATGAGACATTCTATATATCTGTTTCAGATGTGACCTCTTAAAAGTTAACAATAAAAATGAAAAAAAGAAAAAGAAAAAGAAAAAGAAAAAAGAAAAAAGAAAAAGGAAAGGACAAGATCTCCCAACTTCCACCCACCAAACCATACAGTGCATCTCCAGCACTCATTTGTCAGAGTCTACATGGAATGGAGGCACCTGCGGCGTACCCGATTAAATCTCCACCAAACCCCCAGAATTACAATAAAATAAATACCCTCATCCTCGGGCATCCTCCAGCCTCCAACCTTAGTTTATGTGATCCACTTATTATTCTAAAAAGATGAATCTAGCCCATGAAATAAGGAAAAATGGTTGGACTCGTGACAAGGGTTCTGTCCATAAAATTTTGAAAGAGAACAAGGCGAGTAGAGGAAGTTTCCCTGATCTAGACCTCAAGGAGAGTTGTCTGACTGACGAATAAGAAAGTAAGTTTTTTTTCTTCTGACAAAACTGTCCTTCCTTCCTTCCAAAAAGGTAGATTGAGAACGGTTTTTCAGTCATTCTAAAGGGCATTTTCGTCACATAAGAAAAAATACTTTTTTTCATGGGTATTTTACAAATGGCAGGTACCGGAAAAGAGGCGAGAAGAAAACCTGGATTTTTACTTCATTAACCTCACGTGACTCACGTTAATTCCAGGGGCATTTTCGTCACAGAATAAATTCAATGACAAGAAACAGGAATAAAATTTTGAACTTTAAATTTAAAATGGCAAAAATCGTGCTTTCCGCTCCTCTAAAATATTTGATTAACAAACAAACTCCCTAAATGAAGAAATTCATAATAGGGGTAGAAGGGTAAATTTACAAAACACAAAAGAATATTTCTCGTTGAAATATAAACAAACAGCCTCAAAATCCAAAAATTAGAAAACACCATCGGATAGTTCCGTTAACAGTAAAAAAGTCCGACACTACACAGAACCGGTAGCCGAAAAGATGACGTCATCATCGGAGAGATAAATTAAATCCAGTTGACGGTGGCAACAAATCTGGTACGGTAGAGGATGGGATGAAAAGAGATGAGAGATAAAAGTGATAAAAACCTTGGATCTGCTGGCGACGGAGTTATCGTAGCCGTCACTGAGAGAGTCGGCGCTCCAGGAGAGCGGCGTGGTGGGGCTGCACCTTGTTGGCTCGCGGTTCTTCGTTGTCACCGGCTTTGACCGGAGCTGGCGGTGGCCCCACACGAGCGGCGGCAGTACCGGCTTCGGCGGAGCCGAAATCCCCGACTGAGAATAAAAAGGGTCGGCCAGCGTACTCTTCATCCGTAACAGTATCTCCACCACCAGAGAGTCATCCATTAACGCCGATTGCACCCAGTTATCATCCTCCATCTAGAGCCTAATTGGTTAGAGGTAAAAGGTGAAGAGAGAGATTTGATGGTGTGGAGTAGAGGAGAGAGAATGGGGAAGAAGAGGTGGCGGAGGAAGGGAAAAAGGATATTAAATAGAGAGAGGAGAGAAAACAATGTAAACGGATTGGTGGTGGTGGGTATATATTTTGTGCATATATGTATATTTATATGTATATATTTTGTGAGTATATATATAATTGATTATTTAAATTATATATAATTGATTATTTAAATTTGATAATTTTTACGAGATTCTCTTGTATAAGGTGACTTTCACTTATGTGAGGATAAACTCGTGAAATTATCCAATTTATTTATAAAAATATCAATTATTATTATTATTTATAGACTAAAAGACAATTTGCATCTTAAATTTTATATCGTTGTTGATTTTTGCATCCCAAATTAAAAAAAAGTGTCTAAATACACCCCAAACTTCATTATACGTAACAAAAAGCACACTTTCTTCACTTAACCGGTCAAAAGTGACCGACTAAAGCTGTAACACAAGTTTGGGGTGCAAATTGTCTTTTAGTCTTAAAAATTGACAAAAATAATTAATTTTAAATAAAATAAAATAATTTTAAAATAATTAATTTAAATAAAAACAGAATTTTTTTTAAAAAAAATTTGTCCAAAACAGAATTTAAGTTGTCTTTTAGTCTATTTTTTAAAAACAAAATTGTAAAACAGATTTTTTTTTTTTGTAAAAAATTCTGTTTTTACAAAAAAAAAATTAAAATAAATATGTTTTTACAAAAATTATAAAATCAAATTATGTTTTACAAAATTGTAAAATTGTGTCTACAAAATTGTAAAATACAATTTTTTTTTAAAAAAAATATGTTTTTACGAAAATTGTAATACAAAATTTTGTTTTACAAAATTGTGTTTAAAAAAAGAATTTTTTAAAAACTTAAAAAAAAATCTGTTTTTAAAAATAAAAACTTAAATTCTGTTTTATACAAAAAATTCTGTTTTTAAATTCTATTTTTAGAAAAAAAAATGTTTTAAAAAATTCTATTTTTACAAAAAAAATTGCTTTTACAAGTTTTTAAAAAATTCTGTTTTTAAACACAATTTTGTAAAAAAAAATTGTATATTTTATTTTACAATTTTTGTAAAAACAGATTATTTTTTTTATAAAAAATTGTATTTTACAATTTTGTAATCACAAAATTTATTTTACAATTTTTGTAAAAAGAAATTTTTTTTAATTTTTTTTTGTAAAAACAGAACTTTTTACAAAAAAATATGTTTTATTATTTTAATTATTTTATTTTAAAATTAATTATTTTATTTTTATTTTTAAAATCAATTATTTTATTTAAATTAATTATTCTAAAATTATTTTATTTTATTTAAAATTAATTATTTTTGTCAATTTTTAAGACTAAAAGATAATTTGCACCCCAAACTTGTGTTACAGCCTTAGTCGGTCACTTTTGACCGGTTAAGTGAAGAAAGTGTGCGTTTTATTATGTATAATGAAGTTTGGGGTGTACTTAGACACTTTTTTTAGTTTGGGGTGCAAAAGTCAACAACGGTATAAAATTTGAGATGCAAATTATCTTTTAGTCTATTAAAAATTAAATTATGTCCCTAATTTTAAAGAATAGTTGTTTCTCGGTGGATTCATATATTTTTCTTATTTTTTTTAACTTGCCACCCTGGACAAAAAAAGTTTCCTTATTTTTTTTTGTGAAGCTTAGGAAAGGAAGGTGTATTTAAATAAGGTAATAAAAACTTTCCTTATTTAACAATGGTATTTCATCTGCTCCCTCCGTCTCATATGAACTAAGGTTTTAGGAAAAAATTAAAATATAATGGTGCTTTGCTTAAGTGATTAAATTGAATATAAAATTTAATATTTTTTCCGTTCGAAATTATAAAATTATTATTAACTTTTTAAAATATAATAGTATTTTGTTTAAGTGATTAAATTGAATATAAAATTTAATATTCTATTTGTTCCGAATTATAAGATTATTATAGATTTTTATAAAATTAATTTGAGACATTTTTAAATTTAAAATTATATGATTCATTTAAATTTAGAAAATAATTAAACTTATAACTAGTAGAGATTTTTATGTAATTTATGATACTCATAATTGTATTAACATAAACTAAATTATGAATGCTCTCAATTTTAAATTTGAAAATATTTGAAATTAACTTTTCAAAAGTCATGATCTTATAATTTAAAACGGAGAGAGTATTAATTTTTAAAATTTATTAAAAATAAAAAAAAATTAATTTTATATTAATATAGATATAATATAAAAAATTAAGTCATTACTATTTTTTAAAAATTTATATACTACAAATAAAAATAAAAATTTTATTCATAAAGAAGACAAAGAAAACAGACCGGATGAAGTAATATTTTTTATAGGAAAAAAGAACGAAAATAACAGAGATGGTGGGTATTTTAGTATTACGTTATATATTTTGTAAGGATTTCGAATCACGTGATAGGGCGTGACACTTCTCTTGTGGGTGTAGATAATTTTGTATTCATTGGTTTGAGTAAGGATGTAAACGAGTCAATACAGTTCGGGTTCAATTCAGACTCGACTCGAATAAATACGAGCGAGACTTGGATTCGTTAATAATATGATCCAAATCTGAGCATTAAAAATAGTTCGAATAAAAATATGAGTATAATATGAGCAAGGTTATACTCGACTCGTTTAAGATTCAAACTACTTGAATTTTTTATTGTGATTCGATACATACTCGGTTAATACATATTCGATTAGATGTTCGATACATTCTCTTATAATATATACAAATTTAAATCAATTTAGGATAATTAGTTATTATTTTATTTTATTTTTAATTTTAATTGTGATTTTATATTTGTAAAGTGTAATAATAAATCTATTTTTTCATTTTTAAGTAAAATAACAAATTCAATTTATAATTATATTTATTATAAAACTAGTTATTATGTGGAGACTCGAATTCGAACTTGAATTTGAAGCTCGCGAGTAGTTTGAATAAATATTCGAGCCAAGTTGGATCGAATTCGAGTAATAAATATTCGAGTCAAGTCAAATCTGAGTAGGATTTTTTAAATATAATTTGAATTCGAGCCGAATTCGAGTATAAATTTATCATTTCGAGTCGAATTCGAGTAGTTCTCTGTTCATTCCGATTCGACTTGTTTACACCCTTAGGTTTGAGCATGGTTTTAAAATCCAAATCGGAATTGACTCACCCTACAATTTTGTTTGGACCAATTAATCAATTTTCGTCAAAATTGGTTGATCTGATTGACCATCGATCAAACTAATAGTTCAATCAGTAAAATTAGTTAGTTGACTCGATTTTCAATATTTTTTTACCAAAAATATTTTAATATTATAATTAACCAATTTTAATAATATTGTAACTCAACTTTATTATATTTTAGTTCATAACAAGATACAAACCCGCGCGTTGCGGCGGAATTATTTAATTTTTTAATAATAAATGTGTACGTAAAATTAATAAATTAAAATATAATAAAAAGAGTAAATTGTTGTGCGATGATCAAATTTTACACAAATAAATAAATAAATATACATTATAGGGGGTAGTGGTGAGAGTTTATCGGTTTGTGCATTACACTCTAAGTATGTGACTATTGCTTTTAGGCTAGAGGCAAAGTAAGTGATCTCAACTCATGGACAAATCATTTTATCTACTCTTCCATTTTTCTATTTTTTTTAGTTTTTCTTGACCAAAGTGTAGCCAACTGATCAATATGTTTTTCCCGTCCTTTACTACATTTGTAATTTGTTTACTATAAAGAAAGGGTTGCCTCAACTAAACTTTTTACAATCCATAACAAAAAGATAATAAAAGGGTATGTGAAAGTTTAAAAAATCTCTTAAAAATACAATTAGAAAGCCAATGCTCAAACTATTCAGCCCAAACATATAGCAAAATAGCTGGGCAAACTACAAGCTTAGAACCTTCATTCAAGAAACAGCTTTCAATTGCAATAGGCTGAAAACAAAGTCAGTGTTCACATTAGCAGTGCCACATTGTGAGGTAATTTTGAGTAATGTGTGTATAAAACGCAGTACATGGCACAACAGTTTGAAAATATCTACCTCTAACCATTCCCTTGTAAATAATGCAGTAAACATCAAGCACATAACTATTCAAAATGTCAAAAAACTAACTATCTAATAGTTGGCCTAATGTAAGCATGTGAAATGAACTTTCTAGTGGTTTCCTTTCCTTGATTTGGCAAGTAATATTATCGTACCCTGGTTTCAGTGTTTCATGAAGTTTGCTTTAGATGGTATCAATCACTCATGATCTAACTTTGCATCTAGAAATGTACATTTTTTGAATAAACAATTTAGGATCTGGTCTATGTTTGCCAACTTTATTCAGCCTTTTAAGTAATTATCATGAAGATGAAGCTTGAAAAATGTTGCTAGGACTTTCCATTCTCTCAATATGAATAACAATCTTTGTTTAGTTGAACTGCTCTAGATTTATTTTTATATGACCGAGCTTTATTTTATTTCCTTAGGATTTTGGGGGGACAGGTCCGCAACAGATATTGGTATGTCATAGTGCATGCAGGAAACACATCAGCTTGTGTGTCTAGGACACATACTCCTTTTTCCACACACACACACACACACACACACACACACACACACACACACACATATATATATATATACACACACTAAAGGCAAAAGTATATCATCATCTGTAGTAACGTGTACAAAATGTGGTTTTAAGATAACTTGAGCTGCATAAAAACACTGGGTATGTTTAAAGATGACTTCATACGTCTCTCAACCGTGTATATGCACGTGGTAAAACAAATGAGATACACTCATGTTTGTAGATTCCTAGAACTTTAATCAAATGAATGATAGTATTATGATATTAAGTAAATTATTAACAGATACTACATATATCTTGTCATCAAGTACAAGGTTGCCCAGATGAAACGTTTATCTATTCTAACTTCTGGCCTTGTGGACTATCTATATCAGGACAAATAGTGTTGCTGCATTATAGAGTCATTTGCTCTGCGATTTCAAAATCAAATGTTGCTACGTCAGCATATGGAATTCTAATTGGACGAAGGTGAGTAGCCTTTGTATGTTAATTCTCGTAAGACTGCTTAGTTACTTTCATTTCACATACCCGTAAACATCTTTTCAGACTGCCTTCTACAGTCTACAAACCAATCCCCAACTTTTGCTCATCTTCCATACTCATGGCTCTCTTGTTAGGGTCCTTGGCTCTAGGCTTTGGTTGCTTCCCTGTACGAACCACTTTCACCGCTCTAGTCGGCTTGACAGGCTGAGCTTGCATTGGAGAAGAAGTTGGTACAGGTGATTGATTGAAATTGTTTTATTTTAAGCAAAAATTTATAGTACTTTCTTTCTATGTGACATAGGGATGCCTCATAAATTCAAAGTCTCCACAGAACCAAAATTATGAGATGCAAGGAGTTGATCATGCAACTAATTTGTTAGGTCTGCTCATGATTAATCCAATGTCTGGAGAGGCCCAATCCCTAACTGTTTGGCGATAATTCTGTGAAAATAAAACACTATGTAAGCAATCCTTGGTACACATAACTGCATTATGATGTTAGAAAACAACTCAATTTATTGGGACACATATAATATTGTTTTATTAGGTAGATAGTGGAAACATACAAATACACTCCTGCTATGTATGGCAACTCAATTCAAGCTTTGAATTAAAATTGAAAGCACATTTGCAATTCTCTAGAATTAAAATTTAGTTAAAATTTGGCACTAAATTCCAATTTCAAGGGTTGGAATTTTCTTGCCAAACATTGCTTCAGGGAAAATCACACCTACTAACATGGAAAAGCCCAAATAAAAATCACATTAAAAAACAACATAAATAGATATTCATATGATGATAACAAACATGTGGCATGTTTAAAACTTACATAGGACGAAGGTGAGTAGCCTTTGTATGTTAATACTCGTAAGAATGCTTAGTTACTTTCATCTCACATACCCGTAAACATCTTTTCAGATTGCCTTCTACAGTCTACAAATCAATCCCCAACTTTTGCTTATCTTCCATACTCATGGCTCTCTTGTTAGGGTCCTTGACTCTAGGCTTTGGTTGCTTCCCTGAACGAACCACTTTCACCGCTCTAGTCGGCTTCACAGGCTGAGCTTGCATTGGAGAAGGAGTTGGTACAGGTGATTGATTGAAATTGTTTTCTTTTAAGCAAAAATTTGTAGTACTTTCTTTCTACGTTACATAGGGATGCCTCATAAATTCAAAGTCTCCGCAGAACCAGAATTATGAGATGCAAAGGGTTGATCATGCAACTAATTTGCTAGGTCTGCTCATGATTAATCTAATGTCTGGAGGCCCAATCCCTAACTGTTTAGCAATAATTCTGTGAAAATAAAACACTATATAAGCAATCCTTGGTACACATAACTGCATTATGATGTTAGAAAATAACTCAATTTATTGGGACACATACAATATTGTTTTATTAAGTAGATATTGGAAACATACAAATACACTCCTGCTATGTATGGCAACTCAATTCAAGCTTTGAATTAAAATTGAAAGCACATTTGCAATTCTCTAGAATTAAAATTTAGTTAAAATTTGGCACTCAATTCCAATTTCAAGGGTTGGAATTTTATTGCCAAACATTGCTTCAGGAAAAATCTACACCTACTAACATGGAAACGTCCAAATGGAAATCACATAAAAAAACAACATAAATAGATATTCATATGATCACAACAAACATGTGGCATGTTTAGAACTTACATAGGACCCGTATGGTATGCGAGACTTTGTCCTATTCACGAAAACCTAGAAATACATTTTGGCAGAATCTTAAGAACTCGAAAAATTAAATCAATTGAAGGTGATAATTTCATATCGTTTTAAACTTATTGACAAAATGCAGTGTCCTGTCAAGGAATGTAAAGCATTAAGAGACATCTAAATTGAAAGGCAATAGGATATGCATTTGAAGGAGCCATGTTTGTATTATTGAAATGACAGACGCAAAAATGGTGGCTGAAAAATGAGGATATATGAGAGAGCGGAAATTTACCTTACCATGCTACCTATCAAAGCAGCAGCTTTCTCATTTAACGCTTTTACATCCTTTTCTATGTTTATATTGTTTCGAGTTGTATGTCTCCTATAACATCAACAAACTTGAGATGGAGAGACAATTGATGTACATTACAATAACATCCTTAGTCATGACTACGTCAGCCATTACTTCTGAATCCAACCTCAGTAAAACACATACCATAATAATTTCACCACAAAGTAAAATAGAAAGCACAAAATCACCTGGATATGTCTGTCAATTCTTGCTTCAAGTTCTTGTTGCAGTCAAATTTTGACAGAGACTGCAACTCCTTCACTTTCTCATGGATCTAAGACATGCCAATATTTAAACGTCATAAGAATGACTTTGCGTCAGCAATTTAATACACGGTGCATTGGCATTAAGCGTAAGCTACACTAAAAAAAAAGAAAACTGCTTGAACAATGTTGAAGCAACTAATGGGGAAAAAATGTTGAGAAACATTGCAATTAACATAAGACAGAGCTATAGAACAATAAAATATTGGAAGTAGACAAACCTTAGAATAGAGCAACACAATACGATAAAAATAGCTACATCTACTGTTTAATGCTTAATCCATAAATTATCCTTTAGCCCCAAGATACTAATGAAGAGAAGCCAAAAGTTGTGGTCAAAGTAGAATTATGAAGGGTTTACTTGAGATAAAATAGTATAGAATTGAATAGAATTTGCCTCAAACTCCAAGTCCAAATTAATATAGGAATCATTTCTCTAAAATCATAGTTGGGTTCCTCTTGCATGAAAAGAATCCTTTTTCCTCCTCTACTTTTGTGTATTCAAATCGTTGGTTCAGGATCTAAATAAGTAAATAAGTTCTGAGCAAAGACTTTACATAGTGATTGGAAAGAGCCACTCAAAACAGTCAAATTGTAATGACTTCTACAATAAGCATCTAAATAAGCATCACAAAAATAAGCAACAATTAGCATGATCAGCTTGATACATACCAAACCTTGTAATTTCTTTCTTGTAATTATTTTAGTGCTATAAATATGAAGATACTTCAAAACTGCCTGGTAATCATCTGTGTTTCACAGTCTCTCTTTCACTATCTCACATAATGCGAACTCTTGCTTGTACACAACTGGACTGATTGAGCAAAGCATGTTAGCACAAATATAAAATTGTTGATGACATAGGAAGTAATATTGAGTTTACGACTTCAAGATATTGGCATATGAAATTAAAAATGATATTGACATAAGATCTTTCATGCTATTGACACCTCAAATATATGTTACAAAATGTAGCAGGAAAATTTAAGAAAGCAGTCTACCTTTAAGCACCGCACATCTACCTGTAAGCACCGCACGTAACTTTTGCTAATAAACATGTCAGCAAACATGATTTTTTAAGTTGTACAATTAAACATTTCTAGACATACAGACATCAAAACAAAACAAACCGAATTAGACTAACATGTGCATGAAAGTGTTCCGCTTTGGAAAATATAGCTAACATGTGCAGGAAAGTGTTCAGCTTTGACTTGTCCGTGCCTGAAACTATTTCTCATTCTTGCATATCAGATAATCAAACAGGGAAAAAAGTAACATGTTCAGAGGACATACATGTCACACAGAATATATTACATTATCTGATAACAATAGATTTGCATTTTAAGGATCAATATTAAAAACTAAAGGATCATCACACATTTGCAATCAATGCTACAGGTCAACTGCAACACATAGTTAATCATTTCATATAAGATAACACAAATGCTAAAAACAAATTATATAAAGCAGAAATCAATGAAAAGTAAATGGAAACTGAATAACCTCTATAGATGCATATCTAAAGAACCACGTACACATGGGAGACAACAGATAACTTCATACAATATTCTCATATCAT
Source organism: Panax notoginseng (assembly GCA_016801055.1). Taxonomy (NCBI): domain Eukaryota; kingdom Viridiplantae; phylum Streptophyta; class Magnoliopsida; order Apiales; family Araliaceae; genus Panax; species Panax notoginseng. The sequence goes on along the minus strand of CM029020.1, from coordinate 66,856,608 downwards.
CCATTTCCTACTCATTTCTAGTACGAAAATATGTCATCTCTCTTGTTCTTCATAGCACAAACTTTCTTCTCAAAGCGGTAGGGAGTTTTTATTCCATAGATTAGGGGAATCATGTGTAAGAGTTATAGTACATCACATGTATTCAAATTGAATATCTGGGTGACCTATACAAATAACAACCTAATAACAGGATCTCTAAGATGTTTTTTTATTACATTTTTTTAACGTTATGATTTCCTAGAAAATCCTTGCTTTCAAAAATCTGATTAAGATGGCGACAAATGTATGAAAAACTTGTTAAGATATTGCAAACAAATTCAAGTCATGTTTGTGTCAACTTTTTTATTACTCATTTCTCAAGAGAAACACTATTCATTTATATTAGTGTTTGATAATTATTCTGCCTAAAATTATTTCAAACCAAAAAAATGGGTCTAGACAATTAGCAATTTAGCATAATGTGCAAGTTGACAGCAACGTAGTTTGGTGGAAATATATAAAATGAAAATCTATGCCCAAGAAACCAAAGTCTTGCCCTTTACATTTGGAGCATCACTATAATATAACACCATATACTATAAAGGTCTTACCACATAGTCCCAGCCATGCCTTTCTGCAAATGCTTTTGTAGCTTCTTCACTATCAAATCCCAGTGCAGAATCACCAACATGGGCATATGGGTCCCCAGTAGATGTCCAACCCATCTAAGGATTTTCCCATCTACAGAAATATCAGAAATAACACTTGTTAAACATAGGGTCACAATGAAAATTACAGAATCCAAGACTCAATAGTACATAAAGAGTACTTTATAGCTTGAAAGTAAACCAGGAAACTCCTTTGAGCACAATCCCAATAAGGAAATATGTAATACATTCGATAGAATCGATACTAAGAGCAAGAGGAAGTAATATGTGCTTAGGAATAGTCAAATGGATGGATCAGTGAAATTAATTGGTAGGAGGACAATGGCAGGGGAAGGAAAGACTTAGCGCTTGAACTTGGGTTCGCCCAATTTCTTCTAGTGAGCCCACGCTCTCAATTCCAGACTCTCCACTTAGGCACCAATTTGGAATTAGACTACCCAAAGAAGAAATTTGCTGTTTTTCATAGTTCTCGGGCAGAAATTTGGGGTTTACCGAACAAAGATGGTCGCCGTCGTCGAGGTTTTCTGAGAGAGTAACGGTTTGAGTAACAGTTTGAGGCATGAAAAATGGGTTGTCGTTGATTGGTGAAATGGATGGATTTGAATTTTGAGTTTGAGGAAGCGAGAGAAAGTATAAGATCTTATGAAGGGGAGGAGGCGATAGAACGGCAACGCGGCCATTGCCGCCGCCAGTACTAAAAATTTAAATCTTCGAGGCATGAATTTAGGTTTTTTACAGTTGTGTCATGTGTTAAGTTAGATGGGCATTCGTATAAAAGGTAATTAATAGCATTAATTAGGATGTACATGTGTTAATTTTATAGAATGACAAATGTCAACGTATTGTGTCATGTACTGTGTTTTAGTATATATAATAGATAATAGATGTGACGCCCCAAAATAGGTCCGCACAACTCATTTCGAGTCGTCAAATACATGGTACAAAATTCAAATACAACTTCATTAATACAACTGTCGTGTAAAATACGACAACACATATGCTGTGAGTTTTAATAAAAATATTGTATTGTAGACAATATCTAAACTCAAATAAAGTTCTCATTAAAATTATTGTTACACTATTTTACAAAATAGTGAGGACGACTATAATAACCATCTTGAACCATTACTCCACTCCCTGACTAGTCCCAGCTACATTCTCGCCTCCTGAGAAGAACAATGGAACCAAAAGGAAAAATGTGAACTCAACTAGCCCAGTAAATAACATTATGACTAAGATAATGAAGGACAAATTATCCTTAGTCCTCAACAGGGGAAAATCTAATAGAATACAATAGACAACAAGTTTTAGATCAACAACTGCAGTGGAAACAACAATTCATTAGAAGAGTCAAGTAGATCATGATGTTTTCCATCTTCTTATGATTTTTAAAGTCCATCATCAATATTTTATCCCTGTAACATCAATCAATAATTATTTCCAATCAACAAATTATCTATGCACTACGGGCTAAAGATAATCGTTTGTATCACCAGTGGTCATGATCATGTCAAACACCATCTTTGCACTACGGGCCAAAGATATCAATCAACAATTCATCTTTGCACTACGAGCCAAAGATAACTTTCAACACAATATAAGCATGAGGATGATGATAATGATATAAAGAATCAATCAAATGAGATCATAACATGGATTCAATTTCAAGAATAAGAATCATAAAACATAACTTGGACAAAGAAAAGAAATTAAATTCTGTTGTGAACAATACTCATGAATAGTACCGTATGAATAGTACCGTATAAATAGTACCTAGACATGAAAAGATTAAAATTTAATAAGAAATTTCAGACCAATATTCCAATGAAATGATATTAGGTGAAGCGTAATCCTTAAAAAATTTCTAATCATTTCAGGAATTATAGAAGCAATACTTACCATAGTAAGTTTAAATTTAGGAATATGAGATGAAATAATATCGCTTAAGTAATATGGAGTATGAAAGAAAATGATATCTCTTACGAGTATGGAAGGAAATAATATCATTTACAAGTATTGAAAGGAAATAACACCTTTTACGAAAAAAATAATAATATCATTTACCTTAGTAGGAAAGTAGTTCTGACTGGAATAACGAAGATTATGTTGAGAAAATCTTGCACTGCTATCAACACTCAAAATATCCTTATACTCGCAAGAAATACGCTCAATATTATAGAGAGAATTTTTTGATTCTAGTGTGAGTTTCATTGTTTAACTAAGCAACCTACTTATAGAAAAATGCTAGCACACCACTTCTGACAAATCTTACCTATGGATGATTTTGCAGCATACACCTTTTGAAAACAAGCTTTCCAAAACCAACTTGTTTGCTTCCATCATTTATCACATGTTATTTGAAATAAAAGAATTCAAATTCAATTTGCTCTCTTCCTCCTTATTTTATTCTTATACCATAAATTTATTATAATAATATTACCATTTAAATTATAAAAATTATACTATTATATTATCACATTATACTATTATAATGTAGTATTATAATAATATATAAATATATTATCGGAGAAGATAATTATGGTTTCATAAAAAATAACAACTTTCGACAATTGTCTCATTCTAAAATTCCTCCATTTATATCAAAATTTAAAGAAATATTTACTTACCATATTCATCAATTATTTATAATTCTTCAATAATTATTTCTAATTAATATTATAGATTCACAATACTGATAACCGGATCGTTCCTAGGAAAGAGGGTGCTTTCCGATAAGGACTCCTCCTTACCGGCGCGCAATTATATAACATAACTCCTTTTCTCGACAGAACTTTCTAGACAATATCAATAAGTTAATCTAATAATATCATTTCAATAATATGAGTTACTGTATCGTGACAATTATTGAATCAATAATGTAAAATACTATTCAATTATCACTGTAGCAATTATTACATTAATAATATGAAAGACTATGCAATTTTACTGTATCAATTATTGAGTGACTTCTTACGTAAGAATCAATAATCAGATATACTGTGCAATACCGTGTGCTATTGTGCAACCACACGTATTACTGTACTTTTATCACCGGGTATTTCAACAGTTTAACGGTAAAAGTTTTGCCGTTATTTTTTATAAAAAGGTTATTTCTGTCGCTTTCTATATCCGACAGTTATTCTATTATGTGGTCCATCAATGATTGCGCCATCGTACGGATATTCTCCGATAAAAAGAATATTCCCCGACCAAACGAATATTATATGACAACTTGCTTACTTTGTAAAATTTACACATTTCACCCATAACTAAAGCATTATATCAAATCAATACCTTATTATTTAAAATAATAATTAAAGAAAATTAAATCTTTATTCATAAAAAGTTGGGGTCTTACAATCTCCCCTCCTTATGAAATTTTATCTTCGAAATTGATGCACGTATCTGGTATGTTGAAAAGGTGAGGATGCCTTGTTTTAATTTCAAATTCTAACTCCAAGGTCATTTTCTCAATATCGTGGTTTCTTCATAAAACTTCGACTTGAGGTATAACCTTTGAGCGTAAAATATGTTCCTTCCTATCCAAGATCTTAACAGGTACCTCTTCATATGTTAAATCTTCTGCTATCTCGTCTGGTTCTAATTCAATAATGTGGTTCGGGTTTTTCACATATTTACGTAGCATGGATATTGTAATAACCTGATATTTTCTATATAATTAAATCAAAAATTTTGTGTATAATTTTTTTTTTTATTTAAAGATGAGGATTTGTATAAGATAATGTGTATATGTATTTATGTGGTAAATAAAAATATATTTATTACATGAATATTTACAAATAATTTTATTTTTATAATTATTGATTATTATAAAGTATATTCTTATAATAATTAATTTATAGTAAAAATGTTTTATTAAATATTTTCTATGAAAATATGTTTATATATTATTTAAATAATATATGAAATGGATATAGAATTATTATAATAACTATTTTATTATATGAATTTATTTTAGATTAATTAAGCTAATTATTTAACTTAATTAATAATGGGATGTATATGTAAGAAAATTAGATATGGAATTCAAACCCTAATTTTAAATTTTGATCAAGGAATAAGAATAATAATATAATATTAATTATATTTTGATTTTTCAGTATTATAAATATGTACTGTATGTACGTATTATTAATGGTTGGTCAATTATGGTGTATTATGACCAAACTCTAGTGTTACTGATAAACCCTAGTTTTGCAGTCAAATAAGATTCTAAAAATCTGTTAAGTCACTGTGTTATATGAATAATGACATGTATGATAGAATTAAATTTTTAATTAGGGAAAACCCTAATTAATATTTATGGACTCTAATTAATTAGAAACCCTAATTCGAAAGTCAATTACGACTTTAAAAAAATTGTTAAGTCATTTTGTAGTTATAATACTATGTTAATGTGTCTAATGACAGTTATTATACATTTATATAATAATTAGGAAAAATCTAATTTCTAAACTTAAAAACCCAAATTTTTGAAACCCTAATATTAATTTGTTAAACCCTATTTTTAATTCAATTGGGATATTTAAGAATTTCGTGGTAATAGTGTAAGTTGAATTATGTCGTGTATTTCATAATTTAAGGTTAATTAGAAAACCCTAATTATTATTTGAGAAACCCTAATTACAAATTTAGAACCCTAATTAATATTTTAAAAACCCTAATTTAAAACTCAATTTGAGTTCGAGACTGCTATGTAACTGTGTGATTACGATTAAGGTTATGTATTATAGAATTTTATATTGATTAGGTAAACCCTAGTTAATATTTAGAAATATTATTTTCTAGAAAATCTATTATTTAAATTATAAACCCTAAATTATAAATTGTGAACCCTAATTGCTATTTTAGAAAACTAAATGTTAATTAGTGAACCTTAAGCTTAATTTTCATGTTTTATGTAATTAAAAACCTAAACTAATTTAGTAATCCTAAATTAGTGATTTTTAGAAACTAAAATTCCATTTTTGGCCTAATTAGAAATCCTAGAGAAATAATCAAAATTGGTGGAACCTTAGGGTTAAACCCTAAGGGTTAAACACTAAGGGTTTGCCAAGATTACTTTCATGCCATTAAAATCATAAGGCAATTAACCAAATTGCCCTTATTGCATTATTAAAGGAAACTTGTAGATCTTGGCCTATGTGTTGTTGTTCAACCACTCCAACCTAGCCATGTGCCTACATATTACACATATCAGCAGCAACATCTTAGCCAAATCCATTGCACCACCTTATTTATAAGGGGCAAGAGAGAGAAAAGTCTATTATTTTAGCAATTTGTTCATCATATGCTCAAGCAACTCTCTCTCTCTCCAATCCCACGAAATTTTTTAGCTTACTAGTCCATATTCAAGCCCCACTAACACCACTATCAAATCAGTAGCCTAGAATCAAGGATTTAATCAAGAAAGGTATAACACTAAACCTAAAAATCTGACCTTTGACGTTGTGTTAGAAGTTGTGTTTATGCATTGTAATATGTTCTATGTAGTGTCTATAAGTGATCTGGGTTGGCACATGCTAGATCCATAACATCAAAGTGCACGAATTTGAAAATTTTCAAAATCTGGAAAATGTTGTTTTTGGGTTTGACAGTCAAATGTCAGACCCCATAGATCTTTGGTTGTTAAGTTTTTTTTTGTTGTTTCAAGGTTTGATCTTGTTGTATGCTGTGAGATCTGTGTTCTGGAACTTTTATTAGAACTAGATCATGCACAGGTTGTAAGATAATCGTGGTCAAAGTCAGTTGACCGACCATGAAAACTGAAAATCTGGGTAGCCCAGATTTCCCAGGTGTCTCTGACAAGGTTTTCAAAGCTTCTGATCTCGCTAATTTTTAATGTTTTGGGTCATTTGTTGTTTTATTGTTGTAGCTTGATATGAAGACTACATATTAAAGTCTTCAGACAACCTAGATACTTAATGGGATCCAAGTTATGCCAGGTCAAAAATGGGTTGACCGTCTGTTTATGAACATTTCTAGGTTTTCCAGAAATGTTCAAGAACAGTTTCTAGAGACCACTTTGACCGGCTTTAATTTCTTTACTGTGTTGATGTTAGATCTATATTATGATATGTAATTGGTCTTTGGCATGTATTCTACATGATGGCATCTTTATATTACACAGACTAAGCCCACAATGCTAGATTCAGAGCCTGCAAAATAGGTACCTTGGTTGTTCTTCATTTATGGGTAACCCAGAAAATGAAGAACAGGCATGACAACATTTTTAAAACCCCAGATCTCACTTGTTTAATGCTTTTTGGTCATGTTTCTTGTTATATCATGTAGTATTGACCTAGAACTACACGATCTGTTGTTTAGCTGTTCCATAAACCTCATAAGTTATGAATTATTGTTGGTCAAACTAGTGCTCTTCGTGACTAACATGTTTTTTGGGTTTGGGCTCAAGAACACGAAGAACACCTATTGCGACGGTTTTGTCGCTATAGGCAGTCTTTAGTGACAGTTTATTTCTAAAATTAATTATTTTTATTAAATAATTAGAAAAATTAGTTTTTAATTATAAAAAAATACAAAATAAATTATTAAAAATTATTTTAAAATTCAAAAATTAGTTTTTAATTATTTTGAATATATTTCATAAATATTTAATATTTTTAGAATATTAAAGGTATTTAATTTATTTAATTATAATATTAAATAAATTATTTAAAAATAATTTTAATGCATGAAAAATTATTTAAAATTATATTATGATATAAGAAAATATTTTAAGTTATTTTTAATGACTTTTAATATTTTGTGATGAAATTTCATTAATAAATTAATATTAACGATATTTAAGTTATTTAATAAATGTATTAAATAAATGATAAAAAATAGAATTAATGATTTAAAAATTATATAAAGGTTATAAAAATATTTGAAGTTATAAAATATAACTTTTGATATTTTGTCATGAAAAATATTAATATTTTAATATTAATGATATTATATTTGTTTAATACTTATGTTAAATAAATTAGTTTAAAAATGATTTTTATATTAGAAAAATCATTTTAAATGAAAATAAAGATTTTAAAAATATTTTAAGTTATAAATTATAACTTTCAATATTTAAAGGAAAATCTAATTAATTATTTACTATTAATGATGTTAAAGTTATTTAATAATTATATTAAACAAATTAGTTTAAAAATGATTTTAATATTATAAAAATTGTTTTAAATGATAATAAATTGTTTAAAGGTATTTTAAGTTATAAAATATAACTTTTAATATTTAAAGGATAATTTCATTATTAATTTAATAATAATGATATTAAGTTTATTTAATAATTATATTAAATAAATAGTTTAAAAATGGTTTTATCTATTTAAAAATCATTTAAAAAGGAAATAAATGAATTAAAAATATTTTAAGTTATAATTAATGACTTTTAATATTTTGATAGATTTTGCTGTAATATTTTAATATTAATGGTAATTATTTAAAAATAATTTTAAATATTTTAAAAATCCTTTAAGGGTAATATTGGTACTTTAAAAATATTTTGAGTTATTATAAATAATTTTAATATTTTGACAATAGTTTCATTAATAGTTTAATATTAATCAAATATTAATGATAATTGAATTATTTAATATTTAAATCATTTAATAATGATTCCAGTGTTTGAAAATTCATGATAAAGTATAATAAATATTTTTAAAAATTATTATAAGTCATTTAAAAATAATATGACCGATACTTATAGATATTGAACTACATGATAGAGTCTTATACTCGATATTACCCGAATAAGCCGTCGGTAGACCGATATGTTTCAGAAATTGATCTAGAATTAGATATTTTGACTGTATTAATGTTTGTTTGTAATTTCATGACTGTTGAATATGTATGACAATGTGATTAGGTTATGTGCTGACTGCAATAAGCAGTATTATGTGTTACGATATGTATTTCTAATCGAGAGAATGATCTTATTAATGATAGATTTTGGTATAAAAGATAAAACTAAGTTGCGTACTGTAAGCAGCAGACCAGACAAGTATCTTACCTTTGCATTTCCTTTATGCAATGGACATGAGTAAGAAGTTTCAGAATTATATTATTATTGTACTAGATTATTAACCCTATTGTCGTATATATTATATCCAATCATTGTTTATCAACATGATATTATATTATATAACTCATATATATATTCTGTTCGTTAATTTCGAAATATGGTTATTCAAGTGTCCCCACTTGGATAATCATTGTATTTAATCACATGTTGATATATATATATATATATATATATATATATATATATATATATATATACGGTCAGGATCAAGAGCATTCTCCTTAAATAGCATTCCTCCTTAAATAACATTCTTTTATTAAAATTACGTCGTTTTGGAGGGACGCGGTGACATTTTTGTAAATACGCGGTGATATTGTATTTACAAAAATGCCACCGCGTCCCTCCAAAACGACGTCGTTTTAATAAAAGAATGCTATTTAAAGAGAAATACTATTTAAGGAGAATGCTCTTGATCCTTACCGTATATATATATATAAGCCGTCTAAGCTATTTGACCAACTAGACACAGATTTAGAAATATCGTTGATTATGATAAAACCTTTTTGTATCCAATCAAATTGTTTTGGTTCGGATTCCTGACTAAATATGAACATCCTGATCAAGTGAAAACTTTTATGCGCCCAAGGCGGACAGAGTGAACGATAACATCGTTCTTGCAATGTAGTATTGATCAATACAGGTCCATGGGATGTACACCCTCGTGCCCATAAGTTATGACAGTTTGCAAATGAAGTTCTGCTAAACCTATTCGAAAATTGAAAACAATGTTTATTGTATGTCAACTAAACCCCATATATAGTCATTACGTAGTTTCAAAAATTTGAGATAAAATTGTTATGTTATTATTATCGGTTCAGTTTACTTCACAACTATTGATTTATTGTAGAAGTGATGTACAAAGAAATATTTAATTCTTACAGCTAATTATATTTATAATTGTTATTACTTGCTGGGCACTCAAATGCTCATCCTTGCTTAATTTAAATGTTTTCAGCTAAATGTGAACAGCTAGAAGGTTCGTCCAAGAACAAGGGAAAATAAAAGCGAACAGAATATGTTTAATGGTATCTTTTGTAATAGTTAAATTGTATTAAGACAATGATATGTCTTATCTATCATGTAAAGAATTATAGTAAAGGTTGCGCACTTGGGATTAGACTATGATATATGTAAATTAAGTTTGATTTTTATATTATTGTTATTATTATTAGTATTATTCCGCTCATAGAAATGGTATCGTGAAGCACCAAATTCGGGTTTCAAGTACCTAAATTTGGGGGCGTCACAGCATGGTATCAGAGCTTTAGGGTTAAAAATCTTAGGCGGGCTAGACCTTAGGCTATAACCTTGGAACAGATGGAAACGTTAAAAATACAAATAACTCATATAGAGTTTAAAAAGGAGATGAATTGAATAAGTTCATCGTCAAATCAAATAAAAGATAACTTATATAAAACTATTATTTGCTGTGTGTATATATTCTTGGTTAATCACGATAGTTTGTGGAATAAGGATTAGGATACCCTCAGGTCGTAAAGAAGGAGTCAACCTCCATAATCGAGACAATATCAAAGTCAATAGCTGAAATAGAGGCTCACATTAAAAGCTACCTCAATGAGGTGGTTATTTTGGAAAGTATAGTACCGAACCCAGAAACGATAATATAACTGATAGGTAGAGTATAGTTAAAGAGTATATGGTCGAGCTAGAGTTCTTAAACTCATTTGTTTGTGGTGAGTTCTTAAACTCATAATGTGTGGTAAGTTTGACGAACTTGGTATAGTTTGGCGTGAATGAATTATTGAGGATAATGAGAATATATATAGAATACAAAACAAATGATCATTAGTGCATGCGTAAGAAATAAGTAGTATTAATATTACTTGAATAGGTATGATTCTATGTAGTGTATATGAAAAATATGTCTGTGTAATATAATATTCTTAACTTTTATATAAGTTATGATAGTAAATCCCGACTTTTGAGTCACAAAGGGATAACAGAAGTGTAAAGCAGTATGTGCTATGGTATGTCAAGTGTTATGAATATGAATCTAAATTGGATTAATGAAATAAGTTGGTATAAAGATAGTAATTATTTATATGAACACCAGTTAATACAGTAAACCAAAATTTCAAAATCTAATATTTTGAATACATGATTATTTGAGTAGAAAATTTCGCGTTATATGTTAAACGTATATGATAAGGCTTAGAATGTAAGTTAATAAAGAATAATTTATGATAATGCCGCTAAGACGAAAACGAAACCAAAGGACAGAAGAACTGGTCAGCAAAGCTGGAGGACAACCGGACTCGATACAGAATTTTACGAATATAATCGCTCAAGATATGCAGGATAGAATACCAGCTGCGGGAAACCAGCCAAATAATCGATCGGCAAACGTCAAAGATTTCAAGGCAATCGTACTGCCAGGATTTAGAAGATCAATTGACCCTGTTGACGCGGTTGTGATAGCTAGGTTAACGGAGGGACAAAAGAAAGTTTTTGCCACCTATACGATGAAAGGAGATAATTTCGATAATACCAGAATTAGGCCGGGAGTGTGTTTAAAAAGAAAGTTCGTGTGCTATAAGTGTGGGCAGAGAGGACATATCTCTCCTAACTGTCTCAATCCAAAATTTTACGGTAGGTGTTTTAAGTGTGGATCAATGGAGTATAAGGTGAAAGACTGTCCAAGAAGGAGAAGGGAGGCAAGGAATGCGAATACGGGAAAGGCAGCAGGACATTGGCAAGAAAGGGACCAACATCAACAAACAAACCAACGAAATCAACCGCAAGCGTCTTCAATATGACCGTTCGAGATATCGTAGCCGCCGGGGATGCAACTCCAGGTATTATTCGAATAAATTTTATTTTCTTATATATTATTTCTTATATATAGTATATTATTTTATAAATTATTTTGAAGGAGGAGATTTAGTTCTATTAGAAATCAATTTTTCGTATAAGCAGATAGATAAGCTTTATTTTGAATAGTTAAAGATCGGTTCGATCAATTATGATCGAGATCTACTTGCAATGATTGTGTATGCTATGTACCCTGGTATGTATAGGTTTTAAAACGGTGATTCCGGGGATGGAATCTTTATAAAGGAGGGTGAATGTAATAACCTGATATTTTCTATATAATTAAATCAAAAATTTTGCGTATAATTTTTTTTATTTAAAGATGAGGATTTGTACAAGATAATGTGTATATGTATTTATGTGGTAAATAAAAATATATTTATTACATGAATATTTACAAATAATTTTATTTTTATAATTATTGATTATTATAAAGTATAGTCTTATAATAATTAATTTATAGTAAAAATGTTTTTATTAAATATTTTCTATGAAAATATGTTTATATATTATTTAAATAATATATGAAATGGATATAGAATTATTATAATAACTATTTTATTATATGAATTTATTTCAGATTAATTAAGCTAATTATTTAACTTAATTAATAATGGGATGTATATGTAAGAAAATCAGATATGGAATCCAAACCCTAATTTTAGATTTTGATCAAGGAATAAGAATAATAATATAATATTAATTATATTTTGATTTTTCAGTATTATAAATATGTACTGTATGCACGTATTATTAATGGTTGGTTAATTATGGTGTATTATGACCAAACCCTAGTGTTACTGATAAACCCTAGTTTTGCAGTCAAATAAGACTTTTAAAATCTGTTAAGTCATTGTGTTATATGAATAATGACATGTATGATAGAATAAAATTTTTAATTAGGGAAAACCCTAATTATTTTGAACCCTAATTAATATTTATGGACTTTAATTGATTAAAAACCCTAATTTGAAAGTCAATTATGACTTTAAAGAAATTGTTAAGTCATTTTGTAGTTATAATACTATGCTAATGTGTCTAATGACAGTTATTATACATTTATATAATAATTACGAAAAACCTAATTTCTAAACTTAAAAACCCTAATTTTTGAAACCCTAATATTAATTTGTTAAACCCTATTTTTAATTCAATTCGGAAATTTAAGAATTTTGTGGTAATTGTGTCAGTTGAATTATGTCGTGTATTGCATAATTTAAGGTTAATTAGGAAACCCTAATTATTATTTGAGAAACCCTAATTAATATTTTAGAAACCCTAATATAAAACTCAATTTGAGTTCGAGACTGCTATGTAACTGTGTGATTACGATTAAGGTTATGTATTATAGGATTTTATATTGATTAGGTAAACCCTAGTTAATATTTAGAAATATTAATTTCTAGAAAACCTATTATTTAAATTATAAACCCTAAATTAGAAATTGTGAACCCTAATTGCTATTTTAGAAAACTAAATGTTAATTAGTGAACCTTAAACCTAATTATCATGTTTTATGTAATTAAAAACCTAAACTAATTTAGTAATTCCAAATTAGTGATTTTTAGAAACTAAAATTCCATTTTTGGCCTAATTAGAAATCCTAGAGAAATAATCAAAATTGGTGGAACCTTAGGGTTAAACCCTAAGGGTTTGCCAAGATTACTTTCATGCCATTAAAATCATAAGGCAATTGACCAAATTGCCCTTATTACATTATTAAAGGAAACTTGTAGATCTTGGCCTATGTGTAGTTGTTCAACCACTCCAACCTAGCCATGTGCCTACATATTACACATATCAGCAGCAACATCTTAGCCAAATCCATTGCACCACCTTATTTATAAGGGGCAAGAGAGAGAAAAGTCCATTATATTAGCCATTTGTTCATCATATGCTCAAGCAACTCTCTCTCTCTCCAAACCCACGGAAATTTTTAGCTTACCAGTCCCATATTCAAGCCCCACTAACACCACTATCAAATCAGTAGCCTAGAATCAAGGATTTGATCAAGAAAGGTATAACACTAAACCTAAAAATCTAACCTTTGATGTTGTGTTAGAAGTTGTGTTTATGCATTGTAATATGTTCTATGTAGTGTCTATAAGTGATCTGGGTTGGCACATGCTAGATCCAAAACATCAAAGTGCACGAATTTGAAAATTTTCAAAATCTGGAAAATATTATTTTTGGGTCTGACAGTCAAATGTCAGACCCCATAGATCTTTGGTTGTTAAGTTTTTTTTTGTTGTTTCAATGTTTGATCTTGTTGTATGCTGTGAGATCTGTGTTCTGGAACTTGTATTAGAACTAGATCATGCACAGGTTGTAAGATAATCGTGGTCAAAGTCAGTTGACCGACCACGAAAACTGAAAATCTGGGCAGCCCAGATTTCCCAGGTGTCTCTGACAAGGTTTTCAAAGCTTCTGATCTCGCTGATTTTTAATGTTTTGGGTTATTTGTTGTTTTATTGTTGTAGCTTGATATGAAGACTACATATTAAAGTCTTCAGACAACCTAGATACTTAATGGGATCCAAGTTATGCCAGGTCAAAAATGGGTTGACCGTCTGTTTATGAACATTTCTAGGTTTTCCAGAAATGTTCAAGAACAGTTTCTAGAGACCACTTTGACCGACTTTAATTTCTTTACTGTGTTGATGTTAGATCTATATTATGATATGTAATTGGTCTTTGGCATGTATTCTACATGATGGCATCTTTATATTACACAGACTAAGCCCACAATGCTAGATTCAGAGCCTGCAAAATAGGTACCTTGGCTGTTCTTCATTTATGGGTAACCCAGAAAATGAAGAACATGCCTGACAACATTTTCAAAGCCCCAGATCTCACTTGTTCAATGCTTTTTGGTCATGTTTCTTGTTATATCATGTAGTATTGCCCTAGAACTACACGATCTGTTGTTTAGCTGTTCCAGAAACCTCATAAGTTATGAATTATTGTTGGTCAAACTGGTGCTCTTCATGACTAACATGTTTTCTGGGTTTGGGCTCAAGAACACGAAGAACACCTATAGCGACGGTTTTCTCGCTATAAGCAGTCTTTAGTGACAGTTTATTTCTAAAATTAATTATTTCTATTAAATAATTAGAAAAATTAGTTTTTAATTATAAAAAAGTACAAAATAAATTATTAAAAATTATTTTAAAATCCAAAAATTAGTTTTTAATTATTTTGAATATATTTCATAAATATTTAATATTTTTAGAATAATAAAGGTATTTAATTTATTTAATTATAATATTAAATAAATTATTTAAAAATAATTTTAATGCATAAAAAATCATTTAAAATTATATTATGATATAAGAAAATATTTTAAGTTATTTTTAATGACTTTTAATATTTTGTGATGAAATTTCATTAATAAATTAATATTAACGATATTTAAGTTATTTAATAAATGTATTAAATAAATGATGAAAAATAGAATTAATGATTTAAAAATTATATAAAGGTTATAAAAATATTTTAAGTTATAAAATATAACTTTTAATATTTTGTCATGAAAAATATTAATATTTTAATATTAATGATATTAGATTTGTTTAATACTTATGCTAAATAAATTAATTTAAAAATAATTTTTGTATTAGAAAAATCATTTTAAATGAAAATAAAGATTTTAAAAATATTTTAAGTTATAAATTATAACTTTCAATATTTAAAGGAAAATCTCATTAATTATTCACTATTAATGATGTTAAAGTTATTTATTAATTATCTTAAACAAATTAGTTTAAAAATAATTTTAATATTATAAAAATCATTTTAAATGATAATAAATTGTTTAAAGGTATTTTAAGTTATAAAATATAACTTTTAATATTTAAAGGATAATTTTATTATTAATTTAATATTAATGATATTAATTTAATAATAATGATATTAAGTTTATTTAATAATTATATTAAATAAATAGTTTAAAAATGGTTTTCTCTATTTAAAAATCATTTAAAAAGGAAATAAATGAATTAAAAATATTTTAAGTTATAATTAATGACTTTTAATATTTTGATAGTTAATGCTGTAATATTTTAATATTAATGGTAATTATTTAAAAATAATTTTAAATATTTTAAAAATTATTTATGGGTAATATTGGTACTTTAAAAATATTTTGAGTTATTATAAATAACTTTAACATTTTGGCAATGGTTTCATTAATAGTTTAATATTAATTAAATATTAATGATAATTGAATTATTTAATATTTAAATCATTTAATAATGATTCCGGTGTTTGAAAATTCATGATAAAGTATAATAAATGTTTTTAAAAATTATTATAAGTCATTTAAAAATAATATTACCGATATTGAACTACATGATAGAGTCTTAGACTCGATATTACCCGAATAAGCCGTTGGTAGACCGACATATTTCAGAAATTGATCTGGACTTAAATATTTTGATTGTATTAATGTTTGTTTGTAATTTCATGACTGTTGAATATGAGTGACAATGTGATTAGGTTATGTGCTGACTGTAATAAGCAGTATTATGTGTTACGATATATATTTCTAATCGAGAGAATGATTTTATTAATGATAGGTTTTGGTATAAAAGATAAAACTAAGTTGCGTACTGTAAGCAGCAGACCAGAAAAGTATTTTATCTTTGCATTTCCTTTATGCAATGGACATGAGTAAGAAGTTTCAGAATTATATTATTATTGTACTAGATTATTAACCATATTGTCGTATATGTTTCCGGATCATTTGAATCTTTTCCGTAGTCATGTGTACCATTTCTGGTCCCAGCAACGTTGCTTCACCCACCTCATCCCAGCATACTGGAGAATGACACTTTCGTCCATACAACGCCTCGAATGGAGCCATGCCTATACTTGCTTGATAACTGTTGTTGTAGGAGAATTTCACCAATGGTAAATACTTGTCTCAACTTCCCTTGAAGTCTAGAACGTAGAATCTTAATAAATCTTCAAGAGTTTGAATAGTCCTTTCCGACTGCCCGTCCGTCTGAGGATGATATGCAGAACTGAATAGTAAATCAGTGCCCATAGCTTTCTGCAAGTTAACCCAAAATCGTGAAGTGAATCTTGGGTCTCGATCAGAAACTATGGATACTAGCATATAATGCAATCTCACAATCTCATTTATGTACATACGCGCAAGACGTTCAAGTGAATAAGTTTCTCGTATAGGCAAGAAATGAGCAAACTTGGTTAATCTATCGACAATGACCCAAATTACATCTATGCATTGAGAAGCCTTGGGAAGACCAGTAACGAAATACATGTTGATGTGCTCCCACTTCCATTCTGGAATTTAAAGTGGTTGCAATGAACCTTTTGGTATTTGATGCTTCGCCTTGACACGTTGACAAGTTAAACACCTTGAGATAAACTCTGGGATCTCTCTCTTCATATTGCTCTACCAAAATGTATGTCGAAGATCACGATACATTTTAGTACTTTCTGGATGAATTACAAATAGTGTGTTGTGTGCCTCCATCATAATTTTGTACTTTAAATCAGAGTCGTTAGGAACACAAAGTCTGGAGTTGACTCGAAGTATTCCTTCTTTGTCGATTCTTGCTTCTATAATAGCACCTTCTTGTACTTTCTTCTTCATACGCATCAGCTCTGAGTCTGTGGCTTGAGCAGCTTTAACCCTATCGATTAAAGTCGGATCTACTCATTTATTTGACATCATCACGTGGGTACTTGAAGTCTTTAACTCTATCTCTATCCTTTGTAAATTTTATAAAATGGGTCGTTGTGTTAACAATATCGCACCCGTACCCACATAAGATCTTCTACTCAACGCGTCAGCTACCACGTTCACTTTTCTAGGATGGTATTGAATGGTTGACGATGTCGGGAATTTTATTTGTCGCTTTTCTGTTCTTGTTCTTTGGTGTTATCATGTTAGGTGAGATTTGTTTGAAAAAATAAGTTGTGAAAAGGCCCGATATTTATATGTCGACGATTTGACTATAAGAGTCGCCAGTTGGTTTTTTAAATGGTTATACCAACACAACTGAGAAAAGGTTTGCACATTGACCCAGTGATGTGACACTGCTAAACGGGTCTGTAAAATTGAGATTTATTGGGGTCCGGGGACTTGCTTATGCGAAGGGAAGGTGTTAGGCACCCACCAACATCTGTGTTGCCACGGTGACCGCCACTTATTAAGAAACAATTATATGAATGTGTGTGTGTATGGGTCAATGTGCTGTTATTTGGACGTAGTGCGAGGTCTCGTTCGCACCTATATACACATGGTTTGAATTTATGTAAAAAATTCAGTTTAAACAAGATATAGCAATGATGTTTTGTGAAAAAGGTTTTTTAAACCCTTATGCTCAATAGTAATTGAGACCTTTTACACTCCCATTTTTTATTAAGTGTTCGGCTTAATTGTTTTTAATTTTTGAGATGCGAAGCATCCTCAAGAAAATAATGTACAAAGCAGTGCCGAACTCCTCGTGGGCATGAAAACCATCTGAGAAAATCTAAACACCGTGAATAAATTTACAAGCTGCTTATAGGCGAAAATGTCCATCACGGGAGTCGAATTTAGATTCAGTAAACTGAATCTGTGATCACATGATTCCTAGGCTCACATGATGTCGCAATTTATATGAAAACTGTAAGCAGTTATATATATAAAAGCTGTATATATATATACAAACTTGAACAACCACCACGAAGCACCTCCATGGGGGATCGAAAATGTAAATATATAAAAGCGATAAATATATATATAGAGACATGATCAACAACCACGAAGCACCTCCATGGAGGATCAGAAATATAAATAAAGCTGTAAAAGCAATCAACCGTTATGGAGTGAACTCCAGGCGAGAAGAATCGTAAAGAAAGCAGAAAAAATGATCAACTGCCACGAAGTAAACTCCAGGCAGGACGATATATATATATATATATATATATATATATATATATATATACGAAAGCAAATAAACGCTCCAGACGTAAGTCTAGATTCAATAGAAGCATAACTCGATAATGTTAGTCCATATATAAATATATGTATATACAAACTGAAATAAAATCACGTACCGAAGTCCGGACATACACACAAAACACGACTCACAACGTGAAGAATGATGTGTGCAAAGATAAAGAGAAATGCTTTAAAATGTGTAAGAAGGCTTACAGTGGATTGCCAAAGAAGACTTCAATAACTCGAAAGGGATGAACACTCGGCTCCCGCCGGTAGAAAAGTTGCTATATATAAGTTTACAAGTGTTGAAAATGAGAAAGCGCTCAGTTTAGAGTGTGTATATAGCAAATTTGACATGGCTTCCTCGCCTTTCTCTCTCTTGAAATGGCACCCCAAGCCCTATATTTATAGAGGGGACCTGCGGCTAGCCGCAGATGTACCATCGACTGGCCGGGGTGCCCCAGGCTCCGCGGGTCTCGCCTTCTCAAAGTACGTACACGCGTGCAACGTAATGTCCGCTCGAACTTTTAGAAATTCAATCCAGGCAACCGATCGAGGTGTATAAGACCTTTTTCGGCATGCTGTTGTCGAGAGCTACACAATGACATGAGATTAGAGGTTGTACGAAGTCAGGAAGATGGGACCATGCCCTATGTCTTCAAGCTTCAAATTCTATCTGGTGTGCTGTCTTGTGCAGTAGTCACTCGGGATTAGTGCTCCTTGGTTCTTGTAGGACATTACTGTGTAGAATGTATGTATATTGTTGTTTGAGACAGCGCGATGTGAGATTGGTATGACAAAATAACGGTTCTGCCCTTCACCGGGGTTATCTCCGGTTTGAGCTGTGTTAGCGGTCGTTGCTCAGGGTTATCTCTGAGATTGGACTGCTGCAGGTGTTGACCGTCCTCAGGGTTATATCTGAGATGTGCCTGACTTCCTGGGGTTATCTCTGAGCTTGTGGAATTAGTGCCTCGGGGCTTTTGCCGAGTGTTCTGAAACTGTTTGCATGTATTTGAAGCAAGCATTTTCGGGGTTATCTCCGGAACTGCAACTGCATCCCTCGGGGTTATCTCCGAGGTTGAAACCAAAACTCCCAGTGTTGCTTTCGGGGTTGAGGTTGAAACTTCCGGTGGTATCCAGGTCTGAGCTAGATGTCTCGGGGTTATCTCTGAGATGGTAATACTGAGTATCACAGGGTTATCTCCGGGATTGAATTGAGCTGTCTTCCAGGGTTATCTCCGAAAGATGATTCTGCCCTCCTGTAATGTTAGTAACAGGTATGTAAAAAATTTTGAGTGTCTACAGATGCCCCTCTTTGTCATATTCATGCAATGCAATGGCATGGATATGATAAAGAATCCTAGA
The DNA here is from genome assembly GCA_016801055.1 of Panax notoginseng. Taxonomy (NCBI): domain Eukaryota; kingdom Viridiplantae; phylum Streptophyta; class Magnoliopsida; order Apiales; family Araliaceae; genus Panax; species Panax notoginseng. The sequence continues at coordinate 66,836,690 of CM029020.1, read as the reverse complement.
CACTTGAAATGCAACAAGATAAACATGATGACATGTACAACAACATGATGCAAATGTATGATGCATATGTTTTGTTGGATTATTCTCCAATATGGTGGGAAGATTGCTAGTTCCCTGTTGCTTTGACCAGGGATGGTAATAGATAAACAGTCTGATGAACTGTTATGGACGTGCGATCCACAGCTACTAGGAATCTTTAGGATTTGTTGACATCGGGGTCATCACCAAAGTCTTGAATCCTTGATACAGACTTTATACTGAAGATGTATCTCTCATGTACAAAAGATTCTGTAGGGATGTAGCCTTTGCTTGTTTGAGCACGTGTATAATATATTCATTCATCGGTCCTCCTCAATGAGGATGATCCTTCCTGGTTTGTGTCGCCAAGTCATATCAATGTTCTATCGGAGTTACTGCCAACAATTTGTGTTATCAGGATTGCCTGACCTTCCCTGACATGTATATCAACGGATAATATCCCTGTTGGGCAAACTGTCAAGGTAGCTTGACCTTCGTTGACGTGTGCATGAACGGATGAAATCATCAGATGGCTTCCGATGCTTCGATGGGTTTACCTGCCATCGGTTGAAGTAACGTCAAGGTTGCTTAACCTTCGTTGACTTGTGCATCAACGAAAAATGCGTGATGCTCCCGCTGGGGAATCTGCTTAATCTTCACTGACATATGCATCAAAGGAACATGCGTGATAGCCCCACCGGGGATGGGTGCTTCACCACATGTAAACGTGTGATACCCCCGTTGGGGAATCTGAAAGGATTAGGGTGATGACCCTGAATTGGCGGCATTGGACCTGCGTAAGGTATTGCCGAGTGTGACTTGTAGTAGCTGAGATCATCGGCATAGTGTAACCTGTGTTCGGGCGAACACCAATGAGTGATGTGTGGACCCACGGTTCGGTCTGAGACAACCAGGATTTCAAGCTATTCTGCTAAATCGCGTAGCATTTTTATTCCTGATTTGGCCTTTTCAGCTTGTGGGATCTCCTTTGCAACTTGAACTGGACCGAGCCGGAGGGGTGGGACCCATGTAGGGGTGTCACAGGTACACCTGCAGCAGCCGCAAGTGGACCTATGGCCAACCGTGAATGCCCATAAATGGGATGGTTGCTTTCACAGGTCATTTTCAAGTCGCACCGCGAAGGAAATCTGAGAGCTCTTCTTTAGATCTGCTAAGTTCGGACGTCTTTCTGCAAATTGTCACCGTACACGTGTTCTACACTACCCTCTTTTCCAGTTTTTATCCGTTGGAAAATGACTTTTTATATGAAATGCGTCTAAACAAATAGTAGTGAATATGCATGCTCATATGACTTGATAAAAAATATTCAACATAGTAAATGTTAGTATTAAACCATGCTGAACATAATGATGTGAAAAAAATTGACTTTTGAAATAGTCAATTTGGCACCTTTTTTCTGCTATTTCTTATCCTATTTGAGGACAAATGAGCAAAGGTGGTATTGTAAAGTAATCCTAGTAATTAGGCTACCCTTATGGATTGATGACTTTGACATTTAAATGCATATAGTATGTATATGACTGTGGGCAGGTGTGCTACTGAATGGCCACCTAATCATGCCTATGTGCATGTGGATAGTCCTATTTATAAAGGGACTATGGCAAAAAAATTTCAAAAATGTAGGTATTGAGTAGTCATGCATTTTTAACTCCACTGTAGACGTATGTTAAAGTAATTCATGCATGCATGTAGTCATAAAATGCATTTTGAAAGGCTCCAGATTTAGAAGATACCACACCCTTTCTGAGGTGATTTGGAGACTTGTTGTCCAGATATTATAGATCCGGATCAGCCGAATAGTTCTCACAGGACCACTTCTGGTGTATGGAGAAGGGCTTTTGAAGTGTCTCGACTCCGTTCTGTTAGACAGCCTCGTCGTTTGGTGGAGGCGGTGATACGTCCAGACCGGGTTGATGTGCCGGACGTCGAGGACGAGGAGGAGGATGTTCCGGTTGAGGACCCCGCTCCTACTGCACATGTTCCCCGTAGGGATTTGCCAGACATTCAGGTGGCAAACCCAGAGCTTCTGGGTGATTTGAGTCGACATCCTTCAGTTTACCTGCACGCAAACGAGGTATAAAGTTAGATCTTAATCTTTCTTTTTTCCTATTGATGAGGAGTAAAGGATTTTGATGTCGATCTGCATTTCTTGTAGGTTCCCGGCTTTACACAGCCTCGAGGGAACTGGTTCAGCATCCACTCTATGTACCAGGCTCTACATCCTGACTATAGAGCGATTGTGCATGACTAGAAATTTGGGGCGTTCTTTTCCATCCTTCCCCACCGTTGTCCCTGGGGTTACCTCAGGGCATTGTCTGAGCACTAGTTTCACCAGACTCAGGGGCATGCGCATGCGTTCGCAGGGCTTGACCGAGGCTTGGCTAGTATTTTATCCATTTCTGCTTGTGAGTATTTCTCTTTTGATTTCCCATGTGTTTGACTTTGTATTGATAGTTCTGGGCCTATGAGAGGCTCCCATGCTTGCGTCCTGTGAGTGTGTTAGGATTGGATGCCTATCCACGACGACGACGATGGCATCATTCCATATTGGCAGAGGTCCCTGTAGCTGAGGGTTTTACTCATTGTCGCCTACAGCTGGAGTTATTGACAGCTGATGTCATCACATGGATTCCCTATTCTGGGGATAACTTGGCCATTGGATTTGAGGATGTGTACTTGACTGGTGTCGAGTATGTGATTTCCACCCGTAGGGTTCCTTTCTTTATAGATAGAGGATGAGAGCTCTATTTAGGAGAGCGTGCTATTAGGATCACCACATGAGAGATTCATGTTCCGATCCTGCCTCCTGCCAGGCGTTATTGGCCTATGTTGCAGTCACTCGTCATTGATATCCCATTGTTGGGGGTTGACGGCTTTGCACTGTCAGAGGGTCCCTGCACTCAGGATATATTCCAGCATTGGTGGTCCCCTCGTACCATTAGAGCCCAGCCCATGCCACTCAGTTCATGGGGGATATGGTTCCAGGATCCGTGATGATGACGGATTGGCTAGCCTGTGTTCGAGATCCGACTCATGTGACACAGATTGACAGTTTGACCCAGCGACTGGACCGGGCACATTTCTTTATTCGGCATTTGGGTATAGATCCGACAGAGGTAGATACTTTTGATCCTTCCAGCTCAGACACTGGCCCCTCAGATGACCCATTTGACTTTGCCGGCGTTGATCCTCCATTGTGTAGGCCTAACATCCCTGTTGATAGAGATCCAGTAACTCAGGAGGAGTTACATCAGGTGGACATGATTGATGATGTAGATATTGACACCATTGTCTTCTTCTGATGTGTATTCTCGTTATCTCTTTTGATAGGCCTCTGTTAGATATTGGGTGGCTGTGCCCAATTCTCGCTATATCTTTTGATAGGCCTCTATTAGTAGTAGGGCGTCTGTGCCCCATTTTCCTGTATGTTTAGCTGTATAGAGATGATGTACTTAGGAATGTATTTACTGTTTTCCATTCCCTACATCATATTGCCATCTATTATCTGTAATGTATGTATCATGTTATGCATATGTATGTATGTCCAGAGATATTCAGCATTGACCCCTAGATGGTTTTATGATACGGCCTACACATATGTCTTCTTCGACAGTCAGCCGCATAGATCACACCCTACCAGTGTTGATAGCCTCCCATCTGAGGTCGTGGTATGATAACATGTCACCTACAGACAGGGTGACTGTGGATCAACTATTACATCATTCTATGACCCTCTTGATGTTTCAGGTTCTGACAGACTTTGTAGAGGGTATACTGGAGCATTGGATACCGGAGAGACAGGTTTTTCGGTTTAGTACCCAGGAGTTGACTCCTACATTGGAGGAGTATGAGCGGTTAACGGCTTTGCCCTTAGACAGACCTTGCCCTCGTATGGGTGTCGAAGATATGCGCTGGCAGTTCATGACCCTCACCGGGTTACGGCGTAGAGTAGTAGAGGATGAGATTATATCCGGCCATGTATTATCCCAGCGTTTCCTGATAGATAGGTTTGGCTCATTGGACAACTATGCACAACACTCTGGGGATTTCACCACACCAGAGGATCAGTGGCATTTGGCCAGAGTGGATGTACTCGTGATGTGCATAGTGGCGTATGTATACATGCCACGGTATATGGATGAACTGGACATCAGTGTTATCATGGCAGTGAGAGCTCTCAGGGAGGGTTATACCATCATTCCGATGATTATGGCGGAGACGCTGAGGTCGGCCACGTTTTGTTGTATTTATCTTGAAGGGGTATTCACAAGTGGTTCGGTCATGTTGTACGTGTGGTTTATGTCACCCTTGAGATCGATTGGCACATTCCGCCGACACGAATACTGCTTTACCCATGATATAGCTATGTCTTACTCCTTTCAGCCATCGGAGTGTACATATGCTATGTCTTGGTTGATATTCCTAGCAGGGATCAGCAATCCGTTTGGCATCCTGCCGTGCGCAGGGATCACCCTATAGCTTTATTACTCATGCTTCAGGCATGGATTATCTCTCTCTGGCTGGTTTGAGGAGCATGACTACTTACCACCCACTGGTCGTGATGTCATAGTTTGAACAGTATTAAGACTTTCATCCTTTTGAAGGGCGTTAGGTCAGCATTTAGCTTCTCGCCACTTGTCAGCAGAAGATCGATCCCGAGTGTATGCTTGTTGGGATCAACGTAAGATAACTACTTTTTCTGTTAGCCATCCGGGTTGTTCGCCAGAGTATTCTGCGTGGATGGAGACAGAGACTTCATCGACTGCGACAGTATCCACATCGCCAGGTACTGATTCAAATGGTAGAGAGCCCATGGAGGACATTGATTCCTCCACCGAGGAGGAGCCATTCACTGGGTTGCCAGCAACTCTTGCAGATTCTCCCAGTACTAGCACTGTCGTGATCCATCATTCAGCACAGTACTTCGAGCAGAGTCTCCATCTGATGACCTTTGAAAGGGATCAGGCTAGAGCCCTGATGTTGACAGCTCTTGATGGGAAACATGCCGCTCTATTAGAGAGACGAGGCATTAGCACATAAAGATGCTGCTATTGTTGAGCGGAACGAGGCCAGATCAGCCAGAGATGCAGTGATAGTCTAGAGGGATATCACCATATCTGCCCGAGATGTAGCCGTCATAGATAGTACCACAGTGAGGTCCCTTACTACTGGCATGATTGCAGAGATGAGCACGTACATTGATGAGCACCGCGTCGCCATGCAGATGGCTGTAGATCTGTTAGCTCGTGTGGATACCCTTGTACAGGAGACCACAGCTTTACCTCCTTCTTCGGAGAGAGATGCCATGCTGGGCTTGATAGCTCGCATATACACTGATTTGTAGATGGGCTTGTATTTTCCTGCACAGACTAGCTTAGCCATTTTGTCATGCACAGTTCATATTGTATATATCAAACATCATTATATATACCAGGGAAATATATTTTTTGATCACTTCCCTTTTAGTTATGCCTTGTTGCTTGCTTGATATTTGCCTGTTTCTTCAGGGCTTGTGATCTTGATGTATTCTGAATTCCTCCTTGATGGATGGACATTGAGTTGTCTCAGGATATTTCAGAATGGATCGTTGATCTGTGTGTATTCCCTACCATCTTTGGTGTCTTGGGACTGGTTTCTGTATGGAAATATGGAGAGGAATATGGCTTTTCCTCTTTCAGATTAACCGCACCATAGATGGTCGCCAGTACTCCTATTTAAGAGGAGCCTAGTTAATTCCATCTCTTATGGATTGGTATTGCTCTTCGAGGAACAACCGTAGCTTAGATGGTCGCCGAGTCTCCCGTTTACATAGGGAGGTCAGGTAATTCCATCCCTTTGGTCTGAAGCCGAATGAAATGTGGTGGATTAAAGTTTGATCCCAGTACCAGATGACAAGTCTTTGTGTTTTGGTAGGGGGTTAGACCGAACCATAAATGGATGCCTACGTAGTACTGTTGAAGAGGAGATCAGGTCTGCGTAGTTCGAACCTGGTGTAAGAGGTTCAACGCTGTATGTGGGAAAAAGGGTGTAAAGAAGGGTGTAGAAATGTTTTTGTTGTTTTTATAATGAAAAGGGTGTAGAAATATTTTTGTTGTTTTTGTTTTATTGCGACCGGGCCATATAAAATGGTTGCCTACGTACTCCGGGTATCGAGGAGATCAGATCGATGTAGTTTGCCCCTCAGGACGATTTGTAGCCGATGAAAAGTTTGATCCCATGTGCAGGACAAACTGCGGGGGAAAAGAAAGTTTGATCCTAAGTTCAGGATAAACTGCAGGTGTGAAAAAGTTTGATCCCATGTTTGGGACAAACTGCAAGTGTGAAAGGTTCAATCTCTAGTGGGATAACCGAAGTTGTATGAAAAGCTTAAAATGGAGTGAAGCCAGGCTACTGGCTTGAAGAGTATGTTTCCCTGAAGGGCAAAGTGTGAAAAAGAGTTGTATGTGGTGAAGGGTTAAAGAACCGGAACGATTGGTGATCTGATGATCCAAAACTAGGATGTTTGCTTGATGGTAACCTCAGACATAGTACCATTTCACGGTGTCCGAGTTGATGAGTTACAGAAATTCATCGTCGTCCATTTCTTGTAATCTGAGAGCGCCTCCTGTCAATACCTCCTTGACAACAAATGGGCTTGGACTGATCTTGGTTGTCAATGATCTTCTTCAAAATCAAGTCATGTTGCTTAAACTGCAGTAGCCGGACTTTTCTGTTGTAGGATTTGGCGATCCTTTGTTCATATAACTGACCATGGAAGATAGCTGCGGTTCGCCTTTCGTCTATTAGAGACAATTGGTGATACCTATCTTGTACCCACTGATTTTCATCCAGCTGAGCGTCTATTAACACTCTGAGGGATTCCATTTTCACTTCTACGAGTAGCACTGCTTCCATCCTATAGGTCAATACGTAGGGGGTTGCCCCAGTAGAAGTGTGCATTGATATTCTGTAGGCTAATAGAGTAAGAGGCAATAAGTCAGGCCATCCCTTGTGGTTGGCGAACATCTTTTGCATGATCTTCTTGATATTTTTGTTAGCCGCTTCAACAGCACCATTCATCTTTGAACGGTAGATGACGGAGTTGAGATGTTTGATGTGGAATTTGCTGCATAACTCCTCCATCATTTTATTGTTGATGTTCTTAGCATTGTCTGACACAATTACCTCTAGTTGTCCATATTGACAGATGACATTATTTCTGATGAAAGTAATGATGACTTCTTTGGTAACCCTGGGGAAGGAGGCTGCTTCTTCCCATTTAGTGAAGTAGTCGATCATGGTGAATATAAAGCGATGCCCATTACTGGCTTTAGGCTCGATGGGATCAATCATGTCCATTCCTCACAATGAGAAGGGCCAGGGTGAACTCATATTGTGGAGCTCCCTTGGAGGGGCGTGGATAGCATTCCCATGAATTTGGCATTGGTAGCACCTCTTGACGTGATCATCACAATCAGCTTTGAGGGTAAGCCAATAATGTCCTGTTCTGAGGATCTTCTTAACAAGTAGGGGGCCGCTCATGTGTGGGCCACATACTCCACCATGGACCTCATCCATGAGTCTCTGAATTTGGTCCTTGTCTAGGCATCTGAGGAGACCTAGTCCTGCATCTCTTTTGTAGAGTGCATCTTTGCCCAGGTAGAATTTCATTGCAAGTTGATGGATCTACCTTTTCTCAGTCAGGGTCGCCTCAGCGGGTGTAGATCCATGTTGTAAGTACTCCTTGATATGCTGATACCAAGGATGCTGGATGGGGGGTAATTCATCTGATACTTCTCCAACATAGTTCCCATAGGCTGGTGCCTTTTGTAGGGTAAATGTGATGCTTGGCATGTGTTCCTTGTCAGGTATGTGAATCAAGGAGGTCAAAGCTGCTAGCGCATCTGCAAAGTCATTCCTGTTACAGGGAATGTGTAAAAAGGAGATCTCTTCGAACTCTAAAGCCATCTGTAAAAATTGCCGATGGTAAGGGAGCAAATGTAGCTCTTTGGTTTGATAGATTCCCGTGGATTGTTTGATTACCAACTCCGAATTCCCAAAGATAGTTAACCACTTGATGCCCATTGAACGGGTAAGTTTTAGCCCCATGATACAACTTTCATACTCAGCTGTGTTGTTGGTGCTGACAAACTGCAATTTGACGGCGACGGGATACTGCTCCCCCATAACAGATACTAGAACTGCTCCAGCCCCAGCACCTTCCATGTTTACAGCTCCATCAAAATACATCTTCCATGATTGGCGTGCATCGTACTGATGCCATTACCCCTTCATCGGGGAAGTATGTTTTCAAAGGTTTGAAATCCCCTGAAGGTGCGGCGGCCAGTTGATCCGTAATTCCTTGTCCTTTAATGGACTTTTGCGTCACGTAGACGTTGTCAAATTGTTGTAGGATCACCTGCCATCTGGACAACCGATAATTTAACATGTGTTTACTGAACACGTACTTGAGAGGATCCAATCGGGATATGAGATGGGTTGTGTGACCATAGAGGTAATGCTGTAACCTCATGGAAGCCCATGCTAAAGCACAAAAAGTTTTCTCAATCAGAGTGTACTTGTGTTCACTGCTGCTGAATCTTTTGTTGAGGTAGTAGATTGCTCATTCTCGGCCTCTATCGTCTTTCTATCCCAGCATGCATCCCATGGCATTGTCACTTATGGATAGGTACATGAACAGGGGAACATCATCCCTGGGTGGTACCAAAATAAGAGCTTTAACTAGTTGCTCTTTAATTGTAAGGAAGGCCTTCTGACACTTATCATTCCATTTCATGGAGGAGTTCTTCCTTAATAATTTGAAAATAGGCTCACATGTTGCTATGATTTGAGAAATGAACCTGCTAATGAAGTTGATTCTTCCCAAAAATTCCCGTATTTCCTTCTCTATCTGAGGAATGGGCATTTTCGTAATGGCCTGGATTTTGGTGGGATCCAGCTCAATCCCCTTGTGGCTGACTAGGAATCTTAGCAACTTGCCTGATTTAACACCGAAGGCGCAATTGACTGGATTCAACTTCAAGTTGTACTTACGCAACCTGTTGAAGAGCTTTCTGAGATGGTCTAAGTGGTCTTCCGCCCATCGGGACTTGACAATGATGTCATCCATGTAGATCTCTATCTCTTTATGCATTAAATCGTGGAAAAGAGCCATCATGGCTTACTGATAGGTAGCTCTGGCATTGATGAGGCCGAAAGACAACCGTCTGTAGCAAAAGGTTCCCCAATCATCGTAATTTACTCGACGGAAAGTTAATCCGGTCTTTCACCTGGAGCGAATTTGGGTGGTGCCTTTCCTGAGTCTTGTTGGAATTAGTCTTCCTACGAGTCCAGTAATCAAACACCGACAGGATAGCCTCCTGATGGAGGAACCACACAACATACATTCACATATAATGTGTCTCACCGTTTATGAAAATGATGACATGTGCGAAGCACTAATATCACAAGTAGATATAGTGTAAAGCATTAAGTACAATAAGTAAATGCTTTCGTACACATTCATCAAATGTAAATGCAACATCTACACACAAACATATAACAATTTTGAAAAATTGTCATAGCGGCTTAAGTCCTCTTACTGGTGAGTTCCCCAGCAGAGTCGCCACCTGTCAACGTCGGGATTTTTATTTGTCCCTTTTCTGTTCTTGTTCTTTGGTGTTCTCATGTTAGGTGAGATTTGTTTGAAAAAATAAGTTGTGAAAAGGTCCAACATTTATATGTCGACGATTTGACTATAAGATTCTCCAGTTGATTTTTTAAATGGTTGTACCAACACAACCGAAAAAAGGTTTGCACATTGACCCAGTGATATGATACTGCTAAACGGGTATGTGAAACCGAGATTCATTAGGGTCCGGGGACTTGCTTATGTGGAGGGAAGGTGTTAGGCACCCCCCGATACCGCCACTTTTCAAGAAACTATTATATGAATGTGTGTGTGTATGTGTGGGTCAATGTGCTATTATTTGGAACTAGTGTGAGGCCTCGTTCGCACCTATATACACAGGGTTTGAATTTATGTAAAAAATTCAGTTTTAAACAAGATATAGCAATGATGTTTTGTGAAAAAGGTTTTTCAAACCCTTATGCTCAATAGTAATTGAGACCTTTTACACTTTCATTTTTTATTAAGTGTTCGGCTTAATTATTTTTAATTTTCGAGATGCGAAACATCCTCGAGAAAATAATTTACAAAGCAGTGCCGAACTCCTCGTGGGCATGAAAACCATATGAGAAAATCCAAACACTGTGAATAAATTTACAAGCTACTTACATCCGAAAATGTCCATCACGGGAATCGAATCTAGATTCAGTAAACTGAATCTGTGATCACATGATTCCTAGGCTCACATGATGCCGCAATTTATATGAAAACTGTAAGCAGTTATATATATAAAAGCTGTAAATATATATATATATATATATATATATATATATGTATATATATATATATATATACATGTTAGAGTTTGTGCCCTAGAGGCCAATTATTTGATATAATTGCTTAACATTTCGATATTATGTTTGATTGAATGAATGAATGATTTTATTATGATTTTATTTACTACGTTATATAAATGTTAACATAATAAAATTCCTTAGAATAGTGATACAAATTATATAGTTTCAAGTTTGTGACTTGAACATGAGATTATATAATTACAATTAGTATCATTGCTCTTAAATGTCCCTAGTCGAGTATCATTGTTGATGGGACAACAATCAACAATGATGCATTGAGACTAGTATGTGGATTGACTAATGACCAAATCTCATTGGTCATAAATATATGAGATATTAAGTCAATGCATAGGTACATATTAGAGAACGATGTGCTGGACAGACCCACTATGAGAATTCTACGTGGAATAGTATACAAAGTGTCATTAGCGATTCTTATTGTGACAATGATGTAATGGTACTCCGACCTGAAATCACTATACTACTACATGAGAATTTATGTACTTGATATCATCAAAGGTCACCTTTAATAGGGTGGACTATAAAGGTGATTATTGGGTACATCATGAATCGTGTGAGAAATATGAGTGATCTAGATGGAATTTAACCCTCCTATTTATTAGGGGTGATATCCATAGGCCTCTTGATTGAGTAGGACTATGAAATGCATGGCTATGCTCAAATAGTGATTGTTTCATATAGTCTACTCATTGATCAAGAAAAAACTCAAATTAAATTATGAAGAGTATGACGCATTCCATAACTCGAGTTTAATCTAGGATATTAAGGTTAAACGGATTAAATTACATTGAAACATTGGTCACGAAAAGGTTGCATCGAATCATCGATCTTATTATTACTTGGGTAACGATGATGGATTACTAGATGCCGCTCACTGTTTATAATTTTATAATATGATTTTTAAATTATTGCCAATGTAATAATAACCTATAGGGTCACACACATAGAACGTAATTTAAAAGGGAATTAATTTAAATTTTAAGGATTTAAATATATTAATATGATTAATAGTATTTAAATCAAGAATTTAAATTAAAAGGATAATATGTATATATATGTATATTAATTAAGTAAGACTTAATTAAGATATATATATATATATATATATATATATATATATATATATATATATATATATATATATATATATATATAAAAATTCAGATTTTAATTAAAATTAGGTTTTTGATTAATTCTTTTTAACAGCTATATATATGATATGTAGCAGCCATATTAGGGATTATCATTAATCTAAAAACCCTAGCCGCTCTTAGAGAGAGACTATAGAAAAGTTTTCAAAAATCCTGTTCCTTTGGCGGCTAGTATCGCAGCTCCCTTTATTGCAAAATCGTGCGACGGTTCGCCTGCGTTAGTGTGGATACTATAGAGACACAATTTCGTGAGGGATTGCGTTGGAGATTCGATGCGTTTCAGAGGCTTTTTCATAATCGGTATAATATCTTAAAACACTGAATTAATGTCTGTTTCGCATGGATCCTATTTTGGGTTTCGGAAATTGTTTTGTTTTATTTAATTTTATTCCGCTGTGCGTTGCTTTGTTGTGCCGAAAACCTAACAATACAAAATTGATCAACCACCACGAAGCACCTCCATGGGGGATCGAAAATGTAAATATATAAAAGTGGTAAATATATATATAGAGACATGATCAACTACCACGAAGCACCTCCATGGGGGATCAGAAATGTAAATAAAGATGTAAAAGCAATCAACCGTCATGGAGTAAACTCCATGAAAGTAGTATGCACACAAGCCAATCATGTTTGATGATAAAATATATACTTTGTAACAATCTTATTCATTTATTAATAAAAAGTTTTAATTTATTAAAGGCTTTTAATTATCTATATGATGCTGTTTTACAATATGTGACAAACCCATAGTTTTAAGCAATGCTTTTAGAATAATGATGATGATCATTCTAATGAGATTTAAATTCTTAGAAAGCTTAAAACTAAAATAGTTCCCAATCATTGGATTACTAAATTGGGGATTAGTGAATCCGGATAGATTGGTACATACGTTGCTTGCTCGTTAGATGAGGATGATTGATGTAAGACCCCAACTTATTAATGAATAAAATCAAATTTTCTCTAAATATTATTGTGAATAATAAGGGGTTAATTTGATATAATACTTTGGTTATGGGTGAAATGTGCAAATTTTGCAAAATAAGCAAGTGGTTATAAAATATTTATTTTTGGTCGGTGAATATTCGGTTGGTCGTGGAATATTCTTGCTGTCGGGGAATATTCGTACGACGACGCAGCCTTGTGTGGGCCCCATAACGGAAAGCGATTGGATGAAGAAAACGACAAGTATAAGTTGTTTATAAATAACGGCGTAGTTGTTACCGTTAATACTGTTGGAATACCCGGTGGTTAAAATACAGTAGCACACGGTATTGCACCAATTATTGATTCTTACGTAAGAAGGCACTACTCAATAATTGTTACAGTAGTTATTATTCAATATTTTATTTTATTGATTCAATAATTGCTGCGTTGATATTTTATATTATTGTTGTTTCAATAATTGTTGCTGCACAGTATTTTCATTTATCAGATCAATAATTCATATTATTTGAATAATATTATTAGATAACATTATTGGCAATGTCTAGAAAGTTCTGTCTAAGGAGAGGTTTGGTCATCTAATTGCGCGCCAGTAAGGAGAAATCCTTATTGGAAAGCCCCCTCTTTCCTGGGAACGGCCTGGTTGTCATAAATGTGATTCTGTAATATTATTTGTGAATAATTAATTATTGATTCATATGATAAGGAAATATTTATTTTATGTGGATATAAATGAGGGATATATTTTTGTGGTTAAAAAATGAAGGAGTTAATGTTGAGGTTTTTATCCGTATTTTTGTCGGAATGGAGGTATTAAAAAATCAAATCAGGGTTTTTGAGAAATATTGCGGGTGTTATAATTTTTAATCCGACCGTTGGATCGTGGTAATTTTTGGATATGTTATACATATATAAGTTGAGTATATGTCCACAAATTTTGAACCGTTAAAAATGAACGTATGATTTATTATGAATTTTACAAGATGACTGGTTCAGAAATTGTTGAATTTTTGGAGTTTATCATTTTGGTGGAAAATTCTAGAATTGGTGGGCCCCACTTGTGGTTGGTGAAGAAATGTGCTGAATTATATTTCAAATGTGGTAGGTGGGAATAGTAGCAGGTAAAGCCATCAGGTTGCAGGTCAAACCTACCAAAATTTTCCTATAAATAGAGGGCTAAGTTAGAATTGAAAATTACACCAGAAACAAGTTTTCTCTCTTTCTCTCTCTAGATTATTGAGTGTATTTTGTGAGTATTTAGATACTTTGAGAGTTTCTATTCATCAGAGCAAGTTTCTTTCAGCCTTATACCGGTATTCCGACCAGAAGTACTGATATTTTGAGGTAAGGGATATTATTTTCTTCTTAAATGATATTATTTTCTTCAATATCATTATGCTGAAATATTGATATGAGTTTTTATCAAATTTGGAACTTTTTGTGTCGGGGTTACTATTCACGTATACGGCACTATTCACGTATACGGCACTATTCACGAATACGGCACTATTCACCGAAAAATAAAATTTTTCCTTTTTGTCCAAGATGTCTATTATGGTTACTATCTTTGATTGTATCCATGTTTTGATCTTTATTTTTGAATTCTGCTTCACAATTGATTATTATGAAGTATTATTGATCTTGGATAAACTGTTATACGAATCCCTACTATTTGTCCTTCTGTCTCATTGGATTCGTTCTCTTTAAGATATTTTTCATCATCCTCAGTCCTAAATGATGATATTACTGAATATCTTTGGCCTGTAGTGCAAAGATGTATAATTACTTGATGAATATCTTTGGCCTGTAGTGCAAAGATGAACAGGTGTTGAGATGAACATGACCGACTGATGATACAAATGAATATCTTTGGCCTGTAGTGCAAAGATGAATATTTGGTTAAAGATGATTATTAATTGATGTTACAGGGATAAAATATTGATGATGGACTTTTAAATCTTAGAAGATAGTAGAATTCTTTCTCTACTTGACTCTTCTAATGGTTTGTTGTTTCCGCTGCAGTTGTTGATCTAAAACTTGTTGTCGATTATATTTTATCAGATTTTTCCCTGTTGAAGACTAACGATAATTTGTTGTATATTATCTTAGTCATAATATTCTTTACTGGGCTAGTTGAGCTCACCCTTTTCCTTTTTGTTCCATTTTTCTTCTCAGGAGGTGAGAACATAGCAGGATCTAGTCGGGGTATGGAGTGATGGTTCTAGAAAGATGTATTAGCAGTCCTCACTATTTCTGTAAAATAGTGTTTGAATAATTGTAATGAGGATTTATTTGAGTGTGGATATTGTCTAGAAGACAATATTTGTATTTAAACTCACAGTATGTGTTGTCGTATTTTGCACGACAATTGTATTATTGAAGTTGTAGTTTGCTTTCTGTACCATGTATTTGGCGACTCAGAATGGGTGTTGTATACCTATTCTGGGGGCGTCACAGTTGGTATCAGAGCTTAGGGATATGATCCCTGGCTGAGATGTGAGACAAGAACTAGGAGGGGAGAGACGGGGAATTCCTTCGCTAGTATGACCTGACTAAGTTTATTTGGTGTTTATTTGGTCGGTCAGAGTATAGGGATAATATATGACATGACTATTAACCCTTGTTTTATGGCAGTATTTAAGAATGGCAGCTGAGAACGTTAATAATGGAGTAAATCAGACCGTGGAGACACCTTTGATCACTACCCAGGGGAACGTGCAACAGGAAGGCAATATTCCTCCTGTAAACAACGTTACCGAGCAAACGATGAATGATGGAATGTTTAGGAGCTTTTTGCAGTTCATGCAAAATCAGACGAGGGAGACTCGTGTGCAGAATACGGGTGGAAATGATAACAACGCGCGGTTTGTCACAGCTAAGCAGTTCAAAGAATTGGGACCACCAGAATTTAAGGGAAAGCCGGATCCGATCATGGCGGAAACGTGGGTCAAGCAAATTACCAAGATATTTGATGTCTTGGGATGCACGGAGGAACAGAAGGTTCCATTCGCCACATTTATGTTCCGCGGTGAGGCAGACTACTGGTGGGAGTCTGTGAAGCGTACCCAGCCTGACGCACTCAACATGTCCTGGGAAACATTTCAAAAACTGTTCAATGACAAGTACTTTCCTGAAAGTATTCGTCATATGAAGGAGGTTGAGTTTATTAGACTGGAACAAAACAACATGACGGTGTCCCAGTACGAGGCGAAGTTTGCAGAGTTATCCAGGTTTGCACCTCATTTGGTCGAAAATGAGGAACGAATGACGCGGATGTTTCTGAGAGGTTTAAAACCTGAGATTCGTCAATACCTTATCTCTCATAAATTTTCTCTGTATTCAGACGTTGTCAACAGGGCCCAATTATTAGAGAGAGATAATGAGTATACTCAACCGAGGGACCACAACCAGGGTCATACCGGTGACAGCAATCATCAGAGCGATGATAACCAACGAGGAGGGAAAAATACGAACAAAGGCGGTAACCACTCGGGTGGTCATCGTGGCCATGATAATAGGAGAGGTGAGTCAAGTGGAAATTTCAGAAAGAGGAGATTCAACAATGACGGGAAGACATCAGCACCAGCACCAACAACAAATTTTAGGGGAGGAGAACGACCGCCAGTTAGATGTTACAAATGCGGGAAAGAGGGACATATCAGCCCAAACTGTCCACAACAATCCAAGGTGTGTTACAACTGTGGGAAGGAAGGCCACATCGCTCGAGATTGTACTATAGCGAAACCAAGTTCAGCGGGAGTGGTGATTCCAAGGGCTGTCCCGGATAAGGCGAAATCAGCGGTTCCTGGAAGAGCGTTTGTCGTAACTGGCCAAAACGCGAGAAACCCGAACGAGGTGATCACGGGTAAGCTAATCTTGAATTCTTGCGAAGTTTATACTTTACTAGATACCGGTTCTACCCATTCTTTTATCTCTCCTGCTTGTGCTCAACGTTTAAACTTGACTCCGGAGAAATTGGACTTTAACTTATCTGTTGAAACTCCGTTGGGTGAAACCTTCGTTACATCTACAGTTTATAAATCTTGCATGATCCAAGTTGGCACTATCACATTACCTGTTGATCTTATCTCTTTAAAGATACTTGCTTTTGATGTGATTTTAGGAATTGATTGGTTAACCACTCATCATGCTAAAATTGATTGTTTTCGTAAGGTTGTTAGTTTTCATATTCCTAACCAACCTGTCATACGAATTCAAACTACTAAACCACTAAAATCAGTCACTGTCATATCAAGCCACAAAGCTATTCGTTTATTGAAAAACGGATGTCAAGCTTTCTTAGCCCATGTTATGGATTTGAACAAAGACAAGTCAGATTTGAATAATATTTCTATTGTTAGAGAATTTTCCGATGTATTTCCTGAAGAACTTCCCGGTCTACCCCCGGAACGAGAAATTGAATTCTTTATTGACCTTGAACCCGGTACAAAGCCCATTTCTAAAACCCCATATCGAATGGCTCCTATTGAACTTCAGGAGTTAAAAGTCCAACTACAGGAGTTGTTGGACATCGGTTTTATTCGTCCTAGTACGTCTCCTTGGGGTGCTCCTGTTTTATTCGTAAAGAAGAAAGACGGGAGTATGCGACTTTGTATTGACTATCGAGAATTGAACCATGTCACCATCAAGAATAGGTATCCGCTACCTCGCATTGATGACCTGTTTGACCAGTTGCAAGGAGCACAATTCTTTTCAAAGATCGATCTTCGTTCTGGATATCATCAGCTGAAGATTAAAACTGAGGATATTCCAAAGACTGCCTTCAGAACTCGGTACGGGCATTATGAATTCTTAGTAATGTCTTTTGGATTGACTAATGCTCCTGCTGCCTTCATGGATATGATGAACCGTGTATTCAAAGAATATTTGGATCAGTTCGTTGTTGTCTTTATTGATGACATCCTCATCTATTCCAAAAGCCGTGAAGATCATGAGCGCCATTTGAAGCTGGTACTGCAAAGGCTTCGTGAAAACAAGCTATATGCCAAACTGAAGAAATGCGAGTTCTGGCTTGAGGAAGTAGCATTCCTTGGGCACGTGGTGTCAAAACATGGAGTATCTGTCGACCCGGCGAAGATTGAAGCCATACAAAGTTGGGAGCAACCGAAGTCGGTAACCGAAGTACGTAGCTTTCTGGGCTTAGCTGGTTATTATCGGAGATTTGTGGAAGGATTTTCTCGAATCGCTACTCCGTTAACTCAGCTGACTCGGAAAGATACAAAATTCGTATGGAGTGAGGAATGCGAGAAGAGTTTCCAAGAACTCAAGAGGAGACTCATTTCGGCACCTGTTTTGACAATACCATCTGGTTCGGATGGATTTGTTATCTACAGCGATGCTTCAGGCAAAGGGTTAGGATGTGTTCTCATGCAACATGGGAAAGTCATAGCCTATGCCTCACGACAACTCAAAGAATATGAGAGGAATTATCCTACTCATGATTTGGAGTTGGCAGCAGTCGTTTTTGCGTTGAAGATCTGGAGACACTACCTGTATGGGGAGAAAGTGGAGATCTATACAGATCATAAAAGCCTCAAATATTTCTTCACCCAAAAGGAACTCAACATGCGGCAACGACGTTGGCTTGAGCTGTTGAAAGATTACGATCATACCATCCAATACCATCCTGGAAAAGCAAACGTAGTAGCTGACGCATTGAGTAGAAGATCATATGCGGGTACGAGTGCAATGTTTTTAACACAAAGGCCCATTTTGTATGACTTGCAAAGGATGGAGATAGAGATGAAGGCTCCAAGTACCCACATGATGATATCAAATATACGAGTAGAACCGACTTTAATCGATAAAGTTAAAGCTGCTCAAGCTACGGATATAGAGCTGATGCGTATGAAGAAGAAAGTGCAAGAAGGTGCTATTCCAGAAGCAAGAATCGATGAAGAAGGAATACTTCGAGTCAACTCCAGACTTTGTGTTCCTAACGATTTTGACTTGAAGCATAGAATAATGATGGAGGCACACAACACACCGTTTGCAATCCATCCTGGGAGTACCAAAATGTATCACGATCTTCGACATACATTTTGGTGGAGCAATATGAAAAGAGAGATCGCGGAGTTTATCTCGAGATGTTTAACTTGTCAACGTGTAAAAGCGGAGCATCAAGTACCAAAGGGTCCATTGCAACCACTTGAGATTCCGAAATGGAAGTGGGAACACATTACTATGGATTTTGTTACGGGTCTTCCCAAGGTTTCTCAAGGCATAGATGCGATTTGGGTTATTGTTGATAGATTAACCAAGTCCGCTCATTTCTTGCCGATACGTGAGACTTATTCCCTTGAACGTCTTGCTAGTATGTACGTGAACGAGATTGTGAGATTGCATGGCATGCCAGTATCCATAGTTTCGGATCGTGACCCAAGATTCACTTCACGATTTTGGGTTAGCTTGCAGAAAGCTATGGGCACGGATTTACGATTCAGTTCAGCATACCATCCTCAAACGGACGGACAATCAGAGAGGACTATTCAAACTCTTGAAGATCTATTAAGACTTTGTGTCTTAGATCTCAAAGGGAGTTGGGATAAGTACCTACCATTGGTGGAATTCTCCTACAACAACAGTTATCAGGCGAGCATAGGTATGGCTCCATTTGAGGCGTTGTATGGAAGAAAATGTCGTTCTCCAGTATGCTGGGACGAGGTGGGTGAAGCAACATTGTTGGGACCAGAATTGGTACGCATTACTACAGAGAAGATCCAAACGATTCGACAACGTATACAAACGGCACAGGATCGACAAAAGAGTTATGCGGATCTTCATCGGAAGGACGTGGAATTTAATATTGGGGATCATGTATTGTTACGTGTTGCACCATGGAAGGGAGTTACAAGATTTGGGAAGAGAGGAAAGCTCAATCCAAGATTTGTTGGTCCATTTGAGATTCTTGAGCGAATAGGAAATGTGGCATATAGACTCGCATTACCTCCAAGCATGTCTCGTGTTCATAATGTTTTTCACATATCTATGCTTCGTAAATATGTTAAAGACCCGAACCACATTATTGAGTTAGAACCAGACGAGATAGCTGAAGATTTAACGTACGAGGAGGTACCTGTTAAGATCTTGGATAGGAAAGAGCATGTCCTACGCACGAAGGTTATACCACAAGTTAAGGTTTTGTGGAGAAACCATGCTATTGAAGAAATGACCTGGGAGTTGGAATCAGAAATGAAAGCGAGGTATCCTCACCTTTTTGAAACATCAGGTACGTACGTCAATTTCGAGGACGAAATTTCATAAGGAGGGGAGGTTGTAAGACCCCAACTTATTAATGAATAAAATCAAATTTTCTCTAAATATTATTGTGAATAATAAGGGGTTAATTTGATATAATACTTTGGTTATGGGTGAAATGTGCAAATTTTGCAAAATAAGCAAGTGGTTATAAAATATTTATTTTTGGTCGGTGAATATTCGGTTGGTCGTGGAATATTCTTGCTGTCGGGGAATATTCGTACGACGACGCAGCCTTGTGTGGGCCCCATAACGGAAAGCGATTGGATGAAGAAAACGACAAGTATAAGTTGTTTATAAATAACGGCGTAGTTGTTACCGTTAATACTGTTGGAATACCCGGTGGTTAAAATACAGTAGCACACGGTATTGCACCAATTATTGATTCTTACGTAAGAAGGCACTACTCAATAATTGT
The DNA here is from genome assembly GCA_016801055.1 of Panax notoginseng. Classification (NCBI taxonomy): domain Eukaryota; kingdom Viridiplantae; phylum Streptophyta; class Magnoliopsida; order Apiales; family Araliaceae; genus Panax; species Panax notoginseng. Next base: position 66,816,374 of record CM029020.1, on the reverse strand, counting down.
TACAGTAGTTATTATTCAATATTTTATTTTATTGATTCAATAATTGCTGCGTTGATATTTTATATTATTGTTGTTTCAATAATTGTTGCTGCACAGTATTTTCATTTATCAGATCAATAATTCATATTATTTGAATAATATTATTAGATAACATTATTGGCAATGTCTAGAAAGTTCTGTCTAAGGAGAGGTTTGGTCATCTAATTGCGCGCCAGTAAGGAGAAATCCTTATTGGAAAGCCCCCTCTTTCCTGGGAACGGCCTGGTTGTCATAAATGTGATTCTGTAATATTATTTGTGAATAATTAATTATTGATTCATATGATAAGGAAATATTTATTTTATGTGGATATAAATGAGGGATATATTTTTGTGGTTAAAAATGAAGGAGTTAATGTTGAGGTGTTTTATCAGTATTTTTGTCGGAATGGAGGTATTAAAAATCAAATCAGGGTTTTTGAGATATATTGCGGGGGTTATAATTTTTAATCCGACCGTTGGATCGTGGTAATTTTTGGATATGTTATACATATATAAGTTGAGTATATGTCCACAAATTTTGAACCGTTAAAAATGAACGTATGATTTATTATGAATTTTACAAGATGACTGGTTCAGAAATTGTTGAATTTTCGGAGTTTATCATTTTGGTGGAAAATTCTAGAATTGGTGGGCCCCACTTGTGGTTGGTGAAGAAATGTGCTGAATTATATTTCAAATGTGGTGGGTGGGAATAGTAGCAGGTAAAGCCATCAGGTTGCAGGTCAAACCTACCAAAATTTTCCTATAAATAGAGGGCTAAGTTAGAATTGAAAATTACACCAGAAACAAGTTTTCTCTCTTTCTCTCTCTAGATTATTGAGTGTATTTTGTGAGTATTTAGATACTTTGAGAGTTTCTATTCATCAGAGCAAGTTTCTTTCAGCCTTATACCGGTATTCCGACCAGAAGTACTGATATTTTGAGGTAAGGGATATTATTTTCTTCTTAAATGATATTATTTTCTTCAATATCATTATGCTGAAATATTGATATGAGTTTTTATCAAATTTGGAACTTTTTGTGTCGGGGTTACTATTCACGTATACGGCACTATTCACGTATACGGCACTATTCACGAATACGGCACTATTCACCGAAAAATAAAATTTTTCCTTTTTGTCCAAGATGTCTATTATGGTTACTATCTTTGATTGTATCCATGTTTTGATCTTTATTTTTGAATTCTGCTTCACAATTGATTATTATGAAGTATTATTGATCTTGGATAAACTGTTATACGAATCCCTACTATTTGTCCTTCTGTCTCATTGGATTCGTTCTCTTTAAGATATTTTTCATCATCCTCAGTCCTAAATGATGATATTACTGAATATCTTTGGCCTGTAGTGCAAAGATGTATAATTACTTGATGAATATCTTTGGCCTGTAGTGCAAAGATGAACAGGTGTTGAGATGAACATGACCGACTGATGATACAAATGAATATCTTTGGCCTGTAGTGCAAAGATGAATATTTGGTTAAAGATGATTATTAATTGATGTTACAGGGATAAAATATTGATGATGGACTTTTAAATCTTAGAAGATAGTAGAATTCTTTCTCTACTTGACTCTTCTAATGGTTTGTTGTTTCCGCTGCAGTTGTTGATCTAAAACTTGTTGTCGATTATATTTTATCAGATTTTTCCCTGTTGAAGACTAACGATAATTTGTTGTATATTATCTTAGTCATAATATTCTTTACTGGGCTAGTTGAGCTCACCCTTTTCCTTTTTGTTCCATTTTTCTTCTCAGGAGGTGAGAACATAGCAGGATCTAGTCGGGGTATGGAGTAATGGTTCTAGAAAGATGTATTAGCAGTCCTCACTATTTCTGTAAAATAGTGTTTGAATAATTGTAATGAGGATTTGTTTGAGTGTGGATATTGTCTAGAAGACAATATTTGTATTTAAACTCACAGTATGTGTTGTCGTATTTTGCACGACAATTGTATTATTGAAGTTGTAGTTTGCTTTCTGTACCATATATTTGGCGACTCAGAATGGGTGTTGTATACCTATTCTGGGGGCGTCACAATTGATCTCATGATCATTTGTGTAGAGACACTAAAGCAAGTATGTAGGTGCTTATTAGAGAATAAGTTCACTGAACGTGGCTTGCTAAGGAATACCTAATGGAGTTTTACTTTCCTGTCAATAGAAATTTCTGTAGTGATAGTAGTACAAGTGATCCTTGGACTTGAGATCATCATAGTATCTTGTGTATGACAAGTTATACTTTGACTTATTCCTTAAGACCCTTAGGGTATATCAAAGGGTATGTTTGGGTATAATAAGTTGTACATTGAGATAATGAATGATCAATAAAGAATTAACCACTTCTAGTAAAAGAAGAGAAATGTCCTATGTGATTCGATAAATGACAACCCAGTAGTCCTTGGCCAAGGCAGAATGAAATTAGAAAGGAGTTTCTAATTTGCATTATTTGGAGTTGTGCATTTAAGAGTCAAAATACATATAATTAAATAAAATAAGGCTTGACAGTAATTCCATGTCTTATATTTAATTGGGACATTATATGGTGGAAGGATTGAATTGTACAGTAACTATCTATTCAAAGGTTCTTTTATGATTAATGTTGAAATCTATATTATCTGAAAAGTCGTTGATCGTTAGGGAGGCTTATCCCTATTGTAGAATAAATATTATTTATTTAAATAAATTAATAGTTTAATTTATTTATTTAAATAAGATTAGAATTGTTTTAATTGATTTATTCACAACCGGTTTAATATGGAGAACCTAAAGGGTCACACCATAAAAGGAAGAATAATTATTTAAGAAGTTAATGACATAATCGTAATAATAAGTTAAGTATATTTAATTTAATCTATGGTGATAGAATAAATTAAATAACTTAATATTTATTATTTAATATTTTAAAATATTAAATATAAAATAATAAGAGGAGTCTTATTATTATTATTACTATTATTATTATTTAATTCCTAAAGGAGTTTGAGAATTAATTAATAAAAGTACTCTCATATATTCCTAATAAGATTAGGAGGTAAATTAATTAAAAGATTTTAATTAATTATTCATAATAAGATTAGGAACCTAATTAATTAAAGGAGTTTAATTAATTAAAATAAAATCTAATTCCATAATTGTTAAGGAGGGTTGCCTACATCTATAAATAAGAGAAGTCTTATTATGGGTGAGGTGGTTGTTGACGTTTTCATAGAATACGTAATTTCAATAGTTAGGAGAGTACACCCTTTTCTATGAGAGATTGAAAAACTAGGGTTTTGTTAAATACCCATCTTCTTGAATCTTTATTCTTTCTTGGTGGATCACCTCTAGAGGCCAAACACTTGGGTGGCAAACGTTGATCAAAGGAATGAGCCAAACCCGGTGGATTCAAGTTGAACGCGAAAAGGATTGGAGGTGAACTTGTACTTGAGGAAGCTCGAATCTTCAAGGGTATGATTCTTGTTCTTCATATCTTTTCGTTTAATTAATAATTGTGCATAAAGGGTGATCCGAGTATATGGTTTGTAAAATTTTAAACTTTGATTTTTACACGTTTTTGCTTATTTTGTGCAATTTGATTGCGTTTATGAATATTACAAACCTAACAGTGGCATCAGAGCCAAACATTTATGCGAATTATTTATTATTTTTAATTTGATATGTTTATTGATATGTGTTTAGAATAATTTAATTGGGCATAATTTTATTGTATAAAATTTATTTTAAAAAAAATAATAATAAAATAAAATTATCCATAATCAATTGTAAATATCTGCGATGTTCTTAATTGGTGTCGGTTTAGATTGCAGTATGTTTATATGATTTACGTAATAAATTTTTGAAAAGGTAGAAATTTCACAATAAAATTTATATCAATATTTCGTGATATTGGAAGAAATAATATCATTTATAGAAAAATAACATCCCTTACCTCAAAAGGACAGTGTTTTTGACTGAAATATCGGATATAATGCTGAAGGAACTTGCACCGTATAGCAATACTCAAAGTATCAAAATACTCACAAAAATACGCTCGATAATATAGAGAGAGAAAACTTCAGATTCTGGTGTGATTTTTAATTATAACCTAAGCACCCTATTTATAGAAAAATGCTTAGAACATCAAAGTAGAAAATTTAATAAAATAATATATTTATAAAAAAAATTCATGCCCACCTCTTGACAATCTGAATTCAGCCACCAGTGGGGTTCACAATAACGAAAAAAATGTTTTTCTAAACAAAAATATTTAAAACTTAAAAAATTAATTATTCCGGAACTTCAATAATTCATAATAAATAGCCCTTTTATCAGAAAAATTCAAATCTTATGTCCATTCTATAGGAAATTCAATTTTCTATAACTTTGTAAGTTTAGGTTTTTCTAAATTTCAAGCAGAAATTGACCGAAATCCTCATACGGGCGATTTTGCAAGCTATAATCATATTTCAGTCAAAAAATGGGGTCCACCAACATGTTTAACATGTTTTTAGCATTTATTATAACAAAAATACTCTTCCTCCTTATTTATTCATATATCACACATTCATTTTAAAAATATCACACATTCATTGTAAAAATATCAACTAGCAATAATCTTAACTTACAATTACCAATTTTCTATTAATCCTAATTTTATTAAACTATTCAACTCAATGTTTATAATTAAAGATTCTAAATTAAAGAATAACAAACTACAACAAAACAATCACAAATATCAAAATCTGGAATTTCAAATAATTAATGGAGAATTAGACTTATGATTTCATCCTAAGCTTCACTCTAATTTTAACACCTTTATTCCAATTCAATTCACTATCCCAGTTTATTAATCAAGAACACGAATGTAGTATTAACCACCTCTCGATGCACTAATACCGTATTAACTTAAATCCACAATTAAGATAGAAACAAGTTAAACACCTTAATTAACTAACTCACTATATTTCTATGTGAATTACAATTAAAGAAGGTTTAAGAATAAGTTCTCTATCCGATTACATGCGATGTCAAGCATATCTATACCTTAACATTCATCAAGATTTTGCTATTCACAAAATTCATGAACACACGCTATATCAACTAGGTCTAGATTTGAATATCCTCTCTCGATTCCAAACAAATCCACAAAGAATTGTTGATCAGGCAATTTATAAATTCAAGCTCAAATTAATATAGATAAACTGGAAATAGATTATTGAAATGGAAATCAAAGTTATAAAATCATCGATTCACTCAAAGATCCATCATAAGCCTAAAAAATGAATTAGTTCATCATAAACGAAATAAACACTGAATAAATCATAGAAAACATTCTTTCAATTACAAATAATAGCCTAAGACGAAGAATATTGAAAAACACCCTTCTCGTAGCCTAAATTGCAATCGTCTTGAAAATCTCCTCGAAATACTCCTCCCAAGCTTGCTAAGAAAAACTGAGATTAATCTTCGTAACGTCTCTTCTCTGTTGTAAAATTTTGTTGTTAATAGAGTAATAGATGTCCAACCACGAGTCCCAGTCGAAATTCTCCACCAAATAGAGTCCATGTGTAATCCAAAATGTTAGAAACCGTAACCAACAAGAGTTTCAACCACAGCAGAAGACACCAGAATTCGATAACCCCCGCCCCAGCGGGGGTGTAAGAGTAAAACAAGCCTTCTGCTAACTGCTAATGAAGACCCCCCGCCCCGACGGGGGTATATAGTACAAACAAGCCCGCCCCAGCGGGCCTCTATTCTGCTAACTGAATTTGCCGCACTTCATGATTTCTTCCAAACTTGCATTAATTGACTCCATATCATACCGAATAACTCCAAATTCACGTTAAACGTCACAACAACCATCCTACACATGAAATAACATAATACATGTAAAAACGAACGTGAACACAAGAAATGTGCAACAAATAAGCATGAAATAGACATTGATTTGCGTATATAAAATCCATTTATCAAAATCCCCCAAACTTAAACCGTGCTAGTCCTCGAGCACAAAACAACTACCTACTATGCAATGAGATGAAATGAATATGATCTAACTTATATGCTTTCGAGTCCATTAATATAGCAGAATCAAGATTATCTTAACGGCCTCAGCGAAAACAAGTAACTATACAATATAAAACACCAAAACCAATCTACAATTCCGTTTAATCCTCAAATCTTAAACCATCATCATTGGTATAGTGTGCGTGTGTGATTAACGTCCATGATAACTGCTACGGACTCAAATTCAATACATAATCAATCTCTTAGGAGGAATCATACAGTGCAAACTTAAAAATTTCAAACATAGATAGCTCCAACTAAAACTACACAATTACCAGTCTCAGGGGTTCATACAGGGTACTTCTACCTTATTCATATATATATATATATATATATATATATATATATATATATATATATATATATATTTTCTCTCTTTTTTTATTTTTTTTTAATTTTTTTATGGATATATATAAACATGACTATGCAATGTCTCATCCCATTAGGCTGACAATGCTACCACTTAGCGAGCTTTCAACCAACAACTCCCAGACCATAAAAGACCTTAGGGCGCTAGGTGTAAAGATAATCCTCTCGGGCGTACTTGCTCAAGTAACAAAGGCCCCGAAACAAGACTAGTAACAATATATACACTCTTTTTTTTAGATAAAGCTTATGTACCCCACATTTCATCCCCTAAACTTAGGTTCTTGCTTCATTTTTTTTTGTCTTTACTGTCTATCCTTGTCATTTTCTCATTTACTCTAGCATTATCCTTCAGAGACTATTTATGTATCAATTTGAACTGACCAGTCAACAAAGATGTTATTAATTGTGCTAACCTTTTCTATACCAGTTTCAAACGAGCTCAAGATTTGACTCAAAACAGAAATTGTATCACAGTTCTATTAATCAACACTGTATTGGTTAACTTATTATCAATCTCATCATTGGCCCACAAATAATATGAACTACAACATTGCTGAACTTATGCAAACACAATATTTCACTAACTAATTTTTTTTATAACAAAATGCACTATTTGCAACACTAATTACTATGCAATGACAATAATAACCTAAACTACTATGTATGCACCTAAGCTATCATGCAATACCGAACTTAATATGCAATACTGAAATTAAAATGACAAAAATGCAAACCTATAAGTACTACATATGCATGCAAACATGTATAAATATCCCCCAAACTTAAGTAATACAATGTCCTCATTGGATGATTAATCAAAACAAAGTACGTGAGGACTTCCCTGCTATCGCTTAAGTCTAAGGAGGTGGTTGTTGCTCTTCTTCATCAGAATCACTTGGTGGAAATCTCGGCATTGGTCCGGGTTATTGATATGGAAATTGAGCCGCCGGGTTGAAGCTTTGAAGGGTTGTGTTGAGTGAGGTGAAAGATGCGTTCATAGCATCAAACATGTGATCTTGCCTCATTGCTAATCGTTGCATTTCCCGACGTGCTGCTTTGTTATGCGCAGTCATTTGATTTTGGAACTCAAGGAACTGAGGACTGAATATTGCCTCGGTCTGTGGTACCTGCTCAGCCCCTTGATCGCCCGTAGCTGCATCATCATCCTCCGATGCCTCTGTAGCATCAACGTCGTCTTCCAAAACCGACAAAAAAAGCCCAGATCTCGTGGATGTGACTCGCCTCCTGCCCATACAGAATACCGCGCTATTATTCTAGAATCAAGCAATGCGAGCGGCATTTGTGTGGGCTCATCGTCGGACCATGTCACCCCTGCATTGCAACACAACCCACATATGAGTGATGGGTGTGGCAAGCCGCTTGAAAAATTTCCACGTAAACACCGGTGGATGGAGAAACAAATAATGGCCCCGACGTCGATAATGAAATCTTGCACAATTGCGAACAACAACAACGCCTTCTCTTTGGTGACGTCCGAGGTGTGTTGGGACGGAAGCAATTTAGTGCATAAAAATGCATACCATATTTTTCTATACCGGTTGAGGTCCTTGCTATGGGACGCTGTGCCTCTCTTCCGACCTTTCATCCAAGATGTTCCCGGCTTTGTCATCTCCGTGATTATTTCATCATAGTCCGGATCAGAGTTTCGTAGGTGAGCATAATGGCAGTGGCGAGGTACCCACAGTTGATAGTAGGTGTTGATTTCATCGGCACTGAATGGAACCAACCGACCTCAGAAAAATGCGTGGAATGGTTCTTTGTCCTCGGCGTTGGCATAGAATTCTTTGACAATGTTGACCACAACGGTTTTCGGCTCTTCTGTGAATTTTGTCCACCCTTTTTGATAAATTTGAGGCATCATCTCCCCATCGTTAGGATCCGGTGCCAAACCCCACTCCGGTGTAAGGGCTTTGGTGAGCATGTAATCATACCCATCGGCGGCGGCGGCACTCCCGAATTTTCGGCGATCAAAAGTTTGGGTTGGTTGAGATGGCCTTGAACTCTCACCCCTTTGGCATTTTGATGTTGAATGCGAAGCCATGGTTTCTCTCTATTGCTTAACTTGCCTTAGCTCTCCCCCAAACTTGGTTGACACACAGTGATGAACACTTGGTGTGCACAAATGGTTACCCCCCACACTTATGAAATTAGCCCTCCAATATGGTGAATGCAGCTTGGTAACTTGAGAATAGTGATATGCTTACCTCTTAAATGGTTACAACTATCCTCTATGAAGGCCCTAATTCAAAATTTGATGAGTGTAATTGAAGAGTGGTGTGAGGAATATGGGTTGAGATGTGGTAATATATAGAGGTGGTGTGAGGGTGTTTATTGGTGGATTGAAGAGGTGGGGAGAGGTAGTGGAACATTGGAATTCGTGGGGGTAGTGGATGGTGGGTGGTGGTTATGAGGAGTCTTAATTGAGGGAGAAGTTATGGGAGTTGTGGAGTTTAGTATATGTAACTGCCTAATTTGAAGTGCCCAAGTTCCAGGACCTCCGCCCCGGCGGGGGGTACAAGGCTAATGGAGCCCGCCCCGGCAGGCATACTTGCTATAAAAAAAATTGGGATACCCCTGCCTCGGCGGGGGTTGTAGTGTAAGAGGGGCCCGCCCTGGCGGGCATGGTTACTGCCAAACTCTCCTGTTTTCTCACTTTGCTTCATTATAACTCACTTAATGATCCATTTTCCATCCTGCAAGATATAACATATGAGAATTAGTGAGTTATTGATAACATGATGTATTATGGAGGGATTAACGAGACTTTTATTGTATGTTACTACATAGTAATTGAATAAAAACTATATTTTAACAAATACGAATGACAAATACGAGAAATAAACTAAAGATTGGGTTGCCTCCCAATTAGTGCTTGATTTTAAGTCGTTCAACCTGACTACTTCCTGTTCAGTTTGTGTCGGCCAATGTGATGGCGATCACATCGGTGTTAGCTTCTCCATCCCAATAATGCTTTAGACGATGTCCGTTGACTTTGAATGTATCTAATGGACTGCGACTATAGAGTTCAACTGCGCCATGAGAGAATACCCGCTTGACAGTGAATGGTCCCGACCATCTCGACTTAAGCTTTCCTGGGAACAATCGCAGCCATGAGTTGAACAAAAGGACTGATTACCCTGGCTCGAATGTTCGACACATAATTTTCTGGTTGTGCCATCTTCTTACTTTTTTTTTGTATAATTTGGAGTTCTCATAGGCGTGAAGGCAAAATTCATCGAGCTCATTCAGTTGAAGTAGTCTCTTTTTGCCTACAGCTGCTTGATCGAAATTGAGTTTTTGAACCGCCCAATAAGCCTTATGCTGTAGCTCGACCGGTAAGTGACATGCCTTGCTGTATAAAAGTTGATATGGTGACATCCCTATTGGTGTCTTGTATGCAGTTCGGTATGCCCATAATACATCATCCAACCGAAGTGACCAATCTTTCCGACTCAGATTTACTACTTTCTCCAATATCTTCTTAACTTCTCTATTTGATACCTCAGCCTGTCCACTTGTTTGAGGGTGATACGTTGTAGCCACCTTGTGGTTAACCCCATACTTGGCCAAAAGAGCTGCAAAGACTTATTGCAGAAGTGACTACCTTCGTCACTGATTATTGCTCTTGGCATGCCAAACCTCGTGAAAATGTTTTTCTGTAGGAATTTGAGGACCACCTTGGCATCGTTGGATGGTAGTGCTGCAGCTTCAACCCACTTCGATACGTAATCCACTACGAGTAGAATATATTAATTGTTCAAAGATGACGGGAATGGCCCCATGAAATCGATACCCCATACATCAAAGATTTCCACTTCAAGAATCGTTTGTAAAGGCATCTCATTTCGTTTCGAAATATTGCCCACCCTTTGACACCTATCGCATTATTTGACAAAATGGTGGACATCCTTAAATAATGTGGGCCAATAAAACCCAGATTGCAACACCTTTATAGCTGTCCTCTCACTCCCATAATGTCCGCCATACGCAGATGAGTGACACTCATGCAGAATGTTCTTCACTTCACTGTAGGGGACGCATCGTCTAATCATTTTGTCGGCGCACTGCTTGAATAAATACGGTTCGTCCCACATGTACCATTTCACATCATGAAGAAACTTCCTTTTTTGTTGTCTTGTGAGGTCAGGTGGTAGAATGTTGCTCACAAGAAAATTTGCATAATCCCCATACCACGGAATCTCTGTAGTAATCCCAAACAGTTGCTCATCTGGGAATGATTCGTTAATTTCACACCTATCTTCTTTTGCTTTCCCTTGGTTTTCCAGCCTAGACAAGTGATCGGCTACTTGGTTCTCCGTCCCCTTTCTATCCTTTATTTCTAAGTCAAACTCTTGAAGTGTGAGAATCCATCGGATAAGGCATGGCTTAGCATCTTTTTTCTCTATTAAGTACCGAATCGTCGAATGGTCTATATAAACTATCACCTTAGTCCCGATCAAGTATGCCCAAAATTTGTCAAACGCATACACCACTGCAAGCAATTCCTTTTCTATGGTTGTGTAATTGATTTGAGTCTCTTTGAGTGTTTTGCTTGCATAGTATATGACGTGAAACACCTTGTCTCGTCGTTGGCCCAAAATAGCCCCAACCGCGTAGTCACTTGCATCACACATTAGCTCGAATGGCATGTTCCAATCTGGTGCGATGATCACGGGGGCTGTAATTAATTTCTTTTTCAATAATTCAAACGTTGACTTGCATTCTTCATCAAAACTGAAAGTAGCATCCTTCTCTAAAATACTACACAACCATTTTTCAATTTTTGAGAAGTCCTTTATGAATCTCCTGTAGAACCCAGCGTGTCCCAGAAAACTTCTAATACCCTTAACTGAGCTCGGGGGGGGGGGCAGTTTCTCGATTGTTTCCGGCTTTGCTTTGTCAACCTCCAATCCTTGAGCCGATACCTTATGGCCCAAAATTATGTCCTCTTCAACCATGAAGTGACATTTTTCCCAATTGAGTACAAGATTCGTATCCTTACATCGTTGCAACACCATGACCAGATTCTCTAGGCAAGTATTAAAGTTGTCCCCATAGACCGAAAAGTCGTCCACGAAGACTTCAACATTCTTCTCTACCATATCTAAAAAAATGGCCATCATACACCGTGGGAAGGTTACAGGTGCATTGCATAACCCGAATGACATCCTTCTGAATGCAAATGTGCCGTAAGGGCAAGTAAATGTCATCTTTTCTTGATCCTCCGGAGCGATGACTATTTGGTTATAACCCGAGTACCCATCCAATAAACAGTAATATTCATGTCTCGCCAATCTATCCAACATTAGATCAATAAAGGGCAGTGGAAAATGGTCTTTTCGGGTTGCCTTATTCAATTTTCTATAATCCATGCAAACCCTCCAACCTGTCACGCAATCATTCCTCCCTTTTTCGGCACGCACTGGACCAGACTAACCCACTTATTGTCGGAAATCGGGTAGATGATACTGGCATCTAACCACTTCAAAATTTCCTTCTTCACAAGTTCCTTCATAATAGGGTAAAGTCGTCGTTGTTGCTCCACCGTTGGTTTTGCCTCATCTTCTATCAAAATCTTGTGCATGCAAAATGAAGGGCTAATTCCCTTTATGTCCTCGATCGTCCACCCAATAGCTGATTTGTGTTCCCTAAGTACCCTCAACAACTTTTCTTCCTGTAATTCGTTAAGTGCAGCTGAAATAATAACAGGTAAGGAATTTGAATTGCCTAAATACGCATACCTGTGGTGTTTAGGGAGTGGCTTAAGTTCCAACTTTGGTGGCTCTTCCAATGATGGTTTTAGTTTTTCTGCGGCTATCTCCTCTGTGTGCAATGGTTCAAACGATGTTCTGAATCTGTTGAATCTGCTAACCCATGGCAATGAGTCTATCATTTGTAAGTAATCCACCAATTCTGGGTCGTCAACCTCTTTATCCCCCAATAAAGTTGTTTCTAACGGATCGTTGACTAAACTCTTGCTCATATCTTCACTGATGATTTGATCAACTAAATCCATCCGAAAACATTCTTCCTCATTCGTAGGGAATTTCATGGCCTTGAACACATTAAATTTGATTTCTTGATCTTGGACCCTCATAGTAAGTTCTCCTTTTTGTACGTCTATGAGTGTCCAACCCGTGGCCAAGAAAGGTCTCCCCAGGATAATTGGGATGTTCTTGTCCTCCTCAAAATCCAGAATGATAAAGTCCGCGGGGAATATAAACTTATCCACCTTAACCAGTATGTCCTCTACTATGCCTCTCGGATATGTGATTGACCTATCCGCCAACTGCAACGAAATATTCGTAGGCCTTGGCGCGGGCAAACCCAATTCTGTGTATACTGACAATGGCATAAGATTCACACTCGCCCCCAAATTACATAAACACTTGCTAAAATGCATATTCCCGATTGTGCATGGGATAGTGAAACTCCCCGGGTCCTTAAGTTTTGGTGGTAATTTCTATTGTAATACTGGACTACACTCCTCTGTTAGTGCAACTGTCTCAAAATCTTCCCATTTCTTCTTCCTTGACATAATCACTTTCATAAATTTCGCATAGCTCGGCATTTGCTCTAGGGCTTCTGCAAATGGTATGTTAATCTGGAGTTTCTTGAACACTTCCAAAAACTTTGCGAATTTCTTGTCTAATTTCTATTTTTGGACCCTTTGCTGAAACGGTGGTGGTGGATAAATAATTGGCTTATTATTTAACTTGGAATCCTCACTTTGCTTATCCTCACCCTTGTTTCCTTTGCCCACGTTGTTGTCATCAACTTTGTCGTCCGGTGTCGCTGAATTTTCTACATTATCATCCATAAGATGTTTTCCACTCCTCAATATAATTGCCTGACACTGTTCATGGTTACCCTTCGAATTTCTCTCTGTATCGCTTGGTAGGGTCCCTTGTGGCCTGTTATTTAGTGCTAAAGCAATTTGCCCCATCTAATTCTCCAAGTTCTTGATGGCTATTGCTTGATTTTTCATCGCCGCCTCATTACTAGTTATGTACTTTGACACCAATTCCTCGAAATCTGATGTTCTTTCCTGATGCTGAGCAGGTTGTTGGTGATTCTGAAAACCTGGGGGATATGATGGTCGTGGAGATTGATTTTGCTGGTTATTGCTCCACGAGAAATTTGGTTGATTCCTATTCCCCTGGTTATAAGTGTTTTGTACATATTCTGTGGGATCCTGTTGTAACTACCCACAAATTTCAAGGATGTTAGGTTGATTGTGCATTGATCTGTAGGATGCTCACTCGCGCATAGTTCACATACTACTGCAACCTGCTGTACATGCTGTGCCTATGCTTGTGCCTGTGTCTGTGTCCCCGACATAGCATCCAACTTCTTAGACAGTGCTGATATCTGCGCTTGTATTGCCGTTACCCCATCTACTTCTAACACCCCAGCTGTGTTTGCTTGTATCATTCTTGCTGTGGGCCACTGGTAGTTGTTAGCCACTGTGGTCTCAATCAAATTATAGGCTTCCTCGTAACTCTTAGCCCTGAATGCTCCACCCGACGCTGCATCAATACTCGTTCTGAGATTCCCATGCAGTCCATTATAAAAGGTGTTCATTTGTAGCCACTTAGGTAATCCATGATGTGGGCATTTTCTGAGCAATTCTTTGTATCTCTCCCATGCCTCATACAATGATTCCCCGTGTTGCTGCTCAAACATCGTTATCTCGTTCCTCATTTTTGCAGTTTTTGCCGGTGGGAAGAATTTGGCAAGGAATTTCTGAGCTAAGTCTTCCCGCGTAGTTATCGATCCCGGCGGTAGAGAGTGTAACCAACTCTTCGCCTTGTCCTGTAAGGTAAAAGGGAACAAGCGAAGTTTCACCGCATCATCAGACACCCCATTATACCTGAAGGTGTCGCAAATCTCCAGAAAGCTGACTAGATGTTCATTCAGATCGTCATTGGACAATCCCCCAAACTGAACTGAATTCTGGATCATCTAAATCATCCCAGGCTTGATTTCAATTGTATTTGCAGTAATTGCGGGCCTGGTGATGCTCGACTGCAGTTCAGTCACCTTGGGTGTGGCGAAGTCCCTTAATGCTTTCTAATCTTCAGCTGCCATTGCTTCTTCTATGTCAGAGTTTTCGAATTCGTTCCTTATTTCCTTGATCCACTTACTTAACCTTTGAAATCTTCTTTCAATGTCGTCCTCAAAAGGCATCAAGTCTAGATTTTTGGATCGTGTTTGCATAAACCAATATCAAAAACTTGGGATAAGAAAAACAAAAATAAAAACAAAAAAATGTTTAAGTAAAACTGGACTAATTAAACTGATATTGTAAAAATATTAAGATCTATACTAAATTGGTCCCCGACAACGGCGCCAAAAACTTGTTGGGTAAAATCTATATACGCACAACACGCAAGTATACGTGGTCAACAAGTAATAAAGTGATGAGTAGAGTATTGTTTCCACAGAGATCAACTAGCAATAATCTTAACTCACAATTATCAATTTTCTATTAATCGTAATTTTATTAAACTATTCAACTCAATGTTTATAATTAAAGATTCTAAATTAAAGAATAACAAACTACCACAAAATAATCACAAATATCAAAATCTGGAATTTCAAATAATTAATGGAGAATTAGACTTATAATTTTACCCTAAGCTTCACTCTGATTTTAACACCTTTATTCCAATTCAATTCACTATCCCAGTTTATTAATCAAGAACACGAATGTAGTATTAACCACCTTTCGATGCACTAATACCGTATTAACTTAAATCCACAATTAAGATAGAAATAAGTTAAACACCTTAATTAACTAACTCACTATATTTCTATGTGAATTACAATTAAAGAAGGTTTAAGAATAAGTTCTCTATCCGATTACATGCGATGTCAAGCATATCTCTACCTTAACATTCATCAAGATTCTGCTATTCACAAAATTCATGAACACACGCTATATCAACTAGGTCTAGATTTGAATATCCTCTCTCGATTCCAAACAAATCCACAAAGAATTGTTGATCAGGCAATTAATAAATTCAAGCTCAAATTAATATAGATAAACTGGAAATAGATTATTGAAATGGAAATCAAAGTTATAAAATCATCGATTCACTCAAAGATCCATCATAAGCCTAAAAAATGAATTAGTTCATCATAAACGAAATAAACACTAAATAAATCATAGAAAATATTCTTTCAGTTACAAATAATAGCCTAAGACGAAGAATATTGAAAAACACCCTTCTCATAGCCTAAATTGCAATCGTCTTGAAAATCTCCTCGAAATACTCCTCCTAAGCTTGTTAAGAAAAACTGAGATTAATCTTCGTAATGTCTCTTCTCTGTTGTAAAATTTTGTTGTTAATAGGGTAATAGACGTCCAACCATAAGTCCCAGCCGAAATTCTCCATCAAATAGAGTCCATGTGTAATCCAAAATGTTAGAAACCGTAACCAACAAGAGTTTCAACCTCAGCAGAAGACACCAGAATTCGACAACCCCCGCCCCGGTTGGGGTGTAAGAGTAAAACAAGCCCACCTCGACGGGCTACCTTTCTGCTAACTGCTAATAAAGACCCCCCGCCCCGGCGGGGGTATATAGTACAAACAAGCCCGCCCCGGCGGACCTCAATTCTACTAACTAAATTTGCCGCACTTCATGATTTCTTCCAAACTTGCATTAATTGACTCCATATCATACCAAATAACTCCAAATTCACATTAAACGTCACAACAACCATCCTACACATGTAATAACATAATATAAGTAAAAACGAACGTGAACACAAGAAATGCGTAACAAATAAGCATGAAATGGACATTGATTCGCGTATATAAAATCCACTTATCACATGCCATGCAATCTCACAATCTCATTTACGTACATACGAGCAAGATGTTCAAGGGAATAAGTCTCCCGTATTGCCCAGAAATGAGCAGACTTAGTTAATCTATCAACAATAATCCAAATCGCATCTATGCCTTGAGAAACCTTGGGAAGACCCGTAACGAAATCCATGGTAACGTGTTCCCTCTTCCATTTTGGAATCTCAAGTGGTTACAATGGACCCTTTGGTACTTAATGCTCCGCCTTTACACGTTGACAAGTTAAACACCTTGAGATAAACTTCGCGATCTCTCTCTTCATATTGCTCCACCAAAATGTAGGTCGACTATCACGATACATTTTGGTACTTCCAGGATAGATTGCAAACGGTGTATTGTGTGCCTCCATCATGATCTTGTACTTCAAATCTGAGTCGTTAGGAACATAAAGTATGGAGTTGACTCGAAGTATTCCTTCTTCATCGATTTTTGCTTCTAGGATAACACCTTCTTGTACTTTCTTCTTCATACGCCTCAGCTCTGGGTCTGTAACTTGAGCAACTTTAATTTTATCGATTAAAGTTGGTTCTATGCTTATACTTGACATCATCGCATGGGTCCCCGGAGTCTTGAATTCTATCTTCATCTTTTGTAAATTGCACAAAATGGGCCTTTGTGTTGATAACATCGCACTTGTTCCCGCATAGGCTATGACTTTCCCATGTTACATGAGAACACATCATAACCCTTTGCCTGAAGCATCGCTATAAATAACAAATCTATCCGAACCAGATGGTATTGTCAGAACAGGTGCCGAAATGAGTCTCCTCTTAAGCTCTTGGAAACACTTCTCGCATTCCTCGCTCCATACGAATTTTATATCTTTTTGAGTCAGCTGAGTTAACGGAGTAGCGATTCAAGAAAATCCTTCTACAAATCTTCGATAATAACCAGCTAAACCCAGAAAGCTACGTACTTCGGTCACTGACTTCGGTTGCTCCCAACTTTGTATTGCTTCAATCTTCGTCGGGTCAACAGATACTCCATGCTTTGACACCACGTGCCTAAGGAATGCTACTTTCTCAAGCCAGAACTCGCATTTCATTAACTTGATATATAGCTTGTTTTCATGAAGCCTTTGAAGTACCAGCTTCAAATGGTGCTCATGATCTTCATGGCTTTCGGAATAGATGAGGATGTCATCAATAAAGACAACAACGAATTGATTCAAATATTCCTTAAACACACGATTCATTAAATCCATGAAAGTCGCAGGAGCATTAGTCAATCCAAAAGACATGACTAAGAATTCATAATGCCCGTACCGAGTTCTAAAGGCACTCTTCGGAATATCCTTAGTTTTAATCTTCAGCTGATGATATCCAGAACGAAGATCGATCTTTGAAAAGAATTGTGCTTCTTGCAACTGGTCAAACATGTCATCAATACGAGGTAGCGGATACCTATTCTTGACGGTGACATGGTTTAATTCCCGGTAGTCAATACAAAGTCGCATACTCCTGTCTTTCTTCTTTACGAATAAAATAGGAGCACCCCAAGGCAATGTACTAGGACGAATGAAACCAATGTCCAATAACTCCTGTAGTTGGACCTTTAACTCCTGAAGTTCAATAGGAGCCATTCGATATGGGATTTTAGAAATGGATTTTGTACCAGGTTCAAGATCAATAAAGAATTCAACTTCACGTTCCGGGGGTAGACTGGGAAGTTCTTCAGGAAATACGTCAGGAAATTCATTAACAACAGAAATATTATTCAAATCTAACGTATTTTTGTTCAAGTCCATGACATGGGCTAAGAAAGCTTGACATCCATTTTTTAATAAACGAATTGCTTTATAGTTTGATATAACAGTGATTGACTTTAGTGGTTTGGTTGCTTGAATTCGCATAACAGGTTGGTTAGGAATATGAAAACTAATAACCTTACGAAAATAATCAATTTTGGCATGATGAGTAGTTAAGCAATCAATCCCTAAAATCACATCAAAAGCAAGTATCTTTAAAGAGATAAGATCAACAGGTAATGTGATGGTGCAAACTTGGATCAAGCAAGATTTATAAATAGTAGATATAATGAAAGTTTCTCCTAAAGGAGTCTCCACAGATAAGTCAAAGACTAATTTCTCCGGATTCAAGTTCAAACGTTGAGCACAAGCAGGAGAGATAAATGAATGGGTAGAACTGGTATCCAGTAAGGTATAAACTTCGCAAGAGTTTATGATTAGCTTACCCGTGATCACCTCGTTTGGGTTCCTTGCGTTCTGGCCAGTCACGACAAACGCTCTTCCAGGAACCGCTGACTTGACTTGTCTGGGACAGCCTTTGGAGTCACCATCCCCGCTGGACTTGGTTTCGCTATTGTATAATCTCGAGCAATATGGCCTTCCTTTCCACAATTATAACATACCTTGAACTGTTGTGGGCAGTTTGGGCTGATGTGTCCCTCTTTCCCGCATTTATAATATATGACCGGTGGTCGTTCTCCTCCCTTAGAAATAATTGATGCTGGTGCTGATGTCTTCACATTGTCATTATTGTACCTTCTTTTTTTAAAATCTCCCCCTGACTCGCTTCTTTTATTATCATGGCCACGATTACCACCAGAGTGGTTACTGTTTTTGTCTGTATTTTTTCCTCCCCGCTGGTTATCATTGCTCCGATGACTACTGCCACCGGTATGACCCAGGTTGTGGTCCCTCGGTTGAATGTACTCATTATCTCGTTCTAATAATTGAGCCCTGCTGACAACATCTAAATATAGAGAAAATTTGTGAGAAATAAGATATTGCCGAATCTCAAGTTTCAGACCTCTTAGAAACATTCGCGTCATATATTCCTCATTCTCTGCCAAATGAGGTGCAAACCTAGATAACTCTACAAACTTCGCCTCGTACTGGGACACCGTCATGTTGTTTTATTCTAGTCTAATAAACTCTACCTCCTTCATATGACGAATACTTTCAGTAAAAGTACTTGTCATTAAATAGTTTTTGAAACATTTTCCAAGACAAATTGAGTGCGACTGGCTGGGTATGCTTCACAGATTCCCACCAGTAATCTGCCTCACCACGGAACATAAAGGTGGCGAATGGAACCTTCTGTTCCTCCGTGCATCCCAAGACATCAAATATCTTGGTAATTTGCTTGACCCACGTTTCCTCCTTAATCTGATATGGCTTTCCCCAGAATTTTGGTGGTCCCAACTCTTTGAACTGCTTGGCTGTGACAAACCGCGCGTTGTTATTATTTCCACCCGTATTTTGTACACGAGTCTCCCTCGTCTGATTTTGCATAAACTGCAAAAAGCTCCAAAACATCCCATCGTTCATTGTCTGATCAGTGGTGTTGTTCACAGGAGGAACATTATCGTCCCGTTCCACGTTCTCCTGATTGGTGATTAAAGGTGTCTCCACGGTCTCACTTACTCTATTGTTAACATTCTCAGTTGCCATTCTCAAATACTGCCATAAAACAAGGGTTAATTAAAGAAATTAACATATAACATAATATCCCTAGATTCTGACCAATCAACAAATAATCTTAGGTAGGACACACTAGTGAAGGATTCACTCGTCTCTCCCCTCCTAGTTCTATTCCCCGATCTCCGACAAAGACCATATCCCTAAGCTCTGATACCAACTGTGACACCCCCAAAATAGGTATACACCACCCATTCTGAGTCGCCAAAAATATGGTACAGAAACAACTACAACTTTATTAATACAATTGTCGTGCAAAATATGACAACACATAAACTGTGAGTTAAAATACAAATATTGTCTTCTAGACAATATCCACACTCAAATAAGTCCTCATTACAATTATTGATACGCTATTTTATAAAATAGTGAGGACTATAGTAACAACTGCCTTGGAACATCACTCCACACCCCGACTACTTCCCGCTGTATTCTCACTTCCTGAAAAGAAAAATAGAACAAAAAAAAAGGGTGAGCTCAACTAGCCCAGTAAAGAATATTATATCTAAGATAATATAGAAGAAATTATCGTTAGTCCTCAACAGGAAAAAATCTGATAGAATATAATAGACAACAAGTTTTAGATCAACAACTACAGCGGAAACAATAATCATTTAGAAGAGTTAAGTAGAGAATGAATTCTACTATCATCTAAGATTTAAAAGTCCATCATCAATATTTTATCCATGTAACATCAATCAATATACATCTTGAATCAAATATATTCATCTTTGCATTACATGCCAACGATATTCATTTGTATCACTAGTTGGTCATGTTCATCTAAACACCTGTTCATCTTTGCACTTCGGGCCAAAGATATTCATCAGTTAATCATTCATCTTTGCACTACATACCAAAGATATTCAGTAATATCATCATTTAGGACTGAGAATGATGAAAATATTTTACAGAAAACGAATTCAGTGAGACAAATGAACAAATATTAGGAATTCGTACTTCGGTTTATCCATGTTCAAAAACACCCCATAATATACCGTAGTGGAGTAAAATTTAAGAATAAAGATCAAAACATTGATACAATCAAAGATAATAACAAAAATAGACATCTGGGACAAAGAAGAGAAAACTTTATTTTTCGGTGAATAGTGCCGTATTCGTGAATATTGCCGTATACGTGAATAGTGCCGTATACGTGAATAGTAACCCCGACACAAAAAGGTAGAAATTTCACAATAAAATTCATATCAATATTTCGACATAATGATATTAGAAGAAATAATATCATTTATAGAAAAATAACATCCCTTACCTCAAAAGGACAGTGTTTCTGACTGAAATATCGGATATAGTGTTGAAGGAACTTGCACCGTATAGCAACACTCAAAGTATCAAAATACTAATAAAAATACGCTCGATAATATAGAGAGAGAAAACTTCAGATTCTGGTGTGATTTTCAATTCTAACTTAAGCACCCTATTTATAGAAAAATACTTAGAACACCAAATCAGAAAATTTAATAAAATAATATATTTATAAAAAAATTTCACGCCCACCTCTTGACAATCTGAATTCAGCCACCAGTGGGGTCCACAATAATGAAAAAAACATTTTTCTAAACAAAAATATTTAAAACTCCAAAAAATTAATTATTTCGGAAATTCAATAATTCATAATAAATAGCTCTTTTATCAGAAAAATTCAAATCTTATGTCCATTCCATAGAAAATTCAATTCTCTACAACTTTGTAAGTTCAAGTTTTTCCAAATTTCAAGCAGAAATTGACCGAAATCCACATACGGACGATTTTACAGGCTATAATCAAATTTCAGTCAAAAAATGGGGTCCACCAATATGTTTAACATGTTTTTAACATTTATTGTAACAAAAATACTCTTCTTCCTTATTTATTCATATATCACACATTCATTGTAAAAATATCACCATTATTATATTATTATAATATAATAATATATTTAAATGAATTATTTTATCAAAAAAGATAAAATATCAATTTTCAACAATTGTCACTTTTCTAAAATTTTTTCCATTTATATCCACATAAATAAATATTTTTCTTATCATATAAATTAATAATTAATTATTCACAAATAATATTACAGAATCACATTAATGACAGCCAGGTCGTTCTCAGGAAAGAGGGGGCTTTCCGGTAAGAATTTCTCCTTACTGGCGCGCAATTAAATAACCTCTCCTAGACAGAACTTCCTTAAACATTGTCAATAATGCTATCTAATAATATTTTTTAATTAATATGAATTATTGATCTGATAATGAGAAAAACTGTGTAGTGACAATTCTTGAAACAACAATAATATAAAATATTAATGTACCAATTATTGAATCAATAAAATAAAATATTGAACAGTAAATACTATAACAATTATTGAGTAGTGCCTTCTTACGTAAGAATCAATAATTGGTACAATACCGTGTGCTACTGTGCAACACCGCGTATTACTGTGTTTTAACCACCAAGTATTCCAACAGTGTTAACGGTAACAACTACGTCGTTATTTATAAAAACTCATACTTGTCATTTTTTTCATTCAATCACTTTCTGTTATGGGGCCCACACAAGGCTGCGCCGTCGTACGATCATTCCCCGACAGCAAGAATATTTCACGACCAAACGAATATTCCCCGACAATAACGAATATTTTATAACCACTAGCTTATTTAAAATATTTGCGCATTTTACCCATAACTAACCACATTAATCAAATCAATCCTTACTATTTCAAAATAATAAATAGAGAAAATTCAATTTCATTTATAAAAATTTGGGGTCTTACAAAAGCACTCAGTTTAGGGTGTGTACAGAGCAAATTTGACAGGGCTTCCTCGCCTTTTTCTCTCTTAAAATGGCCACCCGAAGCCCTCTAATTATAGAGGGGGAGCCGCACTTGCGGCTCGTCGCAGATGTACCTGCGGCTGGTTGGGGTGCCCCGGGCTCTGTGGGTCCGCTCAAACTTTCAGAACTTCAATCCAGACATCCGATCGAGGTGTATAAGACCTTTTTCGGCATGCTGTTGTCGAGAGCTACACAATGACATGGGATTAGAGGATGTACGAAGTCAGGAAGATGGGACCATGCCCTATGTCTTCAAGCTTCAAATTCTATCTGGTGTGCTATCTTGTGTAGTAGTCACTCGAGATTGGCGCTCCTTGGTTCTTGTAGGACATTGCTGTGTAGAATGTATGTATGTTATTGTTTGAGACGGCGCGATGTGAGATTGGTATATCAAAATAACGGTTCTGCCCTTCACCGGGGTTATCTCCGGTTTGAGCTATGTTAGCGGTCGTTGCTCAGGATTATCTATGAGATTGGACTATTGCAGGTGTTGACCATCCTCATGGTTATATCTGAGATGTGCCTGACTTTTCGGGGATATCTCTGGAACTGCAACTGCATCCCTCGGGGTTATCTCTAAGGTTGAAACTGAAACTCCCGGTGTTGCTTCCGGGGTTGAGATTAAAACTTCCGGTGGTATCCGGGTTTGAGCTGGATGTCTCGGGGTTATCTCTGAGATGGTAATACTGAGTATCTCAGGGTTATGTCTAGGATTGAACTGAGCTGTCTTCCAGGGTTATCTCTGAAAGACGATTCTGCCCTCCTGTAATGTCAGTAACAGGTATGCAGAAATTTTCGAGTGTCTACAATGGTATGGTCGTAATCTTTCAACTGCTCGAGCCAACGTCGTTACCTCATGTTGAGTTCCTTTTGGGTGAAGAAATATTTGACGCTTTTATGATCTATAAAGATCTCCACTTTCTCCCCATACAAGTAGTGTCTCCAGATCTTTAGTGCAAAAACTACTGCTGCCAACTCTAGATCATGAGTAGGATAATTCCTCTCATATTCTTTGAGTTGTCATGAGGCATAGACTATGACTTTCCCATGTTGTATGAGAAAACATCCTAAACCTATGCCTGAAGCATCGCTGTAGTTGACAAATCCCTCCGAACCTGATGGTATTATCAGAACATGTGCTGAAATGAGTATCCTCTTGAGTTCTTGGAAGCTCTTCTCACATTCCTCGCTCTGTCCGAACTTTGTATCTTTTCGAGTCAGCTGAGTTAATGGAGTGGCGATTCGAGAAAATTCTTTCACGAATCTCCGATAATAACCAGCTAAACCCAAAAAGCTACGTACTTCGTTTACTAACTTAGGTTACTCCCAACTTTGTATTGCTTCAATCTTTGTCGGGTCAACTGATATTCCAAACTTCGATATCACGTGCCCAAGGAACGCTACTTCCTCAAACTGGAACTCGCATTTCTTCAACTTGGCGTATAACTTGTTTTCACGATACTTTTGGAGTATCAGCCTCTAGTGTTGCTCATTGTTGGTTGATTTCACAATCAAAGCAAACGCGCAAGTATACACGATCAACAAGTAATACAGTGATAAATTAGAGTGTCGATCCCTCAGAGAATTCTAATTAATAAACTCCAACTACTAGTACTGTATCAATTCAATTTTATTTAAACAACTAAAAATTGTGATTTTTTTTTAAACTTAAGAAAACTAATTTTAATAAAGCAAGAAACTACTATAAAAGAAAACAAATAACAAATTAATAATTATTTGAATGCAGATGAATGATAAATAAGACTCCAATTTCTCCAAATATGATTATTAAATCAATTATCCAATTATCCCAATTATTCTGTCCACTGAATTGTTAACAGGAATTCTCAAATGCCAAAAGCCCTCTCTCGAGTGATCAATTGCCTTCTATTTAACCCATATTAATTTTGCTATATCTCTATGCAAATCAATTGAATTAAACTCGCTACAATCTCAATTCCTTATGTGTTACATGTGGCAAATAGATATTCTCATTCTATTCACAAACCTAATTATTCACTGTGCAAAGAACTAAGTCACATGTCACCCTACCCAGTTCTAACTCTAAAATTCCTCTCTCAATTCCTTCTAGAGTAACACGGTAATTATTGGCCAGATAATTAATCAATAAATACAAGGCAAGACAAACAATTCACTTTAACATAAATAATTGGAATAAATTAGATAATCAATTCATAACCATAAGAGGTTCCATTGGAATCTTAATAAAAGGAATTAGTCCATGACGAAAATAAAAACCACAAATACTTGATAAATCATCCTTAATGAGTTACACAATTTAAAAGAATAAAGAAGAAGAAGAACTCCTAGTTTCAAGCCTTCAGATCTCCTCTTCCTCCTTGATCAATCCGCTCTTCTGTCGAAAAATTCCTAATTATGTAGAAAATTCTTTTTTCTCAATTCAGCCACATAAACCTTATATAGCCTCTCCCAATCCTAGTCCAAAACAACTTCTCACATAAGCTCCCATTGTACAATCAAACCCTTCGTCAACGCACAAACTCGGTCAACTGAAATCCCGACCCAGCGCCCCGGCGCTGGGATTAGTACTGAATGTAGCGCCCCGGCACTGCCCTTCCTAAAATTACCTTTTTAATAAACCCAAGTATATCCGAGTTATGGGTATATAACCCAATCATCAAATACCCCCAAACTTAAATTGTTGCGTGTCCTCAAGCAACAAAACACAACCAATACGAATAACTAAACATCATGCAAATGCAAACTAACTAAATGACCTTAATTCGAGCAATCCAATAGCTCACGTATATCCATAGGCCTCAGAAAAATCACAAAAACATGCTAATACATCATGTTACTTGCAGCTCAATAATAGTCCAACAATCAATCAATCCAAATATGTTATTACTGATATTGTGAGTGTGTGTTCAACAACCATGCTAACTAATGAAAAGCAAAAAGCTGAAAGATAATAAAGTTCATAAAAAGCTTCATACAGTTCTACTCAAGAGTTCATCAAGTACACTAGATTCAACTAAAATTAAACAATCACCAAAATTCAGGGGTCAACATGAAATACTTATGCTTATTAATTTTTTTCAGACGGGGGCCTTTTGCACTTTTCCCGCTTTATTATTATTATTAATTTTTTTTTCTCTCATGACTATGCATTGTCTTATTCCCTTAGGCTTTTCAATGCTACCTTAACGAGCTTTCGACCAACGACTCCCAAGCCATTAAGACCTTAGGGCTCTAGGTGTAGAGACAGTCCCCTCGGGCTTACTTGCTCAAGTAACAAAGGCCACAAAACTAGACAAGCACGCCACGGTATTTTTTTTATATATATATTCCAAATATTTTCCCCCCAAACTCGAGTTTATGTATAAATTCAGTCTTCACTAGCTATTCAAATTGTCCCTTCATTTCACTAGCAATCATCCTTTAGAACTCTATTATCTAACCATTTAAACTATCATAGCTAACATGGTCGTCTTTCAAGTGCTATCCTATAATATCAGTGTCAAACCCACTTGAATCTATTTTGCTCGGGGCAGACGAATATGGTATTGAAGAGGATATCGAATAAGTCAAATGGCTAGACACACCATAAGTTTTTCGGAAAAGCACTCAATCCTTCGACACCATAGAAAGGCCCGAAGCGGAAGCTAAAAAGTTCAAACCATCAATAGAAGAGCCACCGGTGCTAGAATTAAAACCATTACCTCCCCATCTGCAATATGCTTACCTAAGAAAAGACGATACCCTACCAGTTATTGTTTTGACATAATTGACTGATACGCAAAAGGAGAAATAGCTACGTGTCTTGCGAGAATTCAAAACAGCAATTGGGTGGACTATAGCGGACATTCGAGGTATTAGCCCATCATTCTGTATGCATAAAATCTTAATGGAAGAAGGGGCAAAACCAACCATTGAGATGCAAAGAAGGCTAAACCCCATCATAAAGGAGGTGGTGAAAAAGGATATTATAAAGTGGTTGGATGCTGGCATTATTTACCCGATCTTAGATAGTTCGTGGGTGAGTCCTGTACAATGCGTACCAAAGAAAGGGGGTATGACAGTGGTGAAGAATGAGGCGAATGAGCTCATCCCTACTCGAACAGTTACAGGATGGAGAGTATGCATGAACTACCGCAAGCTAAATAAAGCCACACGCAAGGATCATTTCCCCTTGACATTCATTGATCAGATGTTGGATAGGCTAGCTGGACATCAGTTCTATTGTCTCTTGGATGGTTATTCTGGATATAATCAAATTGCTATAGCACCGGAGGATCAAGAGAAAACGACATTCACATGCCCATACGGTACGTTTGCATTTCGGCGTATGTCTTTTGGTTTATGCAATGCACCGGCAACCTTTCAACGGTGCATGATGGCAATCTTCTCCAATATGGTTGAGAAAAATTTGGAGGTATTTATGGAAGACTTTTCTGTGTTCGGTGATAGCTTTGATCTTTGCCTGAAAAATTTGATTTTAGTGTTGAAACATTGCGTGGAAACTAATCTGGTTCTCAATTGGGAAAAATGTCACTTTGTGGTGAAAGAAGGGATTATTCTAGGACATAAGGTTTCTGCAGCAGGGTTAGAGGTGGATAAGGAGAAGATAGAGACTATTGAAAAATTACCTCCTCCATTATCAGTGAAGGGAGTCCGGAGCTTCTTGGGGCATGCAGGGTTCTATAGACGCTTCATCAAAGATTTTTCACAAATTTTAAAACCTTTATGTTCCCTGTTGGAGAAAGATGTCCCTTTCAAAATGGATCAGTCATGTATCGAGGCCTTCAAGATTTTAAAGAAGAAGTTGGTATCTGCTCCAATCATTGTGGCGCCCGATTGGTCTTTACCATTCGAATTGATGTGCGACGCCAGTGATTATGCAGTGGGAGCAGTACTGGGACAACGTCACGACAAGATCTTTCACACAATTTACTACTCCAGCAAAACGTTGACAGACGCTCAGTTGAACTACACAACCACCGAAAAAGAACTACTTGCAGTTGTGCTTGCCTTCGACAAATTCAGAGCATATCTCATTGGGACCAAGGTCATTGTCTACACGGATCACTCTGCAATCAAATATTTGATCAAAAAGAAGGATGCCAAACCGAGGTTAATACGGTGGGTGTTACTACTGCAAGAATTTAATTTGGAGATCCGGGATAGAAAGGGTACAGAAAACCAAACTGATCAACGAGAAATTTCCGGACGAACAACTTCTCCGAGTAACCACAACACTACCTTGGTATGCTGATTATGTGAACTATGTGGTTGCTAAGGTGTTACCACCAGATTTGAACTCGCAACAACGAATGAAATTCCTCCATGACGTGAAGCAGTACTATTGGGATGAACCGTTCCTGTTTAAAGCCTGCACAGATCAAATGATTTGACGCTGTGTGCCACATGAAGAGATGGATAGCATATTGGGTCATTGCCACTCCTCAGACTATGGAGGTCATTATTCCGGTGATCGAACTACGACCAAGGTGTTACAATCAGGATTTTAGTGGACTTCGTTATTCAAGGATGTGTATCTCTATGTACTAAAGTGTGATCGATGCCAACGCGTAGGTAATATCTCCAAGCGAAATGAAATGCCACTCAACACTATATTGGAGGTAGAACTGTTTGACGTTTGGGAATCGATTTCATGGGACCATTCCCCTCATATTTTAATAATCATTATATTTTGTTGGCAGTGGATTATGTTTCCAAATGGGTTGAAGCCACAGCTTTGCCCACCAATGATGCTAACGTCGTCCTTCGATTCTTAAAGAAAAATATCTTCACGCGATTTGGGACTCCGCGGGCAATAATAAGTGATGAGAGAACACATTTCTGTAACAAGCAGTTCACAAAATTGTTGGTGAAGTATGGGGTTCGTCATAAAATCGCAGTTGCATATCATCCCCAAACCAATGGCCAAGCTGAGGTCTCGAATAGGGAGGTCAAGAGAATTTTGGAAAAGGTGGTAAATCCGTCACGAAAAGATTGGTCTTTACGTCTTGATGATGCTCTATGGGCATATCGTACAACATACAAGAATTCGATCGGTATGTCACCTTATCGAATGGTTTACGGAAAGGCGTGTCACCTCCCAGTCGAGTTAGAACATAGCGCACACTGGGCCATTCGGAAGCTCAATTTTGATGAACAAGCAGCAAGTGAGAAAAGGTTACTGCAGTTGAACGTGATGGATGAATTCCGCTTCAGCGCTTATGAAAACGCAAAACTCTATAAGGAAAAAGTCAAAGCATGGCATGATAAGAAAATTCTCGATAAAACATTTGAACCGGGCCAACAAGTCTTGCTTTTCAACTCAAGATTATGTTTATTTCCTGGAAAACTGAAATCAAGTTGGTCAGGTCCTTTTAAAGTCTTGTCTGTTGCACCACATGGTAACATCGAGATCGAAAAACCAAATTCAAATTGCACATTCAAGGTTAACGGCCAACGTCTGAAACATTATTGGAGTGGACCCATCGAACGTCAAGCTACGGTCATGTACCTCTCCGAACCAGTGGACAATTGAGCAACATCGACAAGTCGGGCTGACGACTGTAAACTAAGCGCTATAGGGAGGTAACCCCAAGAGTTCTATTTTTATTTATTTATTTATTTATTATTATTATTTTTTATTTTATTTTATTTGATGTCATGCACTTTTCTTGGGTTACAGCTGAGCAGGAATTTCAGCCAGACCAAGCGTGCTAGTATGTTCAGCGCCCCGGCGCTCAACTATAAGCCTTTTTCAGTGCCCCGACACTAAGGGGCAGAAGCTACAAGTCAGGTCCAGTGGCCCGGCTCCCAATATACAAGGGATTCAGCGCCCCGGCTCTGAGGTCCAGACTCGACTACTCAGGCCCAGCGCCCCGGCGCTACTCACAAGCCATGCCACAGCGCCCCGGCGCTGCAAGCCTCTTGAAGCCACTGACCTTTAGCGCCCCAGTGCTCTAGCTAGTACAAAAGCCAGCGCCCCGGCGCTGGCCCCAGGTTTGCGATTCCTATTTCAGTTACAAGTATGTTCGGTTCACATCTTCTCCTCTCCTCTTCTTCACGTCTCCACTACTACACCCACAAATGTCCAGACGGTAACTTCTCTTAACCTTGCATATAATATTCCACTATTGAGGGCATCTCGACATATCACATTAAGATTTCGTTTCACAAAGCAATCCTCATCTCCCACAAAGGTATGTTTCTAAATTTAACTTCATAGATGGTGAATTCAACTCTTGTCATTTGTGAGATGGGTAAGTCACTGTGCATCTTGGTTCATATTCTCTACATCGTCCTACCGATTTTCACCCTTGTTATTTTAAGTATTTCATTGTCCCAAAAAGGTGAATCACGTTTGATTGTGCACCACTTTTGGTTAGAATATCATGCATATGTGGTAATTGATTACCAGGAAGATTTGATAAAGGAAATTAGTGTGTTTCAAAGCAAGTTATGAGTTACCCATACGGTGCTCGATAAATTGCCTGACCCAATGCTAATAGTTAAATTTACATGAATCACCATATCCACGCATTGTATGTACAGGCCATCTTACCGCCACAATAGTATATGCCTATTGTGACACATATTCATCACTGTTGTGGGAGAGTGTAAACCAAATTGATGTATACAAGAGGTCATATTGCTTTACTCGACACATATTTTGACCGAATTATAGGTGTTCCTTAACACTTGTAGAATTTGACAAATACATGCATCTAAGTGGTATAATTGTGCGTTTTCATGCTAATATATGTCATGCCACGCCCTTAACTTTGTACTTAACATTTACATATATTTTGATGTTTGGGGGTAGTGTCATGGATACGTGTATCCCAACTAAATTTTTGGCAACTGCAACTAATTGTGAATTCGTATTCTTGCAGAAATTTATCAATGACTTCCAAACGACAACGTGGCGAAGGTTCAGGCACCGCCTCAGCCCCGCCGAGATTTGATAGCCGCCGATTCGTCTTCGCCGAAGCACAAGAACGCTATAACCGCATGGCTACCCGCTCACTAGTCCCCGAACGGGGTCTATGTCCCGATCAAACCAAGGATGGAGAAATAGCAGTGATGATTGCTAAACGAAAGTGGTTCTCTCTCACCAAATAGCCGGATCCAGCAGTGATTGCAATTGTTAAGGAATTCTACGCTAATGTTTCAGAATACGATCACTACTGAGTGTCTGTGAGGGGAAAGACAGTGGAAATTGGCGACGAAGATATCAATGGGTGCTATCAACTGAATTTAGAAGATCTTAACGACGAGTATACCGGGCTTCTAAGCCAAGGTCCAGATTATGAGAAGATAATCCGCGAGCTGTGTCAACTGGGCACCACATGGACAGTGCATGAACGGGGTAGCATGACTTTCCCCCATTCTAACCTCAGTCTATATGGGAAGGCGTGGTATGCTTTCATTTGTGCCAAACTCATGCCATGCACACATGTGAGCTATGTCACTAAAGAACGAGTGGTGCTGCTATATTCAATTATCCAAGGCTTGCAAATAGATGTCGGTCACGTGATCCAGCAGTCCATTCTTCGAGCATCTCGAGGTGGAACCACAGGAGGTTT
The DNA here is from genome assembly GCA_016801055.1 of Panax notoginseng. NCBI lineage: Eukaryota > Viridiplantae > Streptophyta > Magnoliopsida > Apiales > Araliaceae > Panax > Panax notoginseng. The sequence goes on along the minus strand of CM029020.1, from coordinate 66,785,159 downwards.
ACCACATCTGTCTCTCATCTATGTTTTGTGTGCTAAGTTCGGAGTAAAATGGAAATCGGATGAGATGATCCAAACACCTATGCCCGTGTTGGACCATAAGTTGATCAACAGGTATATAGTGTGGACAGGTGGGACAAATCACCCTAGGGGATTGGGTTTCATAATTTCCCAAGTTGCACCTACACAAGCCCCACCACCTCTGGCTCCACCTACTTATGGCCCATCTACATCAGCTCATCGTGGAGTGGTTCCCGAAGCTGTCCAGCGGGAGATAGACGGCTGGTTCTACAACATGGAGTCCCAAAATGTACGCTTGTCCGAACGTCAAGACGCGATTTTCAAATTCTTAGTTGACCAATTTGCTGCACAGAATGCATTGACCGTCCAATCACATCCGGGCGTTCAACTTAGCCACTTCCCAACTGCTCCTGTTTGCCAGTATTTCCCCTTTCCGATCAAGAGATGAGCGAGGATGATGATGCACCACCCGAAGAATAAGCTCGTCAGGGAAGTCCTCTGTTTTATTTTGTTGTAACTTTCACATGAGGACATTGCTCTAGATTAGTTTGGGGGTAGTTAAGTTTTATTTTCAAATTTGTGGTTTGTTATTAGTTTGTGGATTTGGATTGTTATTGTTAGTTAAATATTGCATTTAGGATTGCATAATAATTTCGGCGTTTGTTAGTGCGTTTATTATTCAGGGGCCAATGATGAAATTAGAATTGCATGAACAAGTCTAGTAAGGATTGTTGAGTCAGTGATATGATTTTCTTGACATGATTTGAATCTTTATCTGTTTGACACTGATATTATAGGATAGCACTTGAAAGGCGACCATGTTGGCTATGATAGTTTAAATGGTTAGATAATAGAGTTCTAAAGGATGATTGCTAGTGAAATGAAAGGACAATTTGAATAGCTAGTGAAGACTAAATTTATACATAATTATTCACTGTGCAAAGAACTAAGTCACATGTCACCCTGCCCAGTTCTAACTCTAAAATTCCTCTCTCAATTCCTTCTAGAGTAACACGGTAATTATTGGCCAGATAATTAATCAATAAATACAAGACAAGACAAACAATTCACTTTAACATAAATAATTGGAATAAATTAGATAATCAATTCATAACCATAAGAGGTTCCATTGGAATCTTAATAAAAGGAATTAGTCCATGACAGAAATAAAAAACACAAATACTTGATAAATCATCCTTAATGAGTTACACAATTTAAAAGAATAAAGAAGAAGAAGAACTCCTAGTTTCAAGCCTTCAGATCTCCTCTTCCTCCTTGATCAATCCCCTCTTCTGTCGAAAAATCCCTAATTGTGTAGAAAATTCTTTTTTCTCAATTTAGCCACATAAACCTTATATAGCCTCTCCCAATCCTAGTCCAAAACAACTTCTCACATAAGCTTCCATTGTACAATCAAACCCTTCGTCAACGCGCAAACTCGGTCAACTGAAATCCCGACCCAGCGCCCCGGCGCTGGGATTAGTACTGAATGTAACGCCCCGGCGATGCCCTTCCTAAAATTACCTTTTTGCCCTTTTTGGCTTCAATTCCACCGTTCGCTCCTGCAGCTCCCAAATCTACAAAACAACACATAAACGCAGTAAACATATTCCTAAATGACTCGAAGTTATAACAAAATAAACCCAAGTATATCCGAGTTATGGGTATATAACCCAATCATCACTCATGATCTTCATGACTTTTGGAATAGATGAGGATGTCATCAATAAAAACAACCACAAAATGATCCAAATATTTCTTGAATATTCAGTTCATCATATCCATGAAAGTCGCAGGAGCATTAGTCAATCCAAAAGACATGACTAGGAATTCGTAATGCTCGTACCGAGTCCTGAAAGCAGTATTTGGAATGTCATCAGTTTTAATCTTTAACTGATGATATCCGGAATGAAGATCGATCTTTGAGAAGAATTTAGCACCTTGCAACTGGTTAAACATGTCATCGATGCGAGGTAACGGGTACCTATTTTTTATGGTGACATGGTTCAACTCTCGATAGTCAATGCAAAGTCGCATACTCCCATCTTTCTTCTTTACGAATAAAACAGGAGCACCCCAAGAAGATGTACTAGGACGAATGAATTTAATGTCTAACAACTCCTATAGTTGGGTTTTTAACTCTTGAAGTTTAATAGGAGCCATTCGATATGGGATTTTGGAAATGGGTTTTGTAATGGATTCAAGGTCAATACAAAATTTAATATCACGCTTTGGGGATAGGCCATGAAGTTCTTCAGGAAATACGTCAGGAAATTCACGAACATCTGAAATATCATTCAAATCTGACGTATTTTTGTTTAAATCCTTGACACGGGCTAAGAAAGCTTAACATCTATTTTTTAATAAACGAATGACTTTATGACTTGATATGACAATGATTGACTTTAGTGGTTTGATTGCTTAAATTCGCATAACAGGTTGGTTAGGAATATGAAAACTAACGAATTTACGAAAATAATCAATTTTAGCATGATGAGTAGTTAACCAATCAATCCCTAAAATCACATCAAATGCAAGTATTTTCAAAGAGATGAGATCAACATATAATGTTAGGGTGCCGATTAGAATCAAATAAGTTTTATAAACAGTGGATGTAATGAAAGTCTCTCCTAACGGAGTTTCAACAGATAAGTCAAAGTCTAATTTCTTAGAAGTCAAGTTCAAACGTTGAGCATAAGCAAGTGAAATAAAAGAATGGGTAGAACCGATATCTAATAAGGTATAGACTTCGCAAGAGTTTATGATTAGCTTACCCGTGATAACTTCGTTCGGGTTTCTCGCCTTTTGGGACGTCACGACAAACGTTCTCTCTTGAACCACCGACTTGTTTTGTCCATAGTCGCCTTTGGTGTTACCATCTCAGCTGGACTTAACTTCGTTATAGGGCACATTCCACCATCAACTGCTTCGCCATACTCCTGATCCATGATTTGAATAATTAATCTTCGATCCAAATCGAATTGAGATTGACCGCTTTATACAGGATAATTCCAAACTCGATGTTGGGTTCTCCTAATTGTTGTCCAAAAAGCGAGATCCATATAATCTATTTTGGCCTTTTTGGATCAGACGTCTCTTTCTACAATATCAACGCCTTGTGCGATTATTACCCATGCATCCTCCATTATCACTCGTTCAGTTGTTTCTTCTTTCAGCTGATATTTGACATTTGTATTCTCAGATTCCAACTCTATTATCCTAAACTCTGCCAAAGAGAGCTTCTATTCAAGCTTAGCGTATCGGGTAGTAAAATCTTTAATTGTTGCATCCCTTTGCTCCACGACCGTCTGCCGTTCTTCAGCCTGCTCCTCTAACTCATGAATATGATTTTGTAGTTCTATACTTCGATCAAAAATCTCAAAATAAATACTCCCCAGGGTCCTCTTCTTCCTCACTCTCAGCTGCTACCTTTACGACTAGCTTGGGTGCAACTATTAATTCTTCACTCACCACATGGATATCTCTAAATTCTTCTTCGCATGACATCCTACAATCAAGTTCAATAACTTAATTAGTACGCCCCAATAAACATCTTTGTTATAACAAGATATTATACTCCAATATTTATTCTTTAAATAAATCTCCTCAATTCATCACTTAAAATTCTATATGAGTTCATCTCTAGATTTTTAGATGTCATTCTCAAATACTGCTACAAAACAAGGGTTAATTAAAGAAACTGACATGCCACATATTAACCCTATATTCTGACCGACCAATAATAAATAAGCTTAGGTAGGACACACTAGCGAATAATTTACTCGTCTCTCCCCTCCAAGTTCTAATCCCAGATCTTCACCAGAGATCATATCCCTAAGCTCTAATACCAACTATGACGCCGCCAAAATTGGTCCACACAACCCATTCTGAGTCGCCAAATACATGGTACATAATTTAAATACAATTTCATTAATACAACTGTCGTGCAAAATACGACAACACATATGCTGTGAGTTTTAATACAAATATTGTCTTGTAGACAATATCCAAACTCAAATAAAGTCCTCATTACAATTATTGTTACACTATTTTATAAAATAGTGAGGACTGCTATAATAACCATCTTGAACCATCACTCCACTCCCTGACTAGTCCCATCTATATTCTCGCCTCCTGAGAAGAACAATGGAACCAATAGGAAAAGGGAGAGCTCAACTAGTCCAGTAAAGAACATTATGACTAAGATAATGAAGAACAAATTATTCTTAGTCCTCAATAGGGAAAAATCTGATAGAATACAATACACAACAAGTTTTAGATCAACAACTGTAGTGGAAATAACAATCCATTAGAAGAGTCAAGTAGAGCATGATGTTTATTATCTTCTTATGATTTTAAAAGTTCATCATCAATATTTTATCCCTGTAACATCAATCAAAAATTATTTTCAATCAACGAATTGTCTATGCACTACGGTCCAAAGAAAATCGTTTGTATCACCAGTGATCATGATCATTCCAAACACCTGTCCATCTTTGTATTACGAGCCAAAGATATCAATCAACAATTTATCTTTGCTCTACGGGCCAAAGATATCAATCAACAGTTCATCTTTGCAATACGGGCCAAAGATGACTTTCAACACAATATAAGCATGAGGATGATGTAATGATATAAAGAACCAATCAAATGAGATCATAACATGGATTCAATTTCATGAATAAGATTCATAAAAGATAACTTGGACAAAGAAAAGAAATTAAATTCTGTTGTGAACAGTACTCATAAACAGTACCGTATGAATATTACTTAGACATGAAAAAATTAAAATTTAACAAGAAATTTCAGACCAATATTCCAGTGAAATGATATTAGGTGAAGCGCAATCCTTAAGAAATTTCTAATCATTTCAGGAATTATAGAAGCAATACTTACCATAGTAAGTTTAAATTTAGGAATATGAGATGAAATAATATTGCTTACGTAATATGGAGTATGAAATAAAATGATATCTCTTACGAGTATGGAAGGAAATAATATCATTTACGAGTATTGAAAGGAAATAACACCCTTTACGAAAAAAAATAATATCATTTACCTTAGTAGGAAAGTAGTTTTGACTGGAATGACGGAGATTATGTTGATGAAATCTTACGCTGCTATCAACACTCAAAATATCCTTATATTCACAAGAAATACGCTCAATATTATAGAGAGAGAATTTTATGATTCTGGTGTGAGTTTCATTGTTTAACTAAGCAACCTATTTATAGGAAAATGCTAGCACACCATTTCTGACAAATCTTACCTACGGATGATTTTGCAGCATACACCTTTTGAAAACAAGCTTTCCAAAACCAACTTGTTTACTTCCATCATTTATCACATGCTATTTGAAATAAAAGAATTTAAATTCAATTTACTCTCTTCCTCCTTATTTTATTCTTATACCATAAATTTATTATAATAATATTACCATTTAAATTATAAAAATTATACTATTATATTATCACATTATACTATTATAATGCACTATTATAATAATATATAAATATATTATCGGAGAAGATAATTATGGTTTCATAAAAAATAACAACTTTTGACAATTGTCTCATTCTAAAATTCCTCCATTTATATCAAAATTTTAAAAAATATTTACTTAACATATTCATCAATTATTTACAATTCTCCAATAATTATTTCTAATTAATATTGTAGATTCACAATACTGATAACCAGATCATTCCCAGGAAAGGGGACTTTTCGATAAGGATTTCTCCTTACTTACGTAATTATATAACCTAACCCCTTTCCTCGATAGAAATTTCTAGACATTATCAATAATGCTATCTAATAATATCATTTCAATAATATGTGTTACTGTGTCGTGACAATTATTGAATCAATAATGTAAAGTACAATTCAATTATCACTGTAGCAATTATTGCATCAATAATATGAAAGACTGTGCAATTTTACTGTATCAATTATTGAGTGACTTCTTACGTAAGAATCAATAATTAGAGATACTTTGCAATAACGTGTGCTACTGTGCAACCAGACATATTACTGTAATTTTATCATCGGGTATTTCAACAGTTTAACGATAAAAATTTTACCGTTATTTTTTATAAAAAAGTTATTTCTGTCACTTTCTATATCCGACAATTATTCTGTTATGTGGTCCACCAATGATTGTGCCGTCGTACGGATATTCCTCGACAAAAAGAATATTCTCCGACCAAACGAATATTATATGACAACTTGCTTACTTTGTAAAATTTGCGCATTTCACCCATAACTAAAGCATTATATCAAATCAATACCTTATTATTCAAAATAATAATTAGAGAAAATTAAATTTTTTATTCATAAAAAGTTGGGGTCTTACACATAAAAAAATGAGATTTTTTAAAATTTTATTAATTACTAATAATATATAATTTATATATTAATAACGTCATTGGGTCAATAATAGTTCGACCACTTGTTGGACCAGTGCCCAACCCACCTGATACCTTTTTCGGTTCAATAACCGATCCGGGTCTGAAAATCATGGGTTTGAGCATAGATAATATTCTTTCCATACTTCAAAAGAAGTTCATTTGTAGTATAATTTAGGAGTATAAGTTATGACATATTCCCTACCTTATATGATAATTATTAATTTTTAAAAGCCAATTAAAGATAGTTTTAAATTTAAAATTGAGATAATTTATTAAAAATTATGAAACAATAAAACTTATAATAAGTAATACTTTTTAAATAGTTTACAATATTTATTATTTTATTGATTAAAATTAAAAGAATCTATGTCAATTTTGAGTTTAAAAATCTCTTAAGTTGACTTTAAAAAGTCAACACTGATTAAGTCTAGGTTTATTATTCAACCTTAATTCAATATTTTAAGATTTTATAAATATCCAAATTCTCGGGTTGTCACATTCACCCCTTCTAAAAATTTTGTCCCCGAAATTTACCTTACACCTTATACCATGCACCATACACGATTCATACACAGCATCACATGCTACTCAATACATTCCTCACAAGCGTAAAAATTTTCAAATATTGCTGAGGAGTTATATAGACTATTTTCTGTCATTTTTGTAAAGGTTTTGTGGAAATTCATCTGCAAACCGCACTGGTCTTATGAACTTAGTGGGTAATTAGCCCGTTCTGCCCAGTACTGGCCAAGTACTGTTGATTGGAACAATTTTTTCCCGTTCCTTCTATTCCATCGGCCTTAGGCGCACAATTTTTTTTTTACCTCAGTCTTTAGCGAAATCCGCACCAAAACAATTTGGTTCGGGAAAATTTTTAAAGAACGCTTAGAATTTCATAAATGTTGGTCTAGCCGATTCAATTAGCATAGACTCATATTAATAATTCAATTTAATCGAAATATTTAGGTATAGCTAAAACCCCGTTGGCAAATTAAAATTTTAAAATTAGTTTGAAAATGACGTCATGATGTCGTACTGTATTATAACAGCCCGTTTGAGGATGTCGTCATCAAGTGACTTTGTCATAACACATCATACAATAGTGGAAAAACAATTTTAGTTCAAATTCAACACTAAGTATTCTTGTATTTATAACTCCATCAACTTTTTATCATCTCTGCACCAGGTTATATGGTACATAAGTGATAAATAAAAAAATATTTTAATATTTCAAATCATTATCGTCTAGCCGAAACAGGTAGCATAGACTATACTTTAAACCATTCAAAAATTATTACAAATCTGTTTTATCATCTCAACAGGTAACGATGTGTTAGTGGCCCGAAGTCCACTCATACACAATGGTCACCAGGAGTTGAGAATAAAAATTCATTTCAAAAAGCACATAGTGCGTTTTTAGCTTGATGTCAAAAATTTTGAGTCTAGCATAACTATAAGATTTGGAAAACTTATGTCTCCACTAATAATCATTCGCTTAAATAGTCTATCTATTCCTATTATCCTTAATACTCCATTCACGCAAAACTATATATAGTTCATCAAACTCGCACTTAATACTATATTCTCTACCTATACCCTATCTATCTGTTATATACATGAGAAAAGAATTACCTTCTCAACAGGTATATAGCAAATAGCGCGACACAAACCTAATCTAAACTCCCTTCTCAATACGAATTTCATTCAACTCTTATTCATAATCCTTTCTGTTAGTTCTCAGTAGGCACACAAAAGATCTAGAAGGGGGGTTGAATAGATCCTTTTTAATTTCAAATACTTTTTTTTTTATTTTGTATTGCTAGTAAATTAGCATATGACAAACTTAAGAATCTTTTCAAGCACATCGAAATAAGTAAAAGATCCCCTTCATTGATATACATAATCATACATACATTGTTCTTAGAGTTAACACTTTTTCTCCTTCTTCCTTGTCTTTGGTGGAGAGACTTCTTGGTAGGGCCTCTATTTTCTTCACACCTTTGGATTTCTTCCTTGCTGGTGTGGTTGCTGCTGGTATAGAGTCACCAGATTCAGAACTTTCCACCTCTTTTGCCTTCCTCTTCTTTATAGAACCCTTGTTGCTGCTCCCAGTTGTTGTTAGCCTCCTGTTCACTTTTGGGTTCTTCTTCCAGTTCACAAACAGCTATGGAGACATTACTTTGTGAATATTTAGAGGCCCTCCCTCATCATCCTTGATCTTGCTTCCCAGCTTCTTCTTCATCACAATACTCAACAGTCTTCCATGAAAGACCTTAGTCAGGGGTCTGTCTGTAGATTTCTTTATCTCAGCCCTTTCCACCATTTTAGAGATTTGATCGAATAAGAAAACTTCAAAGTTGATTCGCTTCTTCAGAACTATTGCAGACATAATTTTCAACTGCTGATCAAGCACAGTGTCATGTGCAGCATCCTTGTATAGTATACATTTTCCCACTATCTCAGCAAGGAACTCGTATTCCTCAGAAAACTCCTTTTTCTTTATGTCCTTTAGACTAGGGTTTCTTTGATACCCCATAATCTCCTTTGCTTGTTCAGTGTCGATCTCATCAAGACTTTTCAGTCCAAGGTCAGGAAAGCCTAAGCATTGATTGAAGTCAGACAATTTTAGCTTTAGAGTCTGACCTTTGACCTTGGTAGAAAGGGTTCCGGAATTTATGGATGCATTTGAGTAGAATTCCTTTACCAGTTCAGCGTATACTTGAGTGCTTGTCTCAAGACACTCTGAGAACCCAGCTTTCTTCACAAGTTCAAGAATATCCCTGAACTTCTTTTATGATTTCTCGAATGTTTTGGTTTTGAACTGAATGCCAGTGATTACTCGTCAATCAGGCATTTAAATAGTTCGAAGAGTATGAGTATATGATCTAGAAAGGTTTATGAGAAATAGCTGATTGTGATTTGGGCAAGGCTCTGAAGGGTTAATTGATTTTTGGTTTCGAAGAGGATTCTAGGGTTTGAAAAATGGGAGTGATAGAGGTTCGATAGTTTCTGATAACTGTTTGTAGATTTTGAATTTATCTTTATGGCAGTTCCCTCTGACTCTGTATAAGCAGTGATGTGTCAACCAACCATTGGTTGCACGATGCCCAGTAATGAGCTATAACTCACTCATTACCTCTTCAGTTTAATGTCCCTTTAAAACAAATAGGCGTCAGTGATGTGGATTGACTGTTAACCATTTTGGTTCATAGAGTAGCACGGTAAGGCAGCTATTAACTCTACGTTTTCCTTTGTTGACTCAACGATCTACTTCTGAGTGATGCTGCAGTGGATGGTTTTAGCACTAATCCTCATCTTGAAACTTCATAGCTTAACCACTGATGCACTTTATGAAGGTTTGGGGACTCTACTTCTGAGATGAATCTTCAGTTCATCTTTCCATCCAGTATTCGACTTTATCTCCTCATACTCTGAATGGTTGAGCAACTGTCTAGTTCTTCTGAGCTCCTCATGAGCTAGCGTATTCTGGTAGGACTGCGATCGTCGAGTCTTCTTCTACGATCCTTGAGGTTGCACCACGATCGTTGAGTTCTCTTCAAGCTCTACTCTACGATCATTGACTATCTTGGTTCTTGAGATGAACTTGACTAAGCAATCCTTCTGGGTTAAGGTAGCTCAGGAAGGGCCAACCTCTTAGAGTGAACTAAGGGTCAGGTTTGTCCCTAAGACACTTTCCAGATGAAAAACTTTAGAAGTGATTTACACTGATATCTCATTTGACCTTTTCTGCTTGAGAGATCCTCTACCAACTTTTGGACATTTGCATTGGATGTAGTCGTGGTGTCCTCCTGCTCTTACACTACGATCAGATGTTTGATCGTAGGCACTCCATGATTTTGAGTTGGGTGGATGATAGGTTATCAATAGTACGTTTTGAGACGTTCCTACATATTTAAAGCATAATTGCATTAATAATTAAATATTAATGATTATTAAGTTATTACTAATGATATTAAATTTGTTTAATAATTATATTAAATAAATAGTTTAAAAATGGTTTTATTAAGTTAAAATTCATTTAAAAGGGATAGAAATGAATTAAAAATATTTTAAGTTATGAATTATGACTTTTAATATTTTGATAAATGAAACATTAATACCTTAATATTAATGATAAATATTTAAAAATGATTTTAAATGTTGTAAAAATCATTTAAGGGTAATATTAATGTTTTAAAAATATTTTGAGTTATTATAAATAACTTTAATATTTTGGAAATGATTTCATTAATAGTTTAATACTAATTAAAGATTAATGATAATAGAATTGATTTGTATTTAAATCATTTTAATGTGATTCCGATGTTTGAAATTTCGTGATAAATATAATAAATGTTTTAAAATTATATTAAGTCATTTAAAAATAATATGACTAATATTAAGTTACAGAATAGAGTCTTAGACTCGATAATTACCCGATAAAGTTGTCGGTACACCGACATGTTTCAGAAATTGATCTGGACTTAGATAATGTGATTAGATAAGTGATTATTTGTGATTCAATGATTGTTAAATATATGTGCCAATGTGATTAGGGTATGTGCTGACTGCAATAAGCAGTGTTATGTGTTATAGTATGTTGTTTTAATCGAACGAACGATCTTATTAATGATAGGTCGTGAGATAAGCGATAAATCTAAATTGCAAACTGTAAGCAACGCTTCAGGCAAGTATTTAACCTTTACATTTTCTTTATGCAATGGACATGAGTAAGAATGTTTCTAAACTATATTATTACTGTACAGATTATTAACCTTATATTATATAAGCTCATTGATTATCAACATGTTAGTATATGGTAACTCAGATATATATATTCTGTTCGTTAATTTCTAGAAATGGTTAAACAAGTGTCCCCACTTGGATAATCATTGTATTTAATCACATGTTGATATACCTTTGTCAATTACCCGTATATATATGTTGAATTATAGATTATTGTTGAAATAAGATAAAACTTTTGATTTGGAACCCATACAAGTATGAACATCCCTACACGGGAAAACATTTATGCGCCTAAGGCGGAACAGAGTGAACGATCCTATCGTTCTTGTAATGTAGTATTGATTAATGCAGGGCATAACGGGCTGATCACCCCCGGTGCCCGTAAGTTATGTCGGTTTACAGATGAATTTCTGTTTAACTTTTACGAAAATGAAAATAATGTTCATGGCATGTCACCATAACCCCAGTTATAGTCATTATGTAGTTTCAAAAATTTGAAAGAGAGTTGTTATGTTATTATTATCGGTTTAGAATAATTCACAACTATCGACTTGTTGTAGAAGAATAGTACAAAAAAAACATTTAAATTCTTTCATTATATATATATATATATATATATATATATATATATATATATATATAATTCTATTACTTGTTGGGCACTCAAATGCTAATCCTTGCTTAATTTAAATGTTTTCAGCTAAGTGTGAACGACCAGAGAGCTCTGCTAAGAACAAAGGAAAAGGGAAGGTTGCTGAATGAACGAATTACTATCTTATGTAATAGTTTAATACTATTAAGACAAGTATGATATATATTATCTATCATGGTTTGTAATGAATGTTTAAAGGTTACGTACTTGGGAGCTAGACTCTGATAATTATGTAAATTAAGTTTGAGTTTTATATTATTGCTATTATTATTAGTATTATTCCGCTCATAGAAATGATATCGTGAAGACCGAGTTCGGGTTTCAAGTACCCGAGTTTGGGGTCCTCACAGCTGATGACTGTCATGTTGCAGAATCGTTGAGTTGGTGAATGCTATAATGTTAACTCTACGAGTTCCACCTGAGCTAAACAAGAAAAAGTCGCAGTGACAGTGAGACTACGAAGGTGGAAGTGAAGCAACTTTGAAGAAGGACTTGAAAAGACCAAAGCTTCACTCAACAAAGGTGAGAATGCCACTTAAGTTGGCATCTAAGCTGAGAGCCGAGAAGGACAAGAAGATAGCATTTAAAAGAGTGACAAAGCACAAAGCATATCCTGAGAGCCACTCTACGAATCACCACGAGCCTAAAGCTGAACTAGAGCAAGTGTAGAATCATGTCTGTCAACAAGTCAAGAAGGGTTCAGGAAATGGTGATGGTGCATAGCTGACAGCACATGAAGACGAGCTGAACAGAATGAAGATCAGCTGCACCAAAGAAGATGTGGTCCAGACTCGAAGCAAAATGCAAAGAGGACCATACCAAGCTGTTAAGTACAAAAGATGTTCAAGCTTAAAGACATCTTAGTAGCTCAGAACCAACAATAATAACAAACAACAAGAAGCCAGGGCCTGAGGGGTCCTTGCCCGGAGGGACTAAATGAAGTTCCAAGCTTGCTGGGCTTGAAGAGTTCCTAGGGAACGAGAGAAGTTCCAAGGCTGCTGGCCTTAAAGAGTTCTTAGTGAACTGAAGTCCCAAGGCTGCTGGCCTGCAAGGAATCTTAGTGATTCAGGGTACTGCCCTTCCTTAGTGGAAATCTTGCTAATTGAATGTAGAAGAGTGGATTAGGAGCTTGAGTCTCTAAAACACTTAAAACCCATTATGTCTTTTACTTTATGTCATTTACATTATGATCTTAACTGCTATAACTGCTATGTATGTATTAACTGCTTACCACTAATGTGATGCCCCCAAAACAAGTATACATCACCCATCTTGGGTCACCAGATACATGGTACAAAATACAAATACAATCTTAAATATATAACATGAGCTGTGAGTTTTAATACAAATATTATTTTCTAGATAGTATTTAACTCAAAATAAGTCCTCAATACATTTATTATCACACTATTTCATAGAATAGTGAGGACTACTAATGCTATCATCTGGACCGTCACTCTGTTCTCTGACTAGTCCCTACTACGTTCTCATTTCCTGAAAAGAACAATGAATGCAAAAGGATGAGCTCAACTAGCCCAGTAAGAAATATTATGACTAAGATAATATAGAATAAATTATCGTTGGCCTTCAACAGTGTTAAACTGATACAATATAACAAACATCAAGTTTAACTGCAGCGGAATAACTAATCCATTAAAAGAGTCAAGTAGAAAATAAAATCTTCTATCTTTTATGATTTAAAAGCTTTTTCATCACTTTTATCGCTGGGACTCAGCTTAATAAATAATCCACATTATCCCTGCACTACGACCAATGATATTCATTAGTATCACAACCACAAATTAACTATGCACTACGGGCCAAGAATATTCGTGTAATCATCAATGGTCATGATTATGCCATGCGGTAATCCACGTATACAGATCATTTTCACAATTTAATAAGGAATTAATACGAATGATCATTCACCATGCATGTGGTAATCCACATGGACATGCTATTCCAACAGAATAATAAAAAGAATGGAATAACAGAAGAATTCACCATGCATGCGATAGACTACACAGATAGGTTATTCCAACAAAATAATAAATAATGGAACCAGGTCACGCGTAAACGCACAGACAGGATATTCTAACAAAATAATAAAGAATGGAATAACAACAGAATTCACCATGCATGCGATAGACCACACAGACATGTTATTCTAACAGAATAATAAATAATGGAACCAGGTAATGCGTAATACGCACAGACAGGATATTCCAACATAATAATAAAGAATGGAATAACAAAAGAATTTCACCATGTACTTCGCATATACAGGTTATTCCAACAGAATAATAAGGAATGGAATAACAGAAGAATTTCAACATGTATGCGGTACTTCGCATATACAGGTTATTCCAACATAATAATAAATAATAGAATAACAGAAGAATTTCACCATGTATGCGGTACTTCGCATATACAAGTTATTCCAACATAATAATAAAGAATGGAATAATAGAAGTTCTCTTCATGAATACGAAAGAAATAATACCCCTTACGAGTACAACAAATAATATCCCTTACCTTAGAAGAAATTGGATATAGAAGTAGTGAAGTAGCAGAATACTTTTCTTCTTTCTCTCTATAGTTTCTCTCTCTAGAGTTTCAGTGAATTCGTAAGAAATAATGAAGGAATGAGCTTCTATTTATAGGAGAATAGACTGAATAGTAACTAATTCATGAACGATCTAGATTGAGTTACTTTTAAACGGACGGTTCATATTAATTTACTATGCAATATTAATAAAATATTCTAATAAAAATTTTTTTTAAATAAAATATAATATATTCTATTTATAATATAATAAAACGAATAACTTTATAAAAGTATTCTGTTTTATATAAAAAGATTTGACTATACAAACACTATGCAAACACTATGCATAATAGAATATTATATATTCTATTTATTGTCTAATAAAATAAATAACTTTATAAAAGTATTCTGTTTTATATAAAAAGATTTTACTTTGCAAACACTATGCAGACATAAACACTATGCATAATAGAATATCATATATTCTATTTATAGTCTAATAAAATAAATAACTTTATAAAAGTATTCTTGTTTTATATAAAAAAATTCTGTTTTATTACATTTATAATAATAATAAAATAAAACTTCTCACCTTTATTATAATTCACAATATTAATCGACCAGGTCGTTCCTAGGAAAGAGGGGGCTTTCCAATAAGGATTTCTCCCTATTGGCGCGCAATTAGGTGACCAAATCTCTCATTGGCAGAACTTATAGACATCGTTAATATTGCAAATAATAATATGAATAACTTTGTCGTCTCAATTATTGATTTAATAACATAACATATTATATAGATGCTACTGTGATAATAATTGAATCAATAATATGAGAGATATGATGCAGCAATTACTGTAGCAATAATTGAGTATAACTAAGTGACTTCTTACGTAAACATCAATAATCAATACCGTGTGCTACTATGCAACCACGCATATTACTGTACTTTTACTACCGAGTAATTCAACAGTTTTAACGGTAACACTTTCGCCATTATTTTTATAAAAGATAATTCTGTCATTTTCTTACTACGACAATACTTCCGTTGTGGGGTCCACCAATGATTATGTCGTCGTAGGGATATTCTCCGATAAAAAGAATATTCCCCGACCAAACGAATATTATATAACAACTTGCATACTTTGCAAAATTTATAAATACTACCCACAACTATAACACTATCTCAAATCCACACTATAATATTAAAAAAAAATATTTCGAGAAAATTAAATCTTTATTCATAAAATTTGGGGTCTCACAATCTCCTCTCCTTATGAAATTTCGCCCTCGAAATTTACGTACGTACCTGGTATGCTGAATAGGTGAGGATACCTTAACTTCATTTCAAATTCTAACTCTTGAGTTATAACCTTTGAGTGTTGAATACGATCCTTCTTATCCAAGATTTTAACACGTATCTCCTCATACGTTAAATCTTCTGCTATCTCGTCTAGTTCTAATTTAATAACGTGGTTCAGGTCATTCACATATTTGCGTAACATCGATACGTGAAAAACGTTATGAACACGCGACATACTTGGCGGTAAAATATGTCTATAGGCCACAGTTCCTACTCGATCAAGAATTTCAAATGGGCCAATAAAATCGAGGGTTGAGATTTCCTCTCTTTATCGATTCTTGCTTCTAGAGTAACGCCCTCTTGAACCTTCTTCTTCACATTCATCAGCTCTGAGTATGTAGCTTGAGCGGCTTTAACTTTATCGATTAAAGTCGATTCTAATAGTATATTGTTATCATCACGTGTTTCTTTAGAGTCTTGAACTCTATCTTCATCATTTACAAGTTATACGAAATAGGTTTTTATGTTAACAACATCGCACTCGTAAATGCATACAATCTTCTACTCAACGCATCAGCTACCACGTTCTCTCTTCCACAATGATATTGAATGGTATGATCATAATTTTTAATAGCTCGAGCAAACGTTTTAGGCGCATTAACGTTCGTTTTGGTTGAAGAAATATTTAAGGGTTGAAGGAATGGGTTTGTACTGGGGGTAAATACAAAATTCAATTTCACGCTCTAGGGTAGGCCCAAGAAGTCTTCAAGAATACGTCAGGAAATTTATTAACAATAAAAATATCATTCAAAACTGTGACTCTCATCCAAGACTTGGATAGTACGTCACATTGATACCTATCAACTTGACATCGTCATTCACGACGTCGCCTACAGAAAGTCTGGCTTTGGTGCATTTCACACAAGAAAGTCAACAACGAAAGGATCGGGGTCTTTACTTATGTCTTGATATAACAGTGATTAACTTTAGTTGTTTGGTTGGTTTGAATTTGCATAACAGGTAGGTTAGGAATATAAAAGCTCACAACCTTACAAAAAGCATGATGAGTAGTTAACCAATCGATTTCTAAAAATCACATCAAAGACAAGTATTTTCAAAGAGATAAGATCGACATGTAACGTGAAAGAGTCTATTTGAATTAAACAAGATTTATAAATAGTGGAGGTAACGAAGGTTTCTACTAACGAAGTTTCAATAAGTCAAAGTCTAACTTCTCTTGGGTCAATTTAAACGTTGAGCGCAAGCAAAGAGAGATAATAGAATGAGTAGAACGATATCGAAAAAGATATAGACTTCGTAAGCGTTTATGATTAACTTACCC